>VWZW01005671.1:1890360-2044569 GCA_013397115.1 Edolisoma coerulescens
CCCCCCCCCCTTCCCCGAGAACCCGCTCCGAGGCTTTTTTTTTTTTCTCCTTTTTTTTCTCCCCTTTTTTTTTCCCCCTCCCGGCTATGCCGGCGGCAGAACGGCCCCGGGCGCTCAGCCGGAGCTCAGCCCCTTACGACGCGCCCGCATGACACTTGCCTCCCTGCTTTTAAGGCTCTGAAGCACTTATTATTAGCGGGACCCGGGGCGGGCGGGGGGATCCCCGTCCCGCTGCCCCCGCCGACGCGCACTGATTGACAGCCCGGCCCTTCCCGCGGCCCGGCCGAGCAGCAGGGGGGCCCGGGGAACGGAGTCCCCCGCAGAAGCCCCGCCGGCCGCCGGCGAGCCCGGGAGCCGGGACTACATCTCCCAGGCTCGGCCGAGCCCCCCGGCGGGGAAGGCGCGGAGAGGGGCGGGACAGGCGGGCGGACCCCCCCGACGGGCGCTACCGGGCAGGGCGGGCCCTGGGTGCTGCCGCCGGGCGGGGAGGGAGGTGTGGTTCTTCCCACGCGTGGCCGCGGAGCCCGGGGAAAGTCGCGCCGGCAGCGGTTTGGGCGGGATGCCCTTGTTCCCCCCCCCCCGGCAGCCACGGGGCTTGGAGGAGTGTGTTGTACGAGCACCCACGTACCCACAGAGCCACACAAAGGAGAGGGGTTCGATGTCTTTTCCCCACCAAAATAAAGCGAAAGGAGGCGGCTGCAGCCGGGAACTGCGGGTTCGTCATTCGGTCTGAAAATTGCAGCGGTCGCGCCCCCTCCAGCCGCGGCACAGCGCGGGCGCGGAGGAGAGCAGAGAGAGGATGGGGATGCGTGCCACCCACTGGAAAGAACAGCCACAAATCACGGGCTCGGCAGGGGGTAGCCCCTGCCCTGTTGGAAATGTGAATTGCAGGGGTGAGCGCTAATGACATGGTTATCCATCAAGCCCACATTACGATGCTGTTAGCAACTAATTAACAAATACAATCAGCCCGCGAAACTTCCACAAAGGAGAGACCATCAACAAGAGAAAAGCCGTAAAGAGTCAGGCGAGGCAAAGTTCACCACAATAGAAGTGGGAAATCATTTCCAATAAGGGAAAGGGACGAGACATTTCGGTAATACACATCGGACAGACCGTAGGGGAAAAAAACAACAACAACAAAAAAATCAAACTAAAAAATCCCCAGCAGCCGCCGTTCCCGGGAACCAGCGAACAGTGATCGTCAGCGTTTCCTCCAGCACTGACAGAAAACGGAGCTCGGGGAAACTCAGACCCCGCCCGTCCGCTGCCGGCGCCCAGACCAGCGGGGAAGCGCCCGGGGACCGGAGGCAGCGGCGAGACCGGGAGGAGGCGGCCTCGGCAGGGGATGTGCAGACCGACCGTCTCTCCCAGCAGCCTCGGAGCCTTTCTGTCGCTGCTTCCCGAGAGCCCTCCGCAGGCACCGGGAGCACGGCCCACCCGCGGCCCCGCACAGGGGCGGGCAGAGGCTCGGACTGCTGCCGGACCAGCCGCCCCATCCCCGCGGGACTCTCGAGCCTGGCACCAGACACCGCAGAAAAGTGACGGGAGGGCGCGTAATCACCAATTAAAAATAACAACTGTAGGAAGGGGGGGCTGTCTGCCCCCGAAAGGGACAGCAGGCTCCCGGGCGCCCAGCCCAGCCTCCGCGGGCGCGCCGCTCCCGCACCCCGCTGCGCGCCGCCCCGCGGTTCTCGCTCCGCCCGCCGGGGCGGTGCCACCTGCCCTCCCCGCGGGTGAGGGGACCACGGCGCGGGGGGAAGCTTTTATGGATGGGGTGGGTATTTTGGTTGGTTGGGGGTTCGGGACTTCTTTTGTTTCTTTTTGGGGTTGAGGGTTTTTTTCTTCCCTTCATCATTTCTTTTCTGATCTGTCGGGAGCAGTGTTTTACCTTCCAGCCAGAGGCAGCTGCAGTAAGTCGGATTTTCACGGGTGTAGAGGACGGGTTGTAGGCCGGGAGGTTTAATTTTTTTTTCAACGCAAAGGCGTTCATAATGGTAGGAAATGCATTTCCAAAGATGCAGTGACACCTGCAGCCCTCCCTGTTTTGAGTGGGATCCCCCCAGCCCCCCCAGGCGACGCGAGGCTCGAGTTGCCTTCCCGCGGTATGTGTGGGAGATCTGAACGCAGCGGACCTCCCCCGCTGCGGAGCCCTTCCTCCGCCGGCCCCTGGCAGGGCAGAGGGCTCTTGGGGAGACATGGTGCATTTTTACCCAGCCGGTCATCTCAAGCCGTGCCTTGCAGGCCAAGCCAGAGCGGAGGGGCCAGCGGTGCGCTCTTCCCGCTGCCCGCCGTCCTGCGCGTCCTCCGGCGAAATCACGGCGATTTGCCCGTGCCTTTAAAACGTGCACGCTCGGCTGGATTTACGGCTTGGTTGATACGAGCCAACACTTTTTACTACTGCGCAGATAAGAGTCAGAAAATAGCGGCGCTCAGTCGGAGCGGTTGTGCAAGCCCACGGAAGGGGCGGCCCTGGAATCGCTACCAGCGAGCGGTGTGAGCTCAGCGGAATATTGTTTACAGGCCAGGCCGGGGGTGACCCGAGGCCAACGGGCTCATGGAGCGGGGAGCCGGCTTCTCCGTGTGGCCGTGCCCGCCACGAGGGCGGAGTGTGGCCCTGGGGATGCTGCGGCCCCGTGGGGGCGGCTGAGGGCGCGGCAGGGCCAGCGCGGAGAGAGATCTTGCTTTGCCAGGCACCTCGCATGGTACCCGCAGCCCTGGGTGCTTGGAGGGGGTGCACTTTTTTTCTTTCCTGCTTTTCTTGCAGGACAGGAGGAGGAGAGTCCGCAGCGACACGGGGGTTCACCCGTGAGCACCCCCGGGCACCCCCGAGGTTGCGCGCCCGCGGAGGTTGCGCGCCCACCATGTTTGCGCAGTTTACAGGAACACAACCGGACTGCAAAACAGATGCTCCGCAACAGCGGGCCACCTGTTTTTCACATCATGCTCCGTCTCAAAGCCGGTTTTCTTCATTATATCCTTCCCGACAGATACCATGAAATACATCACTCATTTAGATATGGGAGCCGGCCTCTGGAGGACGACTTGCGCGGAGCACTTTGATGTTGAGAGACAGATTTCAAAAGATGGAAAGCCCCTTCGATGTTTCTAATTACCCCGCGCCCGGGGCCTGCCACTGATTAGGGCGGCGCTGCCGGGGTGATGCCGAGGCGGGCGGCCCGCGGGGGCACAGCCCGGCCCGGCTGGGCGGGGAGGGGCGATCCGCCTCCTCCACCCGCCGGCCGGGGAGAGCCACACGGGTGCATCAGCAGAGCTCCCCCGGAGCCAGCAGCGAGCCGCGGCGATCAGCCCGTGCTGGCGTGAGAAGGGGGCACAGCCTTTGCTGCATCCCCAGCCTCCCCACCGCGGGAGGAGGTTTGGGAGCAGGCGGGATCTGCTCCCGCAGCCAAGGCCCTTTTGCAAGAGGCTGCGCTGAAAGCATTACAGCCCTTGCTAACACTTCTGCTCACATGCGAGCCTTTTATCTCGGCAGCGCTGTTGGAAAAGCTGAATCACCGCTGAGAAAGTGAGGACTGAGGGGTATTTTTTCATATGCAACAAGCTGCTCTTTATTTAATCCTCACAGCCCCTATTTCTATCAGTATTCCTAAAGCTGAGGGATCAAACACAGAAAAATTAAAACCATGCTACCACACTAAATAAGATTAGGATCGTGGCAATACATTGGCTGCTCCTCGGGGAAATAATTTTGTTGCTGCAGGAGCTATAGCCATCCCGGAGGCAAAGCTTTGTGTTTCAGGAATGGGTGATGGAAAGACAGTTGGGAGTCGGCCTCCAAACCCAACCAGGAGCCACCTCAAATGCCCATGTTCCTGTGCCCTTGTGCTCCCAGCCCGGCTGCTTGGGCATCACTCCTCTATGGAGTCGATGAAATTTGCTAAGTTGAGCTCCATTATCCCTGTTTTACTCTCACAAGCAGGCGTCTTCAAGCAAGTCCCACTGTTGGTCTCAAAGGATTTCGACTCCAGCCCCTCCAAAAAAAATCCCACATTTTCAAGCATCGGTAGCTTCAAGATCTAGCTTAAAAACCACAAATGGAAACTTGCAGCTGGAATAATTCAGAGTTTCTGCTGAGGCAGTTTGTTCTTCCAGAACTGTCCTGTGCTTACATGATTCCCCTTTGACACTTAAGGATTTTTTTTTTTTTTTTAATTTTAGCTTACTTCATAACCTTTTGAATTCCTGGCCACCTGTTCTGGCTGCTTATGTGGAAGGAGAGCTTTTTTGGAAAGTCCATCCTCAGATGTGAGGCCAGAAGTCTCTTGAAAACAGAGTCTGCAGACGGCATGCCGTTTTGCTGAGGGATCTTCCATGTCCAATCTCTCCGTCATTCCCTGCTTTGCCAAGGACTTGTCAGCTTTCAGGGCAGGGTGGGAAGCTCCTCTTTCCTCAGGGATGTGGGGCCAGCAGTGGACCCTTGCACATGTACATTTTTTAGCCTTTTTTAAGTTTTCTTACAATCTCTATAGTGCTTTTTACTTTAAACAGGATCTCTTTTTCTGATGTTCTTTCTTTCTTTTCTCTGAGGAAACTCACTCCCTTGTATATTTGAAGCAAGCTGAGATGCAGCCAATTGTATTAGTTCTGCTGGAGCAAAAATGCATAATGAAACACTGGATGTGTGGTATGAGTCCAAAATAAATGGTCACTAGCAGAGACAGCAAAAACCTACGAGCTCAGATAGCCTGTGAAAAAGGAAAAGCTTGGATTTTACCTGCAGTGCTCTGCATTTTTCCAAAGGGAAAAATGAACTTTGGAGTTTAGAGAGCTTGGGAAGAGACGCTGGGGCACTGAGCCTTTTTCATTACATTTGTGAGTTGTGATGATTCTTGCATTTTTCGTGAATACAGCATCTGTAAGTGGGAGAAAGTGTTTTATCTCCTAACCTGTTATTCTCAAAGCATAGCAGTTCAGGTTTTATGTGCCAGATGTCAGTGTGTCCTGATTCTTCAGGCAGTTGGGATTAAAGCTTCCCTATATCAGAGAGGTGTTATAAGGATAACTCCGTTAATGTTTGTGGAAATCTGGTACTGCAGCGATAAAGACCCTGTAAATATTTACACAGACAGACAAGCTCATGGAAATTTTACATTATTAGCTTAACTTCATTACAAGGAAGTAGTTGAGAAAGTCAGCAGTATATTACATTTGCTTTTTTTTTTAATTAAACATTGACAACACATCTGGTGCTGCTTCAAGCCACTAGATTCAGAGGGTCACTCTTTTAAATATTTTACAATCTACTGGGAAATATCAAGTCTCAGGCAAAAGAGAAAAAGAAACATAGCTGCTATAAGAATAAATCTTGCCAGTCAGACCTTTTACACTTTTAAGAGTTAATAAAATAGTGAGTAAAGAACAACCAGAGAAAATAATTTATTTGGACATTCAAAAGCCTTTTGATAAACACCCATACAAGAAACTGTTAAGGAAACTTGGTAACCACAAAGTGAGAGGTAAAGCCCTGTCATGGATTAAAATCTGGTTATAAATGGGTGTGGAATAAATGGCCAATTCTAGTAGGGAAAGAGATTAATAATGAGGTGCCCTAGAGAGCGCAACTCAGACCAATATTGTTTAATGCTTTATTAATAACCTGGGGGTGAATGGTGAAGTGGCAAAAGTTGATGTCAGTAGAAAAGTACTTAGCTTAGGTCAGGAACAACTCCAGAAGAATTTAATAAAATGGCAGGACCATATGTAGAAGTATGAGGGCAGCTTGGGAAGTGCCTTCAAAACCTACAGCAGCACTCCCACTCCTTCTGGCGCATGGGCGTGTCTCTACAAAGCTGGGGGTAGGTAGTCAGAGGACAGGCAGATATTTCCAAGAATCTCAAGTACTTTTTCACTCCTCTCAGTTGCTGCTCAGCTCCCCTAGTTCGTTAAGCCAGGAGGAAAGACTGAGCTCCCACACGGCCCCTCTACCAGTCTCTGAGTAGTATCTCCACGAACTGCTCTGGTAATTGTTTAAAAAAGCCAGCGTGAGTTTCCATAGCTGATTATTCCCTGAGGACATGCCAAAAACTCTGGAGGTCACCTCTCACAGGCATTTCAAAAATTATGTGTTCGTCTGATGAGCATGGTAACAAACCTCAAGTCCACTTAGTCTGAGGGTGTAAACTCCTGAGTGGTGCCTGGCACCTGGGAAAACAGAACCTGCCAGCACAGCTGGGGTGCAAATATCTATATGAGCATAGTGGTCACATTATCTGGTGCATAACGGGGTAAAGGCACAGGCAGCTGCCTGAACAAGTGGGAGGGTCGTTTCGGTGAGTTGTTTACTCTGTGGCTTCTTCTTTCCCCTGATTTCACATTTGCACTGTGGCTGCATCTTACCTGCGCTGTGCTGATGTGAAGTGCAGCAGCATGAGCTGGCACAGGCCTGAGCTCACATTGCAAGGGCTATATCTGAGCCTGGTGCACAGACCGAGGTACTCACCAGCACTCTGCATGACGCTTGATGGTACCTTCTGTAGTCTCGGTGCTGCCAGTCCTCAGTGCCAACTGTTCTGTCTCCACAGTGCCACCCAAACACAGTGCAGCCTCTTGAAGGTAATGGCATTCATGGAAATTCAAACGGCTGGTTTTCACAGGGATTTAGTATTGTTTTGTTTTTACCCAGCGGGTCATTTCCAAGGATACTGTTCTGGAAAAGAGAGCAACTCATAAAGAAAGATTTTTAAAAATCCTTTTGATATGACTTACAAAGTGTTTTGAAGTACCAGCAACAAAAGAAATTGTTTTTAAATCCCCTTTTTCATCTGATGATTTGTATTACATTAGAAATGCCCTGTGTCCCCAGCATTGGAACCCCAGAGGAGTAGGTGGGGCTCTATACTCAAAGGGAACTGGAAGGCATCACACCCAGGTGGGAAGGGGGAAGTCCACATGCACGTGGGAAGTGACTTACCCCTGATCCTGCAGCAGCCAGGAGACAAGCCAAGGCTCTCCCCTCTCAGTGAATCACGCTGCCTTGCCTTGTCCCCACATTTGTAGTTCAATCAAGCTCTCCATGGCTTGTAGGCACTCTTGGGATTCTTACCTTTACTTCTTTTTCTTCATAGTCTGAAATGCAAAACCACACACACATGTACATAACATCTGGTCAGCCAAATAAACAATAACCTAATACTTTAATGCAGGGGGTGGGCTCCCAGTGTGAATAGGCTTCATTTGTGGAGCTTTATGAATTGACATCAAATGAGGACCTGCTCAAGTGAAGAAACAGCTTCAGCAGCGCTGGTCTAATCACTCAGCACATGGAACCAGGGGTTCTGCTGAGGATCAGGCTGGAAAGGAGCGATTTTACAGGCCAGGGATGGGTGCTGTCTGTGCTGCTGAGCCTCAGGTGCAATGCTCTGTGTCCATGGCTCACACAGTTAAGGGAGACAAAATGTTCAGGCAACATCATGGTAATATTTGCAGTAACTATGATACTACACGAGCATAGTGTGCAGTCATGCAAACGTGAAGGTCACTAAATGTTTTGGGATTTATGGCTTAAAATGAGTACATTTCACCATGAGCACCATCACTTTTCTCCATGCAAAGAAAAGCTTTGGGAGCTTGTTCTGGGAATCAGGATAGGCCGGCGTCTAGGGCAACCCGTGGCCCTGGGCAGCTGCAGCATTAAAGCAAGAAAGACTAAAACCCAAGTGTGCAACTTCAAACCACTGAGGCAGAGCCCTAGCATTCCTTGGAAAGGAATTCCTTGGAAGTGGCTGCCCTCTGCCTGCCTTGCTGCCCTGGTGTGGGGGGAGGTGTGGCTGCTGTATGTGTCTTTACCACTCATCTCTTCAGGCTCTGCTTGAGGTCTTCTTGTCCTTCCCATCTTCACCACCAAGCCTGCTTCTCCCACCACACTCCCTTTTTCCTTCATGCAGCCCCTCCAGTTATCCCTTTTGATTCTTCCTCCTGCCAACAGAGAAAATGGCAGTTTCTCACCCTCCTCTTCCTCCTCTGCCCTTTTTCAGACTGCAGTGACTACATGCAGTGACTGAGCCACTTCTAGCAGGGCAGTGCTCGTTCCTCTCCTCCTTACTCCCAGAACAATAAGCAAAGGCTGGCATTTTGTTAATCCAGGCATAATTAATCACCACCAATGTTTTTATTTTAATTCATCTGTTTACATAGTGTTGAAGAGGTTTAGGAGCTGTGAGCTTTTATGCATGATTGTAGAAGATACAGAGGCAGATATTTTGCCAGGCCGTAAAATCCTTTGCAGCAGCAGTAGTTTTTTTAGGAGGCTTAAACATTTTTGGATTAAAATCAGCACAGAAATAGAAGGGTCAGACTGAAGAGGTACAGAAGGAGGTTGTCTGAATCTTAGTTGTTCTGGCAGCACAGAACAATGGAAAGGAGCAGAAGCAGAGTATTTTGTACTCAGAAGATGATTTCTTGCTATCTACCAGTTCACAGAGACATGGCAAAGAGGAAAATCTGTAATTTATTCCTGTGCCTTTGGTATCTACCTCCAAGGATGATGGCAGGCAGGATAATTGCAGTAGTGGTTCTTAGAGATGGGAATGCGGTACTTTCTATGAGAGAAAAGGAAAGATGTCAGGTCCCTTTACAGCCTTTCCTTTGAATAGACAAGATGTTTGAATTGTTTCTCAGAGTCACTTAAAAAAAAGGCATGTGAAAATGTCAGAGAATTTCCTCTTTCCCTTTCCCACCCAAATACAAAATCAAATAAAAGCAAACACATGGGACAGAAATACAAGAGCAGCCCCCTCTGCACGTATTCGCTGTGATACACAGGCTGTTTCCAGATGTATGGATTAGATTTCATCCAACTACTGCTTAAAGCTCAGCCTTAGAGCATGCATTGACCAAGTTGGAAACTTCTGGGGAAACTAAAGCCCTCAGTGGTCAGGCTCCTGCCTTCAGATATGATATTGGTCACTGCATCTATTCTGTGACCCTTTTGCCATCTCTTCATTCCAATTAGACCATTTTCAAGCCTGCTGGAGTATAAAGCCCCTGGTGTGCAATTAAAAATGAAAAATAAATTATGTGGGGTTTTTTTTGTCTTTTGCCTGAATATTTTTAATCAAGTGTTGGCATAGTTTAGGGAACATATAGCCCTGTTAGCATGAGCAGTGAAGTACTCACATGAATATTGCATCATTGGTAAAAACCGACTTCATCATGCTAAACAACCTCAAAAACAGTTTGGGATTTTCATATGTCACTTGTGGGATATCTCACAAAACTACTTTTACTAATTGAGTATTTGTATGTGTGGTTGGACCCCGGATGGGAGTTTCTCAGACATAAGCATGCCTTCAGTAATAGTGAGTTTATGGGTAAGGGGATCACCTGTGCAGAGCTGATGCCCGAGGCTGTAGTAATTACTGCTGTAGTTATACAAGTTATACTGTGGTTATAACTTGGTGCTTAATGTTTTTGGTCCTGATTCCAGTCCTGGTGGTTAGGATTGTCCTGCAATCCAGGAGGCGTACATATCTGAATCCCAGAGGGACCAGAGTTCATCCCTTGTCTGTCATCTCTTACTGGAGTACTCTGGCAGGAGACTACATGATGGGTTTCCCTCCACCATGAATACTCATAATGGGCTGAGTATTAAAAACTGTTACAGAAATTATTCTGTACTCTGGTGGTTTTTATCAGCTGCTGCATAAAAGCATTCAGGCAGTCCCTGATTCAAATATGAGTGAAAGAAACAGACACACAGCAACGCATTTCCAGCAGCTGGGGCAGGTTTAACAACACGGAAGGTGGATTTAAAGCCCGTTTTGCTGGTGTCAGCTTTAGGACAGTTCATGCACTGACTCACAGATGGGGGGAGATGCCCAGTGGGTTTCTGCCAGGCCAGCCAAGCCCTGAATTGGCTGCAGAGCCAGGATGCTCACGCCTGCGTGGCTCAGCATATGGCCACGGGAACAGGAGCACCCTGCCGCCTTGATTGGTGGAGACTGACCTGCCAACAGGGATTGGGCACCCCTGGGTCAAGGGTTAAAGGGATTTCTGAGGATTCTTCAAGTTATATGCTGTTATTCAGGGGAAAAATGAAACAACATCCACCCCCCCCCCCCAAAAAAAAAACAAATTAAAAATTGTTTTAGTCCACAAATCTAGGTTAATTCTGGAGCCACCTCTGAATTTAGCAAAGTCACATAGATCTCAACAGCTTTGACAGAAATGCTGAGAATTTTATAGTCTTTGAGCACCCCAATGGGTTGAAAATATTCCTGAGAGATTATTGGGCTCTCGGCTACTGCTCCAATTCACAGAAATTAAACCTTCCATCATCTGGTTTTTATATTTGGAAAATGTCAGCTATACTTCCTATCACGTATATTGTTGCTTCAATGCACTGAGCCTTCTGTGAATTTCAAAACACATAACTCAGCTCTCAAGCATTTCTTTTGTAAATATTGATAATGGTTTCAAGTTCTTTATTAAATAACTTTTTAATGAGTTTGAGGACAAAGAACTATTTTTTCACAGTCTCATGAAGATAAGAATCATAACATATCTTTCTGTACCATGGAACACATGGTTCTCAATACCTCATTGTGCAGCATAGGCTTTCCTCACTTTAAAAAAGTTTACTTAAACAAAAAAAGCCCCACAATTATGAGAAATAAAACCTAAGCAGGCCATACTAAAATGTCCAAAATTGCATGCAAATGCTATGTGACAGCTTTGCAGGAAAGCTTGTGCTGACATTGGAGCAGCCTTAGAAACTCCATGTAGTCCAACAGCAAGAAGAGCTACAAAATGCCACCATCACTGCTTAATAAGTTTCAATGTATAGACCTCTCCTTGCTCAGCATTATTTACTGCCTGTGTGTTTACCAGAAAGGATCCCTGTGTACATGCTTAGGATCAAAGACAATACAATATTATGATGAGGTTCACTAGGGGAAGTTTCCAGGGGGAGGTTTTTTATCAATTTACAGGCACAGTCAAAGTCCTGCAGGAGAGCTCCTCTTTGGAGGTGGCTGTAAACAATTTACAGGGGAAGGTAATAGGAAGTCTTTAGGGTGCCTTGGAAAATATTAAGTTATAGAAATTCTGACCTCTGTCTTCTAGACCTGGCCCAGAGGACTGATGTTTACTAGCAAGTATGCGGCTCTCTAGGAAACTGCACACTGTCAGTGAAAGAAGGGTTATTTTTTTAATACATTTCAATTAAAAGTTGGACTGGGTAGCAGTATACTAAATCAAATATGCTGTACAACTAATTTTCTCTATAAAAAGCCAAATGTTTACCTTTGAACTTAAACATGTTGCCTTCAGGCAAATCGTGTTCCAGCCAGCTGTAGTTTAAATGCCTGGTGCAGGTTCTGTAGCTTGCTTCTTCATTCAACACTCAAAATCATTCATGTTTGCTAAGTGGAATTAAAACCCAGCTAGGAACAGATTACTGGTCCCCTGGTATTAGCCTTTCTTCTCACACATTCTCTTGAAGACTTTCGGGTCTAATAATAACATTTTCCTGTGCTGGTCCTATTGACAGCTTGAAGCCTTAATGACGATCCACTTCAAATGTAAATAGCTGGTTTTACTTGCATGTTTATTCAAGGAGATTTGTATTCAATCACTTGGCTGTGACTGAAAACAGAGGTCAAGAGACAAACAAGAAAGTTTAGGTGATTTTAGATGGTGTTTTAGGCCCAGTCCATGGCTGGACATGTTGTCAAAATTCTGCTTTCCCAACAGGCTAACATCTCAGGCTCTCCAGTCTGCACCTGATCAATTGTTCTTGTTAAAATCAGACACAAAGACATGCATTGGCACTGGTGGTTGGGTTTTCTGGGTTTTTTTCTTTTTCTTCCTGCAGTCAGGATGACAACAAAGCCACGGGACATCTGTATTGAACATGAAACCAAACAAGAAGGATGGGGAAAGGAGCTGTTGTTGATTACCAGCTAGCAGGTTCTTATTTGCATCTATTATTTTAATGATGTTGAGATGTGCCTGAAGTGTTTAGGATGTGTTAGGGCACCAAGAGCATTCCAAGGGTATCTTTTCAGCCGTTTCCAGTTAAGAAGTCTGTATTACTGAGTTGTGAATCAGAAGAACCATTCAATCTTCCATCTTTGTCATTGTGCCAACACACAGGAAATGACCTCTTCCTAAAAGCTGAGCACCTGCAAGTCTCATTAAGATCAGTCTAATGTCACCCATTGCTTTTCAGACTGCAAAAAGGGCCTCTTACAATCTACCTGCTTCAAATTCCCTGAGGATTTATTGGCTCAGAACACAGATTACTTGTCTTGGTATCAGGGATTTCCTTTCTTTTGAACAGGAACATAAAAACACAAAGAAAGCCTAAACTCAAGCAACGTGAAAATATTGTGTTTGATTCCAGCCCATATATTCAAAGTTACAGATGAATGTCTGACTTTAACTTGAAACGTGATGCCTTGAGTCTGCTCATGATCTTGTGGCGTATAAAATGTTTGGAAGCCTTTGAAAAAACGGAAATACTCTTGGCTTTGGTTGCACTCATTATTATTCTTTCTTTAATGCATTTATAGTTGGCTCAATAGATCTTTACATATATCAAGCTTGGGTAGCAAGTTTCAGGACTCATGAAATCTGTGTTGTTCCTGGTTGTAATGGCAGCATACAGTTGTGCACTTTACACACGTTGTGTCTTTAGGTGAGAGGGTCCTCACACATCAATGGTATAGTCCAAAAGCTTGATCCAAATCTTCCCGAAACACACAGCATGAAAGTTT
Source organism: Edolisoma coerulescens (assembly GCA_013397115.1). Taxonomy (NCBI): domain Eukaryota; kingdom Metazoa; phylum Chordata; class Aves; order Passeriformes; family Campephagidae; genus Edolisoma; species Edolisoma coerulescens. The sequence continues at coordinate 1,903,098 of VWZW01005671.1, forward strand.
ATTTCACTGATATGCAGGACTAAAAGTCTGAAACACTGAGCTCTCCTTTCTTAAGAGGCGAGCAGTAAATTATAGGCACCTGCAACTTTACACTGACCTGAAATTGCCCTACTTTTGCCCTTTTAAATTCAGACAAAGCAATAAAATTTAATGTATACATGCACTTACTGCATTAAAATTAATGGTTTCATTTCCAGACTGATTACTGACCATGAGCTTAAATGAAATTAGTTCTCTTAAAAGATGACTAAGTACCCTTAGCAGTGAATACTGGTTTTTAGACATAGTTAAAATGCACCATAGAGGGCAATGAAAATTTCATGCTCAACATGCTCAAATGCGTTAGTGATCTCAGGGATTTTTGATATGTTCTGACAAGAAATAATCTCTGAGCTCCATTCAACAGTTCACTCAAGTCAAAGTTAAAAGGGAAAATATATCAGTCATCTTGAAAGGTTTAAATGTAATCCCTTCTAATGAATATTTTTTTTCCATTGCTGTGTGTTCACTTATAATCCTATCAGAAGTCTTCTGTAAGAACACCTGAGCAACTTCAAACATGGCTTCTTTTAAAGAAGAGATCGTACATTCATCAGGCATGTTCAGTAATGTTCTCCCAGGGGTGACTTTTGTATTATGAGAGTAAAACTTTAAGCACATAATTAATTAGCAGTCAGAGCTAGTTGAATGTGAATGGACATGAAGAGCTTGCAATCAGAACAAATTAACAGTCACGTAGTTTTCAGTGCCTGCAAACTTATAGTTCCATTCAGCCAGATGGTGCCTGACTCCAGGAAGGATACAGTCCCTATCCCACAAGTATTGGAAAGAAAGCCTTTACCATTCTGTGAAGTGATCTTCAAGGATTTTAAGCAATCCAAAAGCTGATGTTATTGCCCATATGAATACTGAGCAGTGGTTCACTCTTCAATCAGTTGACTTGAAAGGCATGGAATTGCTCCAAGGCTGGAGTATGAATCAAGAGGAATTAGAGTGTTCTCAGATAAGGCTTTAATAGATGGGAAATGCTTTCTGAACTAGGAGATTACTGGAAAACATTGTGTTAGATAACCTTGGACTGTGATTTCACTGGGACCTCATAAGCTCTGAGGCCAAGGCATCTTCCCCTGAATGTTGTGTGCACTCACAGTCCTGTTCAAAAGCTGGCAATGTGCTATCTCCCCAGCTGGTCATGGTGGGCAGCTGAAGGGTGATGGAGATGTTTTTGTGTGGAGAGTGTTACACTTGCAGCACTTTCTAGTACAGTAACCTTTGCTCAGCGTTGCAGTCATTACACATGCTCTTAACAGAGGAGCAACGTTGGGAAGTGTCAGTTGTGTATCCAACTTTGGAGATATATCAGGAGTACAGGGGCTCTCCCTGAGCATCTTCTATCTACCATGTTGACAGACATACATGCAGGCTACATACTTAGCAATCAACATCTAGCAGCTTTTACAGACTTAGCTATCAACATCTGGAAACTTGGCAGAACCAAGCTTGGGATCTGGATTACAGTTTTTTTCACAAGGTGTGCAATTGTCCTGGCAAACACAGGCCTTAAGCCCCATAAGGAGCTTTAGAATATGCAATTGCTTTAAAGGATGACCATTTAAAGGACACTGAAAGCCTCACAAAGTTTTATAGCTTTTGTGGCAAGACCTTCTGACTCTTAACTGCCAAACTCAATCCAATGATAACCATTTGTCTTCTGAGGGGAAAAATGCCCTGGTGGGTGTTTCTAATCCTACACATAGTTCAGTGGCTGGGGATTTATAGGTGGAATAATACAGGTATTTCTTTAGTTCCTTCTATTAGTTACCTGTCCAGCAAAAAACCAAGTTGTTCAGATAACCCAATGTTCTCTTTCCTTTCTCCCTGAATATGAGTTCTGCAGTGCTTCCAGGGAGCAGAAGCATCTTTATGTTATATTGCAACGATGGACCAAAGGACATAGACCTGAATCTGATCACCATATGTGAGAAAGGCAGCCTTGTGTCTAGGATCCAAAAGGAAAAAGCCCTTTTGTAAGATGATTTCTCACGGAAAAGATTAAAAAAATAATGCTGTTGAGCAGCTAATGCCATATTTACTTTCCTGTTTTTGTTTTAATAGACTGTCTTACATAAAAGGAGACTCCACCACGCTCACCCAGCACGTCTCGCCTGAGGCAGTGAACGTAGCAATTTCATCTATCAGTTACACCAAACCACAGCACGCTTTTCTAAGCTTAGCTTGATACTGTCTCTCAGTTTGCAGAATAACTCAGGGCAATGGAACAGTTACTGGCACTGTAAATGTTTTCAGACACTGAAGCTAGTAATACGCAACCTTATTTGAATTAAATTACCTCTTTAAGAGAGTCTGAAACCGGATGACTTCATATAATTCATTATGTTTAAGAAGGCAGTTTAGTGTGGCAAGTTAAAACCCATTAAATTGCTCTGTAGTTTTCTTGGCTGTGGTTGTTTTTCTTAAGTGAAAGTAATTAAACATAAATATTTACTAATATCCCAGGCTGTGTAACTCTATAGCAAGAGGAGCAAGGAGAACCAGCCCAGTGCTGGCTTCCTGCATTAATACCCCACACTGGCTGAAACATGCTTGCTGGCTTTTCCACAAACGGGGCTGGCTGATGTGGAGCTCTGATGGGGAAATTGGAAGCTGAGCAGTTGAATTCATTTAAACAAGAGGAGGAAACCACTACTCAGATGTGATCTCTTTTTTTATGTAGGATTCATGCAATGGTCAGTAAGACATCACAAGTAAATTGGCATTTTCCCTGCTGATCCTGGACTAAGACCTGCTCCAAAAACCTTTTGTCAATGGAAAGAACTCCACCAAGCTGCATCAAGGCAGCGTATTCGTAAGCTCTGTGAATGAGCACAGGTGAGCCCAGCCACTGAGGCAGAGTTTTTTTCTCCTGCCCCAGCCACCCCACCTCACTGCTGCTCTCCCCACCACCACGAGCATTGGTGGGGCCACGCAGAGAACCATCACCAGCAAATACCAACCAGGGTTGGTGGCTCCAGCTTAGCCCAAAGTTTCTGCAAGTCAAAAGCTCCCCCTTGCCAGGCTACTGTAAAGTTGGTGAGGTGGCAGACACTAGCAGAGACAGCAAACTCTTGTTAGTCTGGATAATACAAGCTCCCAAAGTGTATGTTCTTGGGGGGCCTGTCAGGACACCAACAAATGGGTCCAGACTGGCCCAGTGTGCCCAGTGAACATCTCAGGATTAATATTCCATCTGAGGGCTCTTCAGATCTGATTTTTCAGAGACAGACATAGGGGACTTAGCCTTGAAATAGCACTCCGTAGTCTCTCTTTATACCCCATCTGAAACTAAGGGGGCCTCTTACAACTTTTTAGAACTCCAATGTAACACAATTAAGCAGACTGAAATTAGGTCCTTTACTTATTGAAAGTTGATCTATGGACAGATTTTTGCTCTTTCTGCACAGACTGGGTCCACTTCATGCTTATGTAATGACCTCTCTTTGCCAGCATCTGATAAAAGGATTCTCATAAAAGACCCGAATCCTCCTATGCACTGTCAGAAAAGTATGAACCTGCTTAGCTTGAAGAAGACATCAATTGCTGACCCTGGGTCACTACTCCCAAAGTGAGGGACTATGCACTGGGAAAAAGAGCAACAAAACCCTAAAGCAGATGGTGATTAGGGTCAGCCTTATGCCCCATCCTCCACCCTCTCTGTGCATGCTGCTTTCTCTCACATGCGCATGGCAGGACCCGAGGGCAGTCGGTGCCTTGCAGCATCAGGCTGGGCCAGCACAGCCTTTGCAGGGCAGGGGGGGGCAGGAGGGCTTCCCATGAGGGTGGGTGCTGAACCCTCTGTCTCAGCACAGCACTTCCATTGCGTGATTTGTGCTGAGACACCCCAGGACAACTGTGGCATCCATTAACTGAGGGCCAGTCAAGCAACATTATTAAAAATACCACAAAGCCTTAAACCCAAGCAGCTCAGCTGGAACAGGCAGAAGAAACCTTGAATTATGTGGCTGGGGAGGTTTACTCCACACTCTCAGATTGAGCATTTACCCAGAGATCTCGTTGCTTCACGTTTAATACTGCTGATGCAGCTGTGCCTTTTAAGGTGAGTGAGGAACACAGAGTCGTTGCATTCGCATTTGCCATCCATATCCACCCAGAAGGGACTGTGCAAGGTTTGCTTGGAAGGGTGTTCAGGGTGTTCCTCCTCTCAGGCAGAGAAGAGGATTCGACCAAAAATAAATAATTTGTGGAGTGACGTTTTTTGTGTCCTGTGAAGTAACAGCCCTGTAAACTCTCTCCCCTGCCCAGCAAGCAGATGTCCCATGAGGAGTGATACAGCCCTCTTTTACTCCTCCCTGCTGACCCCTCAGAAGACACACTAGGAGAGTTCAGGTCACCCCCGAACCATTGTTTCTTTACATCCCCTGCCAAGCAGGGTGGCAGTTCACACAAAGCGTCCTCTTAAGGCACATGATGTATTTCAGTCATGGTTAAGTCCAAAACTTTCTGCCAAGAACACGCTTGTTAAAAGCTGCTTTAGTCAAAAAGATGAAATACTAAGCTGCCTGCCTTTACAAGACAATCGCTCATAGGAGCTGAAATTCAGACATTTTCCTTTGGAATAAGCTGGCTGGATCATTTCAGTCTTTTGGGGGTATAAAGCGCAAAGAAACTGCCAAAACAATTCTAAAAAAATGAGTTCTATACGTGGCTGGGAAGCAATCTGTATGTTCTGCTGCAAGAGGCTGCCCCACACGTGCTGGGTGCCTGCAGATCCAAGCCTTCCTCCTCCTTGTGCTGGAGTGCTGTGGGCTTTGGCTCCTGATGGGCAGAGCATCATTTAGCACAGGGCTCCTGTGCTCCTTGGCAGCACTGTAGCAGTGGCTCATTTTTCTGCCAGTAAGGGCCAATGGTAAAAGGGAATAGCTGACATTTGCTAAGGCTCTTGGGTATATAGGAAGAAAACCGGTTTAAACTGTATTTAGTAAAAAAAACCAACCTCTTATCTAATTTACAAGTCAGTCAGCCAGAGCATCCGCCAGCCATATTATCCCAGGCTGAATTTTTGTCAGGTTTTCATCACCATTTCAGTAGCATTTGATCAAACTGACACATGCAAGTCAAACTGCAAAAATAATTCAGGTCCAAAAGTGGTAATTCAGTAGATGGCATGTTTCTACCCAAGTAAATGCTACTAAATAAATATCAAGACCAGGCTTAGTGCTTTTATTTGAAATCTGGAAGGCAGCTTTCAATAGTCTGAGAACACAGTCATCTCCTTTCAGCCTTTGGCACGCAAAGGACTCCTGGAGTCCGAGATGCTTCATGGATCCATGGAATTGTTAAGGTTGGAAAAGACCTCTAAGATTGAGTCTAGCCACTAATCCAGCACTGCTAAATCCACTGCTAAACCGTGTCCCTAAGTGCAACATCTACATGTCTTTTACATCCCTCCAGAGATGAAGACTCCACCATTTCCCTGGGCAGCCTGTTCCAGTCATTGAAAACCCGTTTGGTGAAGAAAATTTTGCTAATATCCAGTTTAAACCTCCCTGGCACAACTTGAGGCCATTTCCTCTGGTCTATCACTTGTTACCTGGGAGAGGAGACTGCCCCCCCGCCACCTCGCTACAGCAAAGTGTGGTATTGCTGAGCCAGTCCTGGCTGGCTGCGTGCTGGTGGCCCTGAGAGCATTGCCACGGCAGTGCTGGACAGAACAGAGATAAAATCTCTGCTAGATGTGGGAAAGCATTCATGCTTTTATGTCCCAGGCAAATCTGGGTCCCAGTGCAGCCTAACAGAGAGTGAACTGCTTTTTTTTGCTCATTTTCATATCCAAAGGGTCTAACAAACCCTCAGTAGATGTTGTAGCAAATCTGATGCCAGTAAATGTGATAATTTCTGTACCTTCAGGGACTCCTCTACAAATTTATCCTTTTATTCTAATTGCTGTGGGTATTTCAGTCTACAGTGTAATTCAACCGAGCAAATCAAGGAGAAAGCTGAAAAGGATAAAAGTTTCTTTCCATTGCATTTAATTGGGAGTTTCCCCACAACCTGTGTGGCAGTAATAGGCTTAGAGCCTTATTTGTACAGTAATGCTTGATTTACTTGTTTCTCCCCTTCTTCCTTTCTCTTCCCATGGTGGCACATTATTGTTTCAAACCACTGATCTTTGCTGTGGTCTCTTGTTTCCCACAACTTGCATTGCTGGGATGTTTACTTCCTGGATTTAATTCTAATTTAGCTACTACACTAATCCTTAAATAAATCTTTTTCAGTTCAACTCTTTCCCTTAGCCCTATATACCAATGTTTACACTAATTTAAATAGGCAGGATATTAGATTAAAGTTAATTGAGGGAGTCAACACACTAATCCAGTTTCTACAGGTTTGCACCCCTGAAGAAAATATTAAGAGCAGCCATATAAATTTCCATTTCTCATAGTCAGAGTGAGGGAGAATACAGTTGGAGGGTAGCCCACTATTGGGTTTTAGAAACCCAAGTCATAAGTTTCTCAAATAGTCAAACATAATGTAAGACAACACAGGCAGTTAAGCTGAATTCTCTTGCTTTCCCATTCCAAGACTCAGGAAAGTTGTCTGAACATAGTTGGAGAAACTACAGGTTTCCATGAGAGCAAAACACAACATATTATCCAAGTGTAACAATCCATACAGTACTTCCAAACTGTACAACTAAAATTAAAAAAAGAAAATCATTCCCAACACCGTGAACTAAGTGCTTTTAATGTTATGTTTTTTAAAGAGACAAGACTGAATTTTTAAAACAGTTAATCTAGTAGTTCAATTTCCAGCTCCCAAGTTATTTAGACTCTTAGTGTAAACTTTCACCTATGACCATGCACACATATAATTTAAAGTATATAAGCATTTTTCTAAAAGCCAATACAGTGATATCTAAACAATAAAAACATCATCAGATTAATATAGGAAAAAAACCCCAAAACAACAACAAACACCGTCACCCAAACATTTGAAAAAATTATGTTCCACAGTCTTTTTTTTTGTCTGAAGATTGTCTGTGCTCTGTGTGGGCTGCAAGTTCTAGCTATTTTCTTGCATTGTGAGGGCACAGAAGACTATGACAGGGACATGGATGCTGGTGGGTATTTTTTTGTGATTTAACTCTGGCACTGAGATAGCAGCTTCCAGTAATAATTTCATTATGTTCTGTATTGCATGGGTGCATAAGACTAACTGCAGCTGTGTCTCTAATTTCTGTTTTTATGAGTCACAAAAATGCTTAGCAATGGAGAGGGTACAGAGCTACACATAAAATATAAATCAATACCTCTGAAATGTCTCCTTTTGAAAAATGAAAATCCACTTTTGACTACGACAGCCTGGAGTTCCCAGAGCTGAAAGCCACATGAAGTCACACCCCTCTCCATTTAAACTGCTACCACCCACCTTTCTTTCATGTCTCCCTGTAACGAGTTAGATGCTGACTTACACCAATTAATAATGTGACCCAGGGTGAAAGTCAGCAGTCAGTGTCAGGAAATCAAATTCTGAACTCCTATCAGTCGCTTGCCCATAGCCCAGGCACATATTTATGTAATAAATCCACTCACTGTACTACGTCGAATGCTGTTAAACCCCGAATGCTCTGGGGCAGAAGTTGTAGCTTTTGCCTGCCAGGTAGGTGTTTACGAGCCTGGTAGCACCAGAAGCGTTTCTGGAGCCCACAAACATAATTTAGCTGCAGTAATGTGAAATTACTGAGCCTGTCTCGTGCCGACATGTGTTACACGCAATTGTAAAAAGGAAAAAAGTTTAACAGCTTAGCCACAAAGGAATGTTTATATCTGATTACACTAACTGCTAATTTAATGGTAGTTAATCAGTGGCATGTAATACAAGCCGAGCAGCCCAATGGATTTATTGATGAATGGCATTTAAAGTTGCTGCTGGAAAACCAGTGCAGCAGTTGGGTTACACAAGCAGGCACAGAGCCCTATCAAGCAGCAGTGCCTTTGCTAAAGGCGAAGTTCTGCTTCAGCCTAGGGTGCTTCAAATCCTGAGTTACTCCAAATTCTCTGAATAATGGGGCAGCAAGAAAGCTCAGGCCCATTCCTGCCCAGCACAGAGGAGATCCCCTGGGGTCATTACCAGTAAGTGCCACACTGCTGAGATGAGCTCTGAATTTCAGGGAAAAGCAGGGACCCTCCAGAAGCCTGTGTGCTGTTCCCGCCTGCCTTCCACCACTGGAACAATTACCAGGGCTACAATTTCAACCCCCTTAAATACTGGAATGGGATTTTTATTCTGTGCTCCACACAGCTATAGGCCTATAAGCTACAAGGAGCACACCTCTTCCCCACTGATGGTAGCAGGGGCTGAGAGATGGATGCAGCCCCAGTGCAAATGCAGCATCACCTCCCAGTGTGTGAGCCTGCCTGTTCCTGGGCTGAGGGGGGTCAGTTAGGGGGGAGGGAAAGAAAGGTACAGTTGCCTTGTCCCCTCTGGCAAGTATCGATTTGCCTGGATGCACACTCTTCAGCCCTCCAAACCTCACCCATACAGCTGCCACGTACCATGGAGCTTGTTTTTCTTAGCATGAAATATGAGCAAAGGGAGTCTGTGAAGCAGCGCTGGAAGCAGATTCTCATGGAGTCCATCTATGCCCAAGATTAAAAAGCAGGCAAAAATTTTTAAAGAAGATCAGACTGAAGCTTTTTACTCACAGAGGCTTCTTGGAGAGGCTGCTGCTCCCTGCTCTCCCCAGAGTGCTGCAGCATCCAGATATCCATCCCCAGCCTCCTGACCCTTTGGCCAGCTGAAATCATCGTGAATTTTTACTCCTGACTTGGGTGGGATGAGGCCAGCTGCCAAGCGAAAAGCATCTGTAAAGGAGTAAAAAGTTGGAAATTATGTCAGTTATTTATTAATGGGAGGCAGTTTACTGAATGCTGCCAAAATTTAGGAGCTTCTGTTTCTCTGCAAGCTTCAGTTCCTTCTTGTGCAACTGTCAGGAATATGTCCAACATCGCCTATTTCATGAGCAACCTCCTTTTATCATTTAACTGGAAGATTTCAAAGACACAAGATGGTGAGTTTTCGGACTATTACAAATGACCACAAGAAGAGTAGGTAAAGAAAAACTATTTTACTTGGAGAGATCTGCCAAATAAGGTGCCTTTTGACCCAGCACTATAGTGACAGGGCATTGGAGAAAGGCTTGAATCATAAAACCTCATCACAACCTTGATATAGTATTAAATTCATCCTGATGATATTACTGCAGGAAAAGCAGAAAAACTACCATGGCAAGAACTTCTTGTTCAGAATTAAGTGTAAGCCAACCCTGAGAGGAGACAGTTCATTAAATCATCTCTCAGCTCAAGGGGAGGGATGGGGAACCCCAACAAGCTTCCAGTTCCTGATGGAAATCATAAGTGATGCTAAACCAGTTGCATTTTCCTGGAGCTATTTATTTATTAATAAAATCTGGCATTAACATTATAACTCATGGGAATTCTGCATGCATCCTCACAAAACTCAGTTGCTGTTACCCTCCTTGGTAGCCCTGGTGAGGCTGGTGCACGTAGGCACATGCGCACTTGCAAAGGACTGGGAGAGGTGGGATGTAAATCCCCTTCTTTTTTAGCCACTGAGAAGCCAGATACCTAATCCATCTACACATCTAGGCTTCCTCTGTAATCAATAGCCCACAGGTGAGGTGGGATGAGACCCTGGTCATATGCTTTTTGCTCATTTCTGGATCTAGTCAGAAGAATCATCCACGGGAAATTCTCTTCACCAGCTGTTAAGGGCCCAGAGCTGGCTAGCAGGAGGTGAAACCATTCCCTTTTGGATGGGTATCACTCAACCTTATGCCCTTTCTCATTGTGCTCTTCCTGAGGGCCGCAGCTGGGAAAGCACACAGGCAGCCACAGGCCCCGAATCAAAAGGAAGTCAAAATGCATTTGGAGTTAAATGTCAAATAAGAACAAAACTGCTGAGGTTTGCAAAAAAATGCACATCAAGCTTGCATTTCCCAGGAATAAAGAGGTATTTCTGATCTTCCAGGATCCACACACACTCAGCACGGAATTAAGGTCCCCAGCAGCATCTGGACAGTAAGCACCTCTCTTAACAAGTTTTCTGGGACCAACAAGATTAGCAAGTTAAGGATGGGCTTTCCCCTTTGTCTTCCCTCCAGCTGGCAGCACCCTTCCTGGGAAAATGCAGGAACAGAGGGGGAATGTCACAGTGGTCTGTGGGGAGTTGGGGCTTAAGAAAGAGAAACACTGAATAATTTAGGTTGGAAAAGACCTTTAAGATCATCAAGTTCAACACCCTTCATTTTGGGTGAATCCCACAGGGATGGACTCTGGCAGCTCAAATTAGCGGAGCGCTGCTGAAAGCAGCGGGACAGAAACCTACCTTGTCCCACAGCCTGACAGGACCCCACTGATCAGTAGCCAAGAAGCTTTTTAGTAGCATTGCCAATGTTTGTCAGTTACATGAAGGGTACAAACAGTACTGATCACCCAGGGCAGGAGAACTGAGCTCTGAGCTTAGCTCTGTCAGAGCAGCCCATGAAGTCATTCAGAAGAGAAACATTCAAATTAAACATAGGAGGCTTTGCATCTGTGGAGCTGGAACCAGCTACACTGTGAGTTAAGTGCACTGCAAACCTGTGTGTGCAACTGCACCAAGTGCCTACAAATGTGTGTTACGTGACCCTGTAGATGGAGACAAACATCAACTGGGACCTTTCACTTTCTTCTTGGCTCTTCCCCTTCATTTGCCATTCTTGATGTGCTGACCTTATTCCCTGCACTGTATATTTTTGAAAAGAATACTAAAAAGCAGTGGTGCTGGTCACTTCAGAGGCAAGAAGAAATACTCCATAAATAGGAGGGTTTGTTGATTTCCAGAGCCAATTTTCTATTTCTTTCCAGCTCTGCACGTACAGAAAGCAGCAGTGCTAGGCGCAGACCGTGCTGTGGAATTTGTTGCTGGTCCGGTATAAACAGCCTGTCCTGTGTATTGACCTAATGTAAACAGCCAGTAGCCTGTATAAACAGCCAGCAGTTGAGCTCAGGCTAAACGAAACCCCAAAGTATGTTTGAGCAGCAAGAAATCAAACGTCAATACATATATTTCCAACTTGCAAGCTGTTGTTCTCTGCTTGCCAGAGAGAATTATCTTTTTTGAAAATTTCTTGGAAGCTTGGCATTGTGTTGTTTGTTTCTCCAGAAAACAGGGTTGCCAGGGGGACATTGCTGCTGTCCCACAGTCCTGTGCCCTTGGATGAGCTTCTCCCAAAATGGGGCTGCCAGGGGAGGAAGGAACACAGCACAGAGGCATCAGACAAAGGTGCCTCAGAGGGAGCAGATTCAACCCCAAAATCCCAAAGGAAATTCTGCAAGTTTCAAAACTTCCCCTTGGAAAAAACTAAGACAAAATTATTTGTTAGACCACATTTGCATATATGAGTATCCAAATAGTCATCTTGAAGAACAAGACTGTCCTGAATAGTTGTCTTATTTCTGAGAAAACTCCTCTTTCTTCAGGGTAGAAGTTTATCAAAAAGCAGCATCCATTCCAGAATTATGCCCCCCTCTTTTTTTTTACGTCATTTGAGAGGCAGCTCTCTTTGAAAATCCCAACCATTCATACAGAAACGTATGAAATACTCTTTAAAATTCAGTTCAGAGATTAAGTTTAACCTTTACTGTAGATTTGACCACATGACTATTTTGCTGCTTTTCTCAGAGGGAAATACTGGACTGAGCTAAAATTAAATGGAAATAGTGAAAGAGAAGGGAGGGGGTGAAAAGGGCAAACAGAGCGGAAAGGGGGACCCTCATATAGATATACTTAGTAACAGCAGGGCAAAAAAATAAATAGATGCAGTTATTTTGTGTGGCTGAGAGAAGCTACAGAAAGAAAACAAGCCTTTTATCTTGAAATAATCTATCTGACTTAGGCCCACCTTGGCAGATAGCTGTTTGCTCTCCAAGGAGAAAGGAACCAGATGGTTCTCATATTTCTAATGGCTGCATATCTACATGACAAACACCATCTCGGAGGTTAGCAGTAAGTGCTGGAAGCTTCATCGATGCGTGTGAGGGGAGAAAATGATTAAGAAAACATCAACACTTTCTTGTCTTTTTTTTTCCCCTTCTGTGTTTAGTTTTGTTTTGGGGTTTTTTGTTTGTTTGTTGTTGCTTAGTTGTTTTTTTCCTCTCCCCTAAACTAGTCCAGAATGGCAAACACGCTCACAGCAAGGGTTGCACATCAGACACCCGGGCTGCATCTGCACCTTCGTGGAGTGGATGGTAGACTCTGGTTTGATGTCATTTAGAACTTTTCACCAGCTGGATTCATTGCAAATGTACAGAGATGGTCCAAAGACAATCTGTCTGCTGCAACCATGTCTCTTGCAAGACTGTTGACTTTTTGCATCCATACCAAGAGTAAAAAATCGAACAGAACTCAGCCTGAGGTGAACCCTGCTGGGCCATAATGCATTAGGTTTCTGTACTGCTGAACCATGTAATGAATCCCAGGGTTGGTGCTAATGCAAAACTAGTGGCGATGTGCTAAATGGTTTAACTGCTCATAAAATGGTGGCTAGCCACCTGTCCAGCTTTTATTGGGCAGGGGAAGTTTAGCACCAGTAATAAAACCATACATATTAAGTTACAGTGGCTAGCTCTAAACAAAAGCAGAAAATAAAATTAAAAATTAATTAAAATAGTTAAGTCACAAATAAGGTGTCAGAGTGGCAAGCAGACTGCTGTCTTCCCCCTACTGTCCTGAAGGACACAGGTTCTCATTTAGAAAGTATCATAGCAAATATGACACCACACTGCTTTAAAGCTACCTTGAGCTCTGTTTAACCATTCATGGGAATTAGTTAGAGTGAACATTAAGAATCCACTTACCCTGAAGCCCATCAGGGCACCTGCACCATTCAACCTTGCTTGGTGTAATAACTGTATTTTCATTACAAAAACAAGATTTTGCCTCAAATTGTTGTGATGTGTGAAATAAATGCTCTCTGTGGCTTTTGGGAATGGAAACCTATGTCCATCCTACATTGTTACATTTTCACAAAATGAAAAAAAAAAAAGTGCTCTTAAGATAAACTTACTTGAATATTAACAGGAGAAAAAAAAAAGCCTTTGCAAGTACCATGGACAGAATGATTACTGCCCAAGCAAGACTTAGAAATAATAAACTAAATTGAAATCTTACACTAACTAACCAGGGCATATCTTTAACCACTAGTAAATCCCAGCTCCTTGAAGACTCTGCAGGGGGTGTACAAATTCATATCTGTTAATTACAGCTGTTTCCTACTTCCTCTACAGCAGTAAAGACAGCAAGCTACTGGCCAACAGTAATGATGAGGTTCCCCTGAGGAGAGGTGTGCTCCTTGTAGGTCACTTGCAAAAAAATTTGGAAAGGCTCATCAAGGGCATCGCTCTGAGGAGAATCTAAATATCTGCATGATTTTCCAATAATAATATTATTATCTGGGGTGTGTGTGTGTCTATATATATATACATACTTAGACTGTTCTTTGTCCTTACACAATTTGTTCACATTAACTAACATGGCATTTGACAAGGACTTTGCCAAAGGCCTCCCAAACTTGGGAAGGGAGCAAGCAAGTGATAATATTCACTGTTCTTTCACTGTGGCCACTGTCACTACTATGCTGTGGTTGTCCCCCCTCACAGGCAATATGCTACTCTCTGCAGCTTCTGTAGGGATGGGCAGTCCAGTGCCAGCCAGGCTGGCATCCTGGGCACTAACACCCCAAACTGGCACTGCAAAGTGTTACTTGCAAGCATGAAAGAGCTGCTTAAAGCTGATTTATCATACTCTTCATTTTAAGGCAAGGGATTTTTTTAACCCAGAATTTCCAAGGGGAGTTTTCAGCAGCATCTTGGATTTGAAATAAATGGATACAGAAGTGATACAGCTATTTTAGAAGAGATTACTGGTGTTCTAATTATAATTTGTTTAAAGGATGAAGGTACCATTAAGGAACTTTTCTGTTATAGGAGCACAGATTTCAGCCATGTACAACAGTCTTCATTGTGGATGCATGAAATGTCTCAGATGAGCAGAGCTACAGATAAATACATGTTGTGTCAAGCTAAATTGTGCAACTGAAAAATTTTGAGTAATCAGCCTGGAATTGTCTACTTTTACTCCTCATATTCTATAGAAAGTCAGCATGATGCTGTTTCCAAGTTTTAAACATGGGGGTTTAAAAGAGTCCCCGGCCTTTGGGGACTCTTCTAACCTGTAGCGAAGCTCCCTAATGCACAGATGTCTTCCCACAGAGCCCAAGAGCTCCGAGGTGCAGGGCCACGGGATGCAGGAGAAGGAGTTTGACCCCAAACCTCTTTGCAGCACAGGTGTGGCCCCCACCCAGGGCAACAAATTAGCACAAACAAGAAATTACTGTGGATAATCTTGCCACCGGCTTCTTGGGTTTGTACGTGGGTTACTAAATCTCAGTGCTCACCTCAGGAGGATCAATATTTTGGCATGACCAGAGACACAAAGGCCAGTCTGTCCAAGCTCACAGCAGGCTGGGGTGGTGGTAGGTCTCAGGTGTCCTCAGGATCTAATAACACATGCTCCACCCTAGTCATAGTCATTGTTTCAATAAATTTAAAAACTAAAAGTATTGCAATGATTAAGGAATGCATTCCACTAGAAACGCAGGGGGGTGAAGATTTTCATCTCCATCTTTTGCAATCAGCTTTGTGGGTTTTTGTGATTGTCATTCCAACAGCTTATGTGTGATGGATGTGCAGCAGAATGGAATGTAAAAGGAGAAGCTAAGTAATGTGAAATCAGGAATAACTGAAATTAAAACTTGACTAGAAAAGCGAAACTTCCATAATTAAGCTCAATTCAATATGATGGATGTTTTTGATTTGCACAGACAGCTCTGTGAGCATACATCTGGGTAATGCCAAACTACTGTCCAGGAAACATGTCAAATGCTTTAGATTAGGGATTATATTTTTAGTCTTTCCTTAGTTCCCTTGTTATACATATCATTTCAA
This sequence comes from Edolisoma coerulescens, assembly GCA_013397115.1. Lineage (NCBI taxonomy): Eukaryota > Metazoa > Chordata > Aves > Passeriformes > Campephagidae > Edolisoma > Edolisoma coerulescens. Next base: position 1,918,184 of record VWZW01005671.1, read on the forward strand.
GGCAATTGATTTGCCAGTTGCCATAAACCCTGTTTAAATATTCTCCATGTCTAAGAATATTACCTAAGGGAAGCTGAGCACTGAAAACCACCCTGGCCCAGTGTGACCTTTTTCCCCTGGAGTGCCTATAAAAAGGTGCTCTCACAGCAGCAGCACCTGGCTCTGTAGTGGACTTTTCCAGAACAGTTGGATTTTTAACAATCCAAACAGTTCAGATCTGGTCATGTACGTATTGTTTCAGAGTTTTCAATGACAGATCCAAATCTTGAAACTCCATACTGAACATGATGCTTATCATATGGCAAAGGAGTAGAGACTTGTTTATTATTAATAGCAGCCCATATAAACACAAGCCAAGTCCAGTCAGAGATGCTGCTCCCCACCCAGCATTGCTGTAGATTACATTTGCCTGATGCTTTTCACATCATCATTATTCATAGTCCTTCATTTCTCCCGGCTGTGAATGACGGACAGCAACGGACAATGCACAAGGGTTTGGAGTGTGGATTTTAAAACATGTGGGAAGAATAGAAATGATATATCTATGGATACTCCCTCAGAGGTCTCAGCTCTAACACCACAAGGAGACACTCCAAGCAGTGCGTCCTTTCTGGCAAGGAGGCTGAGGGAGGCAGAGACAGAGCACCAGGCTTACACTCTTGGAGTCTCGGCAGGTTTTCGCTTGGCAGACACTCGAGGCGTCAGTACAAGTCTGGCCAATGTTACCTGCCTGGATGTGCCTTCTGCCTTCAGTGCATGGAAATAAAGATATGTTTTGATCTAAAGATACACATGCATATGTGTTTATACATACAAGTACATATGATGAATCCATGGGTTTTCTTCTAGATAAAATATTGGTTTTCAAGCCTGGGCTTGACCCTTTTTACTAGGCCCTCTCCTTCATTCTCTGAGAGCCCAACAACTCCTCTGAAACATTTTTCTTCAAAGGACAGCATCTGAACATGTACATATTTATGTCTCTCAGTATGTATATATATGTGTCTCTCTCCATATAAATATATTTAAATCATCTGAAGTGCTTACTGTCAGCTCTTTAGCTGATGTGCACCTCCAACGGAGATGGTGGAAATAAATTCATAATATCTCAGAAGGATCAGATCATTATATATGCAGCTACAAATTCATCTTACTGAATTTTATTTTATAGGCCACCTATCACCTAATGATGATATATCTGAATAGATATAAAGCCTTGAGATAGTAAGGTTAAGCTACCACGCTGAGGAATGCAGTATAAATCTAGATGGGTAGGAAAAACAGAATCAGATTAGTGATGTTTTACATCTTGTGGAAGACAGAAAAATATACAAGAGTAACTTCTAAAAAAGCTGTACAAAGTTCCAGATTCAAAAACTGGCACTCTTGCTCAATTGCCTGTCTTCTTTGAGCCTTTCTATTTGTAAATGTTGTTATTGTGTTTGTCTTCATGCTTTTGAGAATATCCTTTAAGAGGTCAGAGTGTTCATAAGACAGTAACACAGTGTGTTTATAAATGTTTTATATTCTGCTATCCATAGGAATAGGTTGTTCATATGGGTAATCATTTCAACCAAAGCAGATAAACTGGAATTTGCAGAGCTGGCAAGATGCATCAAAAAACTGGATGTTTTAGGAGACAGGCTCAGTGAAGATTTTGTACCTTAAAATTCCTTTTATTTATAGCCTGTGATTTGATTACACTGTTGGATACCAATTATTCCAAAAGTTAATGAGCTGTGTAATATCCCATAAAACAACAATCTCATGCAAAATATGTTAGTAAAGGAAACTATATTTGGTGGGAAAAGTTTCTTTTCCCCTTTCTTCCCTGAAATAAATAAAAGGAAATTATTTCAAAGCACTTTTTTGAAATAATGCATAGTTAATAATTGACTATGCAAAACTGCTCAGCATGAGGTAGATTCTCTAAGGAATGGTAGAGTGAAGAGGAAAAAAATCCTCAAAGCTAAACAGTGAATTACTTGCAGCAAAAGTTGTGGCTGGGGCTCCAAGGACTCTCCCAGGAAGAGTGGGAAGCTGTGTAGAAATGCTTTCCCCATTCTCCCATGACCTTTTAGGCAGCAGGTCTCTAACAGCTGCAGCTCCTTCCTTCCTCTGAAAAGGAGCTACCATCTTCCCTACGTGAGAGACTCAGACTGGAGTCCATCTGGCTGCTGCAAGGCATGCTTTTGTCGTGCCCAAGGTGAAAGGAGGTGCATCTGGGATTTTGTTTCCCCAGATTCCCTCCTGCCATGGGTGGCTCTGCACTTGCTGCCTGGCACCAGGGAGTACATCCCATGGGCAGTGCCTGCACCCCGGCCCAGCAGCACTGGAAACAGGCTGCTCAATGTTTGTTTGGAACACCTTACTCTGTATCTGGACATTTTTAAGGTGGTAGATTCTACCCATCATTGCTGCAGAGAAAAATCACCAGCTTTCTTCTCCAGATGACTTATGGGAAGAAGCTTGAGCGGAAGATGCTCAGACGAACAGAATGCCTAGGCTAGAGGAAAGATAGTTTTTCCCATTCAAACGGCACAGACCAAAATATTCTCTCAAACACTCAATTATTCTTATTAAGGTACCATTTTGATGTGAAACATCTGCAGGTTCTTGAGACCTGACTGAACCTGACATTCTCAACCTTTGGCAACCGTGTTACGCCTGGCATGCATTTGTGCATACGTGTGCCTTGGGGGAGAGGCAGGGAAGGGCCGAGTGCATCCTGGCAGAGTGGGATCCCTCTCCAAACTCCTGCTGGGTATAGAGTACCAGCAATATCCCAGTCCCTTTGTTTGTCTCAGTCCTGATGTCCACACAGAGCAGGACTCGCTCCACAAGTTTGAAGAAACCATGTTATACCTCCAAAACTATTCCCACAGACATCATTTCTGCTCTTTTACCCAAAAGTAAAGGCAACTGCCTCCCTTTACCTCTGCTGGGTGACAAATCCAGGCTGAAACCCATCTGGCTGCTGCAAAACCAGATTCCTGCATTTCCTTCCAAAACAAATCAGGTATCTTATCTACCAGCATTCTCCTTTTCCAAGATCATGAAGGTTTTGATTACAATAAAAAAAAAAGAAACCAAATCCCACCCCCGCCAAACCCCATCCTCACAAAAAAACCCATCCTCAAAAAAAACAACAAAAACAATTAAACAACCCAAATAAAAAAACCCCAAACAAATCCTATAAATTAACAGCGAAAAGACATTCTAACACAATGAGAATTTAAAGCCCTACAAAATAAAGGCATTTCTGAATAACTAGGTTCTTCTCTGGTTAGCATAAAGGCATACCTATGGCTGGGTCTTTTTAGAAATCCTTGAGGAGGAAAAGATATATTCTCAGCAAAATAAAATGTTGTCAGCTCTTTAAGCTTCAGTGGGAACTGAAAATGTCAAGCTTATACCTGTTAGGCATTATTTAAATTGAAATATGGACCTTCTTCTGTCTTCAAAGTACTGCACTTCAGGTGATAATGATGGATTAATGTTGAGAGAAAACGACCTAGCGGCCTGTTAGTTACTTTTTTCAATTGAGTGGGAGCGCACCAAATTTTTCATCGATGTGCCAATTGGAGACAGCTGAGAAATGACGACTGTGCTCTACTACAGGGTTCATACATAAATATTCACTGATGAGCACATTAAAATACGGGAAAGCAGAGGAATAGTTTGTTTGAATTCTGCTGCATTTAGTCTTGTGTTCAACCAGCTATATATTTCTAAACAGTGAGGGTTTACAAGTTCAAAGAGCTGCCCCCTTCACAGTCAAGTTTCTTATAAGTTTCTTGTAACATCACACAAATTCACTTTACAAGGCAACTCTGTTACTCCAAGATTAATTCAGTGCCCTTTAAACTGTGGGAGTTGTATTTAAATGTGGTTTAGATTAAAGTGATTTAGCATTATTCCAACATCCAGCAACATGAATGTATGTTTTCAATGGATGAATCTGAAATCAGCTGTTCTGCATTGTTAAGCCTCTTACAACAAGCTGTTTGGATTGCTGGCTGCTCAGCACCCCAAAGGGACAGATTAATCTCTGAACTCTGTGGCTGACTCGTATTTGGAGTTCTCAAGCGTCTGCTGCTCATCTGGGCAGCCCTCAGACAAATAAGACAATTTACAGGAATCAATAACAAGCAATTCCAGACGCTGGTGAGTTGGCGATAACTCTGGCCCTCGGCAGACGCAGAGACCATAGCTGCACCTTGTGCTTTCTAAAACCACCCTTGAGGTTGTGGGGGTCATCCTCCCCGAGCAGGGAAGAGTCATCTGGAGTCCCAAGGACACACACTCTCACCAAAGCAGTGAGGGTTTTGCCTGAAACAGGGCATGTGCCATGCACTCCAATGTGATGCCAGGAAGAGCACATTCAGTGGGAGTGTAGAAAACAGCCCATGAATGCAGGCTGTGAGACACCCCAGCAGCAGCAGCAAGAACAGAGGTGCAACAGCAAACCCTTCATAACATCGTTAGTCATAAGTAATAAAGTAGGAACAAAAGTCCCCTTTCATTCTGAAGGGAACAGTTAGCTTTTCCACTTCAGAGACCAGAGAGACATGACTGTCGTTACCTGGAGCACTGAAATGTGCAGGAAATGGGGCTCTGTGGATCACTCAGGCATTAAGCCTGTGAACCTGAGATCTTTTCCAGAGAGACAAGTAAAAAGCATGAGAAAATAAATGTAATTCAATAATTCTCCAGAAGAGAAAAGCTTTGCCTCTGTTTGTCAGTGAAACCCAACAGTAATAGCAGGTGCATGAAAAGCAAATTCACCAAAAGAATAAAGGAGAAGCAGGGACACTACTGACATATTTGGGTCAAAATGTGAGAGAGAGTCCTTTACATAATTGTTAAACAAATTAACCAGCCTGTTGATAAAGGAATACTTTGAATTCAAGGATTTGAATGTTGTTTCAAATCATGTTACCTACTATCATTGTCTGCTTAAAAGAATTTGTATTTAGTAGTGCAAATGTGCACCACACAGTTGCTTACTGCAGTCCCTGTGAGTCGGAATGCACATCAGTTTGAGAATGCCAGGAAGAACATCTTTCCTGGAGGTGAGAGTAAGGGATTTCCCCTGGGTAAGTCAGCAATTGCACTGCTCTTCTTCTGAACCTGATGCCTTACAAAGGTTTGCTCACTGCAGACACGGGAGATGGGACAAGGCTGATTCAGTCAGACAAAGGTGCTGGTGGCTCTGATGCAGCCTGCAATGGAACTCAGAGGCAAAATACCTGATTATCAAAGCAGATGGAGATGTGCTCCAGTATCCAGTGCAAGGATTCCTTCTGTAGTCCTAGAGCGGCCTTTTAATGGTCCAGTTAATAACTAATGGTGAACAATTTCTAGTGAATAATATAGAATCAGTAGAAAATAAAGGGAGCAATGAATGTGACTTATCAGACAGAGGGGAAGTTTGGTACCCTGTCCTTTACTGTGATTTTTCCCAAATGATTTTTTTTCATGCAGAATGAGTGATTTCAAATCAAATTAAGGGGAAAATACCCAAGGCGTAGACAAGACTCCCAAAATCTCTTTTTGATTTCTCACAAGTGTTCCTTGAAACAGACTTTCAAATTCTAATAACCCACTGTTTGTAGGAGAGGCAGGATAAGGAATGGACAGGAATATTTGCAGATTATGGAATTTGTTTGGGATGGTGAAAATCGTATCCCACATCCCTGAATATATGCAAAGGATATCCTAATCATTAGTCCTTTAAGCTGACTTGTAGCCATGCTGAGATTCCTGCCACATTCAGTTACTGCAAAGAGATCTTGGGGTTTGTGCCCTCCATGCTCCAGGACACCACAGCCTGATATCTCATGGTTTCAGAGAAGAGGTAGAGATGGGAGAGGTAAGAGTGTAAGGCCACCAAGTTGAATATGGGCTTTTACAAGGCAGAAGGGGACGTCACTGTATCCCTTAGGGGATCAGTCAGCCATGGGATGGATGAGACCAAAGGCTCAGTTTTCCCTTTGGCAGGGTATGCTTGGAGGAACCAGATGTGACTCCATCTGTGACACAGGCCACGCTCCACATGCTTTCAGGAGTAGTGGCAACACCTTAATCACTCCCGGGATCAAAAAGGAGACCACAGTACTAAGTTAGTCCACTTAAAGGGCAGAGGAAGGATGGGGAGAGGGAGGAGAAGCAATTCCAGGGCTACACTAACAACTGTGGGCAGGAATGAAAGGCACCAGCCTCACTCAGTGCTAAAGACAGCACAGATAACACAGGGCAGGGCTGGAAGGCTGGCTGAGCTCCTCAGAGGAGAGCAAGAAACACAGACTATCATTCTGCCATGTCTATCCCTCAGTCTGTTGGGCTAAACTGCCCCATGGATGTCAGCACACTGCCTCAGGATCTATCTGTGACCTCCCAAGGGTCAAGCAAAGAAAGAAGTCAAGCCCCAGCTGTGACTGAAACATTAGTTTCTCTAAGAATAGCAATGGGATAAAGAACCGAATTCTTTTCTCCTATCAAGAACTTTCCTCAGATTTGATACAGTAACCTAACTCTGCTCTCATACTCCCACCACAGCCACCAGGAGAGACTTTCTGATCAAATGTTGAACTTTCAGAGTAGATCTCACCAGAACAGTGTAGGATGGTCATTTTGATATGCTGGAGAAAGGTCACAGTCTCAGTCAGTGATAAACTTGCCTCTGTGGCTGGGCCTGTGTTTGCATTTTTGTTCCGATTTCTTACCATGACTTTCCCTCACCCCTCCCGCCCTCAGGTCACTCCTCCAGCAGTTGCCACAGTAGGAGCATTTTTGTAGACCACCAAACTGTTCACAGCTGGTGCCTTATCACATGGGTGCTTTCCCCACTTTTCCCATTGCTATATTTAATGCAGCTTAAGTATAAAATTGGATATCTGCAATATACTCAGCTCTGACAAGTTTTGTAGCTCCCATATTTTTAGCTGTCTGAGTTCTTTATGACATTACCACTTTTAAAAACCTTTGATTTCAAAATAAATGTGAAATATGGCTGGCATAAATACTAGCCTGGAACAATAAATAAAATCTGTGCAGCAATGACAGTCTTGTTCCTCCCAGCTGTGTGGATTTTCCTGTGGGAGTTGAGCAGGCATAAGTTAAAATAGCCTTAAGGCAAGTCTAATATGCACCTAGGACATTGATGGGTCGCATGGCTGGCACAGGAATAGAAGAATTTCAGGATTACCGTAGTTACTGTTTACTCACCATCCCTGGCCCTACACAAAGCACAAATCATGTGGAACCACGGGTGAAAGCCAGAAACTTTAATATAGAATTAAATTATGGCTAGCAAGAAACAAGAATCAGAAGTTTGGCAATTAGTTCATCTTACATAATCTCCTCAAAGTCCAGCTGCTTAGAGAATTATCCAAAGTAAACTCCAGTCGGTATTCCTTCTTTTTCTTAAAAAAAAAAAAAGAATTCTTTTTTAAAATAACCAAAAATAATCCCTGTGCACAGACTTTGTTCCTAATTGGATTTGCCTGTTTATTTTCACCCAAACAAAACTCTATTCAGTGAGAGGTTTGTCTTGGACACAGTCATGAATTATGTACTTTTCTGTCATACATTTTTACTTATAACACTATGTCACTCATTAAAAAATAGGCATTTGTCCTGTGCCTAAGACATAAGCCCTTGATGTAATAACAAAATCAATGTATTCTATTGCATAAAGGACATGCAAATAGGAAGGAAAAAGATTCTGAGTAAATTTTTTTTTTTAAAGGCAAGTGTGGACAAAAGCAATGATAAAAGTCTCAGCCTAATTATTTCCACTGCCTTAAATTGGCTTAGACTGTATGACTCTGAGTCTTAGGCTGACAAGAGGCTGGTGAACCTTGGAAGACCCAGGGCTTCTTTTAGCTTGGAATTTCAATTTGGAAGTGAAATCTGATACTGAGCAAGTTTCACCTGGTTTCTGGTTTCACTGGAAATGGGGCTGAGGAAACGCAGGTAGCTGTCAGGAGGCAATTACAGCGAGAGAGGCGAGGTTGTGAGCAGCTTCCTACTGCAAACAGCCCAGCACTGACAGGTGAGGGGCATCCCCAGCACTGAGCACACAGCGCTGCTGTGTCCAAGAGGGACATGCAGCAACCAGGTTCAGCACAGGGGGCTTGGTGCTCTTGAGCCAAATCTGTCTGTCTGTCTGTGACCTTTCTAAATGGCAGGCAGGCAAACCACTGCATCCTGTGTCAGAAGGCACAGCCAGACTCTGCAGATTTTCCCACAAATATTGTCTGCCCTGAAGCCCCATTCCAAAAAAAAGTTACGGGATGATAAAGTGTTTGTCCGCTAGTAAGACAAATGCACAACAGCTGGAATGTGAGACCTGGCACCAGAGGGCTTTTGCCAGCAGGCCAAGGAAAAGTATGCAAAGCAAGTAGGAATGAAATTACATGCCTTGTCTGTCCACACTGTGTAAGAGTGTAGGGCCAACTAGCTGGAGTGACAGATCAGCAATTTGTCATTGTAAGGGAAGCAGTTTACAAAGAGCATCAACATCCTTGAAAGATGTGTAACACATTGATTGAATTCCCTGAATAATATTTTACCAGTAAAAAAAAAACAAAACAAAGACAAGTGAGATTTAATTATATACCTCCTTCCTCCAAAAAATCATTAAGCATTATAGCTGCTTCATTCCACCCTTCCCAATTACTGATTGTTATCAGCAGATTAAAATGCTTCCAGCTGAAAGGCTAATTAACTGATTTCATGTTTTCTGCCTGTCCTGATCACAGGGAAAATGTAGAGTCAAGGGCAGCACAGCTCTAAGTGATGGGAAGGATTACTGGCAACGCTGTGTGTTTCCCAATGAAAGAAAATGCATTGGCCTTCAGCTCTCTGTTCCACTCTCTTACATCCATGCACTCAAAAGCTGCAGTGTCTGTCCTCAAGCTGATAGTGCTCCTTTGACACAGGCTCTCCCTCCTCCCTGTTAAATACTTTCTCTTCTCTCTGTGCACAGATCTTATTCTTAGAAGAATTCATTTGTAAACATGGAAAAGAGTTGGGAACAAGACTGCTTTTGCAGGTATAAACACAAGGCAGTTTATGCTGCAGCTTTTCAGGGAGGACACTTGTGTTTATTACTGTAGCACCTAAGCACTATAGGCAGAGAATCACATCCCAGGGTCTCTGCATAACCAGCTACTATTAGTTTTATTTTACATTTTCCAACCATTTTCCATATTTGACCATGTGAAAATCTTAACCACTGAATCAGACTAAATGCAGAGATGATACAGGTAAATTTTTCCCACACTCTTCACTACCCACTGTAAACTGTCTACATATTTATAAAAATTATCTAAAACTGTCTAATTGGATAAGAGTTCACAAATTCACACATTAACAAAACTCCTTTCTGGCAGACATAGCACTGTGTATGTTTTGGACTAACATCTAGTTGTCTGCATGCTTTCTGTGTGTATATATACATACACACACATATCAGCCCAAAACATTCTCAGCCTGCACAAGAATATCATCCTGGTTTTAATTTTGAGGAGTACGTTGTTTTATTTTTACTCTGGTTTGCCTCTCCTTTTTTTTTTTTCTCCTTTTTTTCCCCCCTTTGTTTTTGAAACTGCTGCATTTATAACAGAACATCATCTTTTATGAAAAATGGGAAAGCTCCACAAAGGAGTACTCTGGACTAAGTAAAATAAGCTTTTGATTTGAATGAAGGTCTGGTGCTGTATATACTTTATTTCATGTAGCAGAAGGTCTGGTGAATGTGTGAAGCCAAGCATGTATTTTGGTAGTTTAATATTGAAAAAGCCAGATTCTTCATATATATTGCATAGCTTTCACTGAAAGAAGACCAGTATTGTACCAATTCAGAATATGGTCCAAATCAATTATATATAACCTGTCCAAACATATATATATATGCGTGTGTATATATATATATATACACGTACATATATACATGCATTCTTATGCATGAATAAAATAGATCCTGGAATAATATTGATATGATTATTTGATACATCTGTTGTTTCTGAGTTTTTCAAGCTCTACGGTTCAAAGCAGAGCCCAAACTCAGCATTCAAACAAAAAACACACCCTCTTACTTTAGATATTTGTGACACATGTTCAATACAAGTACACATCCCTCCCAAAAATCCCCTGTTGTGCTTCAGTGCTTATCATGGGGCAGTGAGCATCCCATACGGCCGCCCTGCTGGGGGATCAGACCATGGCTTACTTTCACCAGTGCAGAAGTAGCCAGATCCTGGGCTCCCAAGAGCCCCAGCCCAGACATCACCAGTGGGAGGACTGGTAGGGATGCAATGGTCTCCAAAAAAACCCCTGACATACCCTGAGCACAGCTGAGGCACAGCAGCCTCACTGCCCTGCTGCCAGTATTGTATAAACCAGTAAAATATTACTCCTGACATAGGTTGAATATCATCTAAAAAAAATCCTTAAAAAAAGAAACAACACCAAAAAAAAAAAACATTTAAAAGCCACTAGGTCTATATTTTGCCTGAAAAATAAATGTTATTTGCACTCCACTACAAGATGTCATCACAATTGCGGCGTGGTACATAATGACAGAGTAACTCCGAGCTGTCATCAGAGATGATCCAAAGTAAGCAGCACACTGTAAATCCACAAATAGAAAAATTAGGGCTTTCACTTACTTCTTTTTTTCCCCCCTGACCTAGCCTAAAACTGGGCTGAAATTACCTTTATCAGCATGGCTTTAAAACCCTGACTCAAACAGGTCAGTGAGAGTGAGGGGAAAGAGCAAGCCTCTCTTACCATCCTTCACTGCCATCGCTCTGGGAAGCCAGCTATTTTCAGCACAAGTGAAAACCAGGGAAAAGTTGAAGACCTTGAAATGCCACATCTAGATCCTAATATTCCATGACAGAGAGGCCACACAAGAGTTTCAGAGTCAGATTACAAAGCAGGTGCTTGCTCATTGTCAGCCTTGGACCCATCAGACCAACCAGGGTTTCACGGCCACACCGACCTTCATACCCCTCCTCCGCTGCCAGTGGTCCCTGATGCCTCACAGGCACCAGCTACATCCAAGCAGCTTCTGGAAGTGGGATGGGAGAATTTTTGAACCAAAATATCTCTTTTACTTTTAGATCTATCTACACCAAATGTTTTAGGTAGAATTTTTTTGCTTAAATGAGCATTTACAAGGACCTGAGGCCAAAATGTCAGGGGGCAATTTTTACAGTTTGAAATGAGGTTGAATCCTGCTCGTGGTAAAATATGGTCCCTGCTCTTAACTCCCACAAACTTCATGAGGAATTGAGTAACATATGCTGGAAAAAGTGGCAGTGTCTTCTAATTAGATCCTAATGGGAGCCATTTTCTGGAAACTGCATTTGAATTCACCATAAATTAAGTTGTTGATAATACAAGGTATTTTCTTTTGTACATAGTAAAAGAGTGAAAGGTTACAAATTTGATGGTTTCCAGCCAAGCAGCTCTTTTATACCTTTTCAGCTTTAAGACTCCATCTCTGCAGAGGCAAAGCATATGTTTAGCTTTATTGCATTGACTCCAGTGTGGTTACTTACCATATCTAAAACTTAATCAATTAAATAAGGCTTTGCCTGGTTGAGATTAATTCCCACATACGTATTGTCTGGGACACACAGTATATTTTATTTTATGAGAAACAATTGCTATTTTAATATGATGATTTAATTTTTTAAAATATTGACAGATGTGCTTTTCAGCAAATGCAGAAATGCATCACAAGAATTTATTCTTCAGCTTTGGATTTTAGCCCTGCTAACATCAGCCAGGCTACTTACATTTGCTGGTATAAGACAGGGAAGAATCAGATATAGGGTCATTGAGTTCTCTCTGAAAGCTTAATTTAGTTTTAGGGACACCATGTAACTACCTGCAGTCATGGAGAAGCAAAGCACAAAAGACGAAACTTCAGCGTCGAGATCTTCTCAGCTGGATTCACTGTGCTTTCTTTGCTATATTGTTGCTTGTATTAAAAAAAAAAAAAAAAAAAAGTATTCTTTTTCTTCCTGTGAATTTTTTCTTAAACTTTGATGAAGCTATGCCTAGATATTCATGTTTCATTTTGATGTCATTTGGCTGTTTATTTTCATCATCCACTTCACTAGATTATTTTACCCTCCAAAAAAAGGATGGTATATCAGTGGCTTTTCCCCACTCAAAAAGCAGTCGGAAGCCTGGCAAAGGCAAAAGAAGATGCCAAATACATCCAACTGACATCCTCATCTGTCTGTCAGACATCAGTCCCAGCACTGGCACAGCTGGGCCACCAACCTCCCAGGGGAAAGTCATGTTACACGGTGACACCTCTGTCACTGCCCCAGGGTGGTGCTGACCTGCAATAACAGCAGGAGGAGGAAAAGCAGTAAATCAGATGTCAGAGGAAAGGGGATGTCAGGGAAGCTCTTGGAGGATGCCACAAGTTAATATAACCCTTAGGGCTTTTTGGGCTCTTGTGCCTGCGAGGAGAACCACTGGGAAACGCGGGTTTCAAAGGCAAAAATTATAGAATGTTAAGGGGTTGGAATGGGCCTTAAAAATCATCTAGTCCCAACTGCCTCTTTCCCCTGCCATGGGCAGGGACACCTCATACTAGACCAGGTTGCTCAAGACCTCGTCCCAAACCTGGCCTTGAACACTGCCAGGGTTGGGGCATCCAGAACTTCCCTGGGCAACCTATAAAACAAAGCAGGTTACAGTTCTCCTTGGGAATGGCAAGAAGTATTTAATGGCCTGTGCCTACTGGAGGCTGGATTAGAGGAGCCTCCTCAAACTCTGGACAGCATCTGAAATCTAAAAGAAGATTCCCAGAAGGGCACATAATGGGGTTATGGTGTCCTGTGTCATTTCCTGCCAGCCCAGTGTGGGCATGAAACCCCTCTCCAGGGCATAGCCTTTCACCAGAGACCACCACCAAACCACCTTCTCTTGGGGGATCAAAGCCCCAAGGAATTCCAGGCCAACAGCAACTGGGCTTGGTCCTGGTATCTTAACATCTGGCATTCACAGGGAAGGGTGTTTCCTTGCCCAAAACTGCAGATTCAAGCTGTTAACAGCCAAGTGCCTAAGTTTATAAACCTGGACTTTCAAAACACAATACAGGCAGGAACTCCTAGAAACTGTAGATTCCAACTGAGAATTTTAATATTTGTAATCAATAACAAACGCTATGAAGTGGTCCTGGGAAAAAAAAGAGATGCTTCCAGGAGAGAGGAGGAGGTTAGGAGAGTTGACAAGCAGAGAGAAAACAGCTCCCAAAATCTTTCAGCAGAAATTAAATAAGTAAACAATAGTCTGTGATTTTTCTGGGATTTTGTCAAAAAAATTATTTATTTGGGTTTTTGTTTGGGCATGACAAAAAAATCCCCAACAACATCACAACATTTCCAGCTCTCACTTTTTTATTTCATGGAAATCTTTTAAAAAATTATGTGCATACACTTCTTATAAGAAAGAATGCAAGGGAGAACTTTGTCCATCTCTGGGGAGCATCCAGTAGATTTTTCATGTCCTTACTGCATAATGAAAAAGAATAAGTGCCAAATGTAATAAGTAAGCCTTGATTTTTGCAGGCAAAACTTTTCTTGCCAAGTTTCACACTGGAACCAACTGAAGCTCTCTCATATATTTTCTTCTTGGGAATTTTAGCAAATTAGAAGAATAGAGTTTTCTTGCAAGTACCACCTGCTGATTTTGTAGAAAACAGGAAAAACTCAAGTTTGCCATATGACCTCCAAAAATTTTTCTTTTTATGAATAAAACAGAAAGAACTTCTCCAGCATCATCACATCCCAAGCCAATATAATTCTCAAAAAATTAGAGCATTTTTTCTTTTAACTGTAAACACTCTTGGGGCTGATCCCACAGAAGCCACAGGCAACTATTTGACAACTTTTGTCTCATACCTTCAGACAGAAGTCAAGAAAGAAGTAGTACTTTTTCTTAATTATTTTAATGTGACATAGGAATTAACATTTAAAAAATCCACTGTAATCACTTTTTTTAAATGCTTGTGCAACTAACCAATTGTAATATATAAGTTTCTTTTAAAAAGATTAGCAGACTTCTTAGGGATTTTTCTTGATTAAAATGTATTATGTTAAAGTTTGGTTTAAATCTAGTAAGTGCCTTCATTTGTGGCACTCCAAAGTGGCTGCCAGAGCTCACAGCTCCCTGTAAATTTTCCTATGTATGGACACTGGCATCTGAAAGAAGAGCTGCAGTGTTTCTGCCTAACATATTAATCACCTCTGCTACTAATAATTTATCTTTTCCACTGTCTACATAAAACAAATTAGTTGTAATGGCAACAAAAATAGCTATCAAGTGTACAGCACTGTCCCACCCTGTGTTATTAAAGACTCATTTTAACAACGGGAGTGCAGATCCTGTTGGTCTCACCTGCTCAGCTATTAGTTTCAATTTGTCTCCCAACGCTTGCCAACACGCTGGGGTGTGTGAGCAGTCCCAGAAGACCTCTTTGGAAAATCTCACTCCATTCCCACACCTGACAATATTTCACTATACCTCAGGGTAATGTTAAACAATCTTTGCATTGTCCCATGCCATCTGTTCAGCATTTTTAAGCATAACTGCTCTGCACTGGCGTCTCACGCATTGTAACCAGTTTCTGTTATACCATACCATTCGTTTTTGTCATACTCTTTCCTTCCAATTCATTTCTTTTTCATCACTAGCCAGCACTGAGTATCACCAAATGCGCTGCATGACGCAGCCAGGAAGCCGAAGCAGTGGAGGGAGCATTGCCTTGCTCTTTATTATTGCCAGAAGAAGAATATTCCCAGCTCCCTACGTCGGAGAGCCAGCCGACATCGCTTCCAGAAGAGCCAGTGGGCATCGTGTGACAAATCCCACAACTGACTCAAACAGAGGCACGGCTGCTGCCAGCTCAGCATGGACCGTCCCAGCCCAGCGTCCTGTACCACAGGGAAGGAGCACACCCAGCTGGGTGGCACTTCCATCCAGCAGTCACAAGGCTAAGCCATGTTGGGCTTTAAAGCTGTGAGAGTCCCGGGGGCTTTGAGCCAGCCACGGGCACCCCAGTACTGCCTGGGGAGCACAGAGACCCACGCTCCCTCTTGGCCCCGCTAACAGCTGCCTTGGGGTCTTTAGCCTGCACTTAAGCACCAATAAATTACGTCAGCCTTCCTTGTTTGCAAAATGAGGATGCGTGTCCTTATTTGGGAAATAGTTTGGAGCTGTTAGTGAGGCTTTTATGTAAGTGCTAAAACCATTACTATTGCACTTTCTCTGCTTGAATTAGTCTCACAACTTAAATTCAAAATGTGCTTTGTTTAAAACCTCCAAGCATTTAGACTTCTGTAAACAATAGCAGTGACTACTTTCCTTAATAATTCGTATCTTCAAGTCCTCAATTGGTATCCTGAGTGCATTTCCAGTACCTGATGAATAACAAGAAGTTTTCATGCTAAGTTGAGATCAAAAGCCTTCTGGAAGAGATGGGAGTCCATCTGTAGTCACACTTGAATTCAAGAAAGCCTTAATGTTAATTTTAAAAGCCTGGAGTAACTCTGGATATTTATGTATTTTTTTATTCAGATCTAGAACAAATCATAGATTAACTGAAAGGCCTGTGGAATTTGCCTAATCAACATCCTGAACTGAGATTTTTGAAATCCTGACCATGTCCCAAACAGATAGGTTACCTTTTTTTGGGATTTGTTTTGTTTTGTTTTAATTTCTTTGCCTTCCCATACTGCTGTTCACTAGCCTAAAGCCTGACCATCGCTATTTTTCCAAATGAGCACATGTGGTGACATCCATCTCCTGTAACCATTGACCTCGGGAAGTTAAGAAAACAAACGGTTTCAAAACCACACTGTGAAATATGGCTGCTAAGATGGCCAGCACATTCTTCTCATTTTTCATTAGCCCCTCTTGTAGCTGTCGCAGGACAAATCATCCAGCAGGAAATGGCACCCCGCTCTCCATACAGGAAAGTCTGGTTAAGCTTAAATCAGTGGATACACTTTTTCCAAAAACCTCATGGTAGGAGTATAACATAGCATATTTGTCTTGGGCACATCCCAATCCTGGCATTCAGAGGGAGGTGAGTAGATTTGGGGCAAAGGCTCCTGTAGGGTGTATCACCATCATCCCCCTGGGGTCCCAGAGCTATCCCCAGCATGAGGCTGGCACCCTGCACTGCTCATGCCCACCCAGGAGCCCAGGAACCACCTGGCCAGCACCACCTTGAGCTCCTTACTCTTGTGTCACGTCCCTTGATCACCCCTAAGTGAAGTTTGATTTGAGGGTTTTTTTGCTCTCTCCTAGTCCCTAGCTCTGCATGTGGATGTGCATTACCATACCATCAGATGTCACATCTAAGATCCTTTCTTCCTCCCCACCTTGGTACTGGGCTCTAAAGCATACAAATTCTGTCGCTTGCTGTGATGCTCTCAAAGTCTCACCATTTGAGCAGGCCAGTAAAGGCTGAAGCGATGGCAGCCCTCAGCTTGCAGAGGGAGAAGTGAGATGCATCACTATCCCCAGAGTTATTTAAAAAACATGTAGACGTGGTTCTTAGAGACATGGATTAGTGATGGGATTGGCGTTGGTTGGATCTCAAGGGTCTTTTCCAACCTAAATTATTCTATAATGCAGTGAGAGGGCAGGAGCAATTTACTGGCATTTCCCCAGGAACACGTGCTGCGGCCAGCAAGGTGCACCGGCAGCTCGTGCCCTGCACAGGGGCCCAGGCAGGCAGCCAGGCACCACTGGGGGACAGATCTGAAGCCAGGCTAAATTATTCTGCAAGGAGAGGAAGGAGGGCTCTGCTTGCCTGCAACAGGAAGGACTGCCTGTCCTGCGCTGTTGGAGAAATGCAAAGCAACCCCAACACACGGATCATTTCAGCCAGGGAGATGCATGGGAGCTACCTTGCCTTGCTCCATGTAACAAAGATAGCTCTAGTCTAGTGTGGCTCTGGGTACTTGTTAATTGCAAGCTTAAGTGTGGCCTTAAGGTAAAAGCCTTGTGTTTGGACTTTTTTGTGGGGACGAATGTCCATAGGGAATCTAGTGAGGTTTATTGTTCAATTTTTTTAAAAATCTGAACAAAGAGTGGCACTGTTGTTAGGTGAGTCCCACAGGGAATATCAAGACAGCAAGGAAGGCTGGATCAGGGCCAGCCGCTGTGGAAAATAATGTACTTCATACCTAATGATTGTGAAGTGCACAGGCAGAATGGTTCCTGAAGCTGTACTTCTAAACCAACCTATAACCTCAATGTAAGTGGTGGGAGGTAGGCAGGTGTTCAGATCCACTAGAGGCCATCAGTTTATCCACAGTCAGAATCGCCTTATGCCTTGCTCAGAGTCAGGGACGAATATTCCCCTGTTTGCCTGTGCTAACAGTGGTGAGAGTCCTAGGTCATTAGAACTGCCACACAACCATACCTGTTCACAAGCAAAAGAGATGAGCACACCACCATCAATATTTTAAAACATCTAGCTTAAATAATGCTGTTTCCATGACAAAATCCCATTTCCAGAAACTACTGCTACCTGTTGGTTTGGATTGGAGAATTCATTTGACTGACACCAGGCTGCTCAGGACAATCAGGTGTCTGCTGCTGTTATTCATATCCAGGCTTATGAGACACGAAATGCATAAATGTGAGTAATTCTGTGCAAACCCCCCGGGAATAAAACACATGTATTAGCCAACAGCATGTTTTAATAATTAGAGGACAGCAGCCAAGGAATAGCATGATGGTATTCAGAATGTATCACAACCACTTTTTTCGTTCCTTTTTTTCCTAAATCTCTCTTCCTCTCTCATTCCTCTTGCTGTCATGCTGCATTTCATGACAGAAGGGAAGCATTTCTAAGCCTCTAACATTAGGTGCGTGAGGAAAGCTCATCTCCAGCTTCCAAACTTTCCCTCACTCTCCCCAGGTGGGAATGAGGATTCTTATGAAATGCAGCAAAATCAAATCAGAGAGAAAACAGGCCCACTTCTGTGGGTTTGTGGGACTCCTCTTCCAGAGGCTTCTCAGAACCAGGGTAGAGAAAAGCCAAAGGATTCAAAAAATGTTGAATCAGTCTTAAAAAATTCAGGACGTTGGCCTAACTACCCCAATGTCTCTAAGAAACAAAGGAAAGCAACAACCCCTTCTAATTCTTTTATTTGCCTTCTGGTTTTTGACCAATTTGTATTCACAAAGCACATTTAAGCTTTCCTCCTTAAGGTCTAGACGTACTTAAAAATAAAAACAAGAATGAACAAAATAAATCGTAAGAGAGGTTCTCATGTAATTCTACACATCCAGGGACTAAGATTTTAAAAAACAGGAGAACATACGGATAGCCTAATAAAATTGTGAGCTGGCAGTAACCAGCATATAATTGTGCGAAAGGAGAACGTAAGCATCATTTACTTTTTATGTGGACTAATGCACAGAATATTGGCATGTCAACAGGAGAAATCAGAGTTCTTCTTTCCCTTCTGTTGCAAAGCCAGAAGAAAACCATATAATCCCTGCATGACTCATTATGCCCTTCCATTTTTTTAAAATTTATTTGCTTGTATTGCAAGCTTCCTTAGGGTATGGGCTATCTCTTTATCTGCCTTTACCATGTCAGCACACCAGGAAATCATTCGGGGTCAGATTTACGGACATTGCTTCATATTGCAATACAAGTACTCAATTAAAAAAAAAAAAACAAAAACAAAAAAACCCCAAGCAAAACTAACAAACAAAAAACAAGCCACATACATACAAAAACCCCCAACAGCAACAAAAACCCAACAACAAAAAAAATCAGAACCAAAACATGGTCCTCAACTACAAACACTCCTTTTCCTCAGATTCCTGGCTGGGAGAAGCTCAGCGATAAGGAGACCTGCTCTGCAAACTGCAGAAACTTCAAACAGCGAGAGCCTGATGCAAAGCCATATCTACTGCAACTCTGATCTACTTCTAATCCACCTTGCTCTGAAGACCACTGCACAGCATAACACAGCCTTTAGATAACAAACAGTTACAAAAATCCATTGATTTTTCAGAGCAACATAAGCTGCCAAAAATGCATTCAGCCCCTGTGGAAAAGACCTTCACCTCTGGATAGAGCCCATCGGTGCACACCCTGTTAGCAATTGCCAGCTCTTAGAAAATGACTTTCATCTGGCTGCAGAACACACAGATGTAGAAGTAAGCCTGGCAGCCCTTCTCAGAGTTTTATTCACTGCAGCTTATATGAGATAACCATCCGTCATTGCACAGCACACACCAGTCCCAGGTCTCGATCACACAGAGCATCTGCCATACGTGAGAGGTGCTTTGAGTAGCCTACCCTTGCTACTACCTTTTTATTAACTTCCAGGCAAATATTCATGCCTGGCATTTATTTACTCCTTGCCACATTCTCCCTGATAACTGAGAGGTTTGGTTTCATATTTCATTTTCTTTTGTAGAATGTTACACAGTGAATGGTCCTCAAGGTGTTCAGCTGTTGCTCAGCTAGGCAATGTATTCACTCACTAAAGACAAACATCAAAGGACTGAAATTCAGTTCTTAGCACATGGAAGTAAATATAATGAGGGTAGAGAAGAAAAGAAGAAATTTTTGTTACAGCACGACTGTCCTGAACAGTTGTTCAGTAGTATTTCCCTTCATGTGCATGGCTCCTGGGTACCCCTTTCAAAGAGGTGCCCACAGTGGGGCACTTGCTTCTTGTTCCTGAGCTGCCTCCAATTCTGTATCTCAGTGCCAGTTCCAACCGGACATCAGTGTTCCTTACTCAAACAATTTGGCAGCTGTCTCTGATGCTTCCCTCAGGCTTTGCCCAGCATCACCAGTGACAGAACGCTCAGGGACAGAACTGCAGAGCTTGCCCAACAAACCTCAAGCTGCCTCTTGCTCACAGAGGGTGATGTCTTTTAGTCAGTGTCAGGCCTTATTCTTGAAGCTGAAAGGGCTCAGGAAAGGCCAGAAAAACACAGCTTTTCTGGTTGGTAGGTAATGACAGCAAGGAGAACTTGGTCTAATAGATCAAATTTTCTTCTTGACAAAGCCAATAATGTGGTCTTTTCCAAGCAGCCTGAAAAACACCTTTTCACTCCACGAACAGGCAAAACTACACAATTGCTACAGCACTGGACTTCAAATTTATGTGTAATGTTATCAGTGCAACACTGCCTTTGCTCAGTGAGGCAACCTTTTGACATAAGTAAAAGCAATAAATGCTCAACTCCCAGTTGTCATTTATTAATTTCCTAATTCGCCTGGAATGGAGTGGTGAGATCAAATCAAACAGAGGAAATGGTCAGGATAGCAGCAAGAAATTTTTGAGTTCTGAGAAACTATTCACACCAGTGTCTTGAGTACTGCCAGAGAAATTACTGAAACTTGTTTAAAACAGAACATGTTCAATAAACACACAAATAAAATTCTCTTGCAGGTGTCAGGGCATATGCTGTTCCTCACTATCTTGATGCAGACAGAGAAGTTATTAGCCCATGACAGACACCAGAAGATATTTGGTCCAGCAAACACCTATCTTGCCAGTATTAGTAGCTATTTTGAAGTATGTTCTGATACCCTTTTTTTTTCCCCTTGGAACATCAAGGGATTGTCCATGCTCCTCTATCCCAAATTTTAGGGGAGCCACCCTGAAGGAATGGAAGGTCTTTTCCATTCATCTTAACATAATTTGTAGATTACCAATAAATGCAGAGAAAAAACTTATTTATAAGCTACAAATACATATATTTTTGCTTCAACATTTGTAGAAGCAGATGAGCAGACATGAAAAGAATACTATGGATGACTAAATGGCATTTGAGTTTGTGTGTGTGCGTGTGTACATATATATAAGTATATAATTATATATATATATATGCTCTGTCTTTGTAAGCTGATATTAACAGACATTTTGCATTTTGCTGTCTAGGGAGCTAGTTTTTGAGCAACCTAGGAAAATAATCTGTCTTAAATAACCCCATATCCATGAATGACTATTATGACTTAGACAAACATTCTTCATAATACTTGTCCTGGCCTAGAAGAATATTAATATTCACATCTTCCTTCACACCATCCCATCCATATATTTCTTCACTTGTACTCTATCAGGAAAGACATTTTTACCTTCTGTGCACTAATTCCTTGACTGCTATGTTCATTTTCTATAACGAAGTTCAATTTCCACCTGTCCAGAGAATAAAAGGAGTCAAGGAATGAGCATTTGACCATTTGGCAGTGAATCCATGGAGGAAGAGCCTGTGGTGGGTCTAATCCTGGAATAAGGTTTCTCTTCATGTTATGAACTTTACACCCCCTGCCACCTTCTTAATCATGCTTTAATCTTGCAATCAGGTACAATGATAACTAATCTCTCTGGAGTGATAACAGATTTACAACTCACTCTGAAAGATACCATAATGGAAAAGAACTAGGGACTCATCTTGAACATCCCATCTTGCATTAACAGGGAGAATGGTAAACCAGGGGCAGGTAGAAACATTTCCAGTCTTTGTTCCTGTTGCTTTCACCAAGTAGTAACAGCAAGAAGATAGTACCCACTGAAGGAACATGAGAATTAAGCTCATCGTGAACTGGGACTGAAGGGTTCAGATCCAAATTGAAATTAACTCAGGCTGTCAAGGCACAGCTAGAGGTAAGGATCATAGTGAAATGGGATCAGCACACTTTAATATTGGCATGCAGGACAAGCCAAGCTTTTGCTTGACAACATGGTTAATGCATTACATAGCTTGATCCTTCACCGTGAACCAACATGGAAAGGGTCATGGACTTGCGTCCTTTCTTTAGGGTGTTGCCATAGTCAGTGTGTAAGAGAAAAAAAAAAAAAAAAAAAGAAAAAACACTAAAAAAAAGAAGAGGGATGCTCAGATACTTTAAAAACCATCTTTCCAAATTTCTCTTTGATCTTAATTTTGTTTGCTTTATATGTTTTTGAAGGCTCTCTGATGTGACAAACCTCTATTCTGTGCTGGCATCCAGCCACAGTTTTGCAGTGAAAAGCTTTGTTCTCCTCCAATATTGGAAGATTTGTGATTGCTGGTCTACCCCATTATTCATCTCTGAATGAAGTTCTCAGACCTTATTCTTTCCTGGCTTCCACTGACACGAATTAGGAATATTTCCAAAGATGCAACACTCTAATACTGAACCAAGCAAAAAGAGTCCCAGACCTTGCATGTTTCCTTGAAGCTACTTCAAGACAAGGAAACTTTGTTCTTTCTTCTGTTTTGATTGTCCTTCTGCAATGAATCTAAATCAAAAAATTGTTTTCCTAGGCAATTTCAGCTGGCATTCAGTTACTGCTCTACAGGGAGCTGTGGAGTGGGTAGGCAAGGTATTGTGTCACCACTGCAGATAAAACAGTAAAAGCACGGAAATATTTTTTATATTGTTGGCTCTAAGATTTTACCGGTCTTAAAGTACCAGTGATTCAAAATGTCCTGTATGCTGGCACTGCTCACTGCAATGCTCTCTAACTCATTCCTGTTGAACCATGCAAAGCAGATGACTGGAAGTGATTAAAGTCTTCATCTGCCCTCCAGCCCCAGTGGTGTCGTTCAGGCAAGAGGTTCTGAGCCCTTTCAAGCCCACCACACATTCCCCAAATTGGAGATTTTTAAGGAATAAACTCTCATTTTTAGCACAAAGCCACTGGATGCCAAGAACCGCCATTGTGCAAATGACATGCTCCAAGACTCATTTCACTATTCAGATCCCAAATCCCCCATTTCCTG
Organism: Edolisoma coerulescens; assembly: GCA_013397115.1. Taxonomy (NCBI): domain Eukaryota; kingdom Metazoa; phylum Chordata; class Aves; order Passeriformes; family Campephagidae; genus Edolisoma; species Edolisoma coerulescens. Next base: position 1,940,984 of record VWZW01005671.1, read on the forward strand.
TTGACTCTCATTGCTTAAGCTAATATCATTCAGCCTACTCTTTCAACTGGTTAGAAGGGCTTAGTCAAAACCCTCTGCAGTCAGAGGAACACAGTGCACATGTGTAACAGTAGAAATTGTTGGCTCAGAGCATATTCATTTGTTGTGTGTAACGCACTAATAAAAAACAAATGCAGAGACTTCATTTTATATATAATAAAAATACTGCAATATTTTATGTGTCTCATTTTAGCAGCCTGTTTTTAAATAACAACCTTATTTTTTTCCAATTGCAAATCCTCAAACAGAGGAGCAAAACATAAAAGTATTTTTAGTTTATGGGCTAAACGTCCAGCCCAGCAGTTTGCTAGTAATATATGTATACTGATAATAACCACAACTAGCAGGGGATGCAATGCAGCCTCAGTTATTTCTCTCTGCTCTGCAAGAACATGTTCCTCTCATTAAGAATTTAGATGTCAGCCAGGATTGCTAACTGCATTGGTTCACATGTCCCTGAAGAGAAGCAAAATGGTAGATTGTTCTTTGAAATACCACAAAGTCTTTCTGAACACCACAGCTCCACAGTTCAGGGAATGAAGGCAACAGCACTGAAAGTTTAAAAACAACTCTCTGAAGAAAAGAAATTAATCAAGAAGCAGGTTACTGTTGGAAATGTGTCATTTTGAAAAAGGTTCAATTCTGAGCACACAGGATAGTTGCTCTTTATCCAGAGAGTAGAAGCAATGCCAAGGGACCTCCTGAGCTTGAAGAGATGACTGAGAGGGGACCTCATCAATGTCTGTCAGTGTCTGAAGAGAGGCGTCAGAGAATGGAGCTGGGCTCTTCTCAGTGGTGCTGGGCAACAGGACATGAGGTGATGGGCAGAAACTGATGAACAGAACTTCCACCTGAACATGAGGAAGAACATTTTTGCTGTGCAGTGACAAAGCTCTGGAACAGGCTGCCCAGAGAAGTTCTGGAGTCTCCCTCACTGGAGATACTCAAGAACTATCTGCACGCAATCCTGTGCAGTGTGCTCTGGAATGACCCTGCTTGAGCAGGATGGTTGGACCAGATGACCCACTGTGGTCCCTTCCAACCTTTCTAGGACACTTGTTTTATCTCCTGAGAGTGCGCTTGCCCCTGCAGAGCCCAGTGTGGGTCTGACCCACAGCTGGCTGATGCCAGCAGGAGTCCCTCCCAGCCTGCTTTGGGCAGAGCCAATACACAGGGTTCCTTGAGGCATGGGCAGGCACATCCAGCACCACAGACAGGCAGGTAAAATTTCTGTTTTGCTTTAAGTAAAATGTCAAGGCTGCTGTGCAATGAATGTACCATGAGTGAAGTGCCACTGGAGATGGCAGTCCTGAGATGCCAAAAAACTAATAAAATTTGGAGTTACAGTGTGTCACAGCAGCATTTTTATACTTTCAAACTGAATTTTCAGTTTTCACAGACACTGTCCAAATCATCTTGGTACCATTCTGGTAAAATCTGTACTGAAACACAATATCTTTCCTGGAAGCTGATGGGCTTAACACATTCAAAAATGAATTTTTCAGAGGGCCAGACCCTAGCTCTCCCTAGCTGACTCCTGAATCACATAACATATGTTGACATTACAACACATTTATTCCTCACCCCTGCCCCCATCTAGTTGCTGTATTTCAATCAGGATGCATTTTAGGGTACCATAATAATGGGAAAGGAATAATCATCATCCTCTAAAACATGTACAGTAGTTCCTAGAGAGGCTGAATTGGGAGAATTGGCACTGGGCAGCCCTTTTGGTTTTCCCCAGAGGGTCTGGACTGAGCAGGATGTATTGTTCCCCTCTGGTCTTTAGAGGTGAAGACAAATTAGCCTTTGCTTCTGACAAATTGGCTTTTGTTTTCAATAACAAAGTCTCCTAATTGAAAACGTAAACCCCAATTTGAAAATCCCTTGTTTTTTCACATTTTGCTTCTATCTTATTTGTGAGTCTTCATCATCCTTGAAAAGCATTTATGGAAAGTGAGACAGCCTCAATGTCTAGAAAAATGATAGTCACCACTGAGAGGCATGCCTTTACAGGTGGTGACAGACAAATGTATTCAGAATGGCAGACAGAAAACAGTTTTTACCACCAGCCTGACTCCTTCCCCTATTGTGTACTTTTGGTAGCAATTAAGTTGTCCTGTTCATACAGAGGGGAGTGTCCTGGAATAAAGTACTGTCTGGGTAAAGTGGGAAAAGATTGGTGAATCTCTCATTAGGAAAAGTACCATACCACTCTTATTTTCGCTCACTTAAGTGTCAAAACCAACAGAGCCATGCACTACACAGTGAGGCATAGCTGGGAAGCATTGCTGGGCTCAGCAGTCGCAGGGCTCACTGCCTTTTACTTCTCTTCCCAGTACAATGCCAGCTCCAAGCCACCTCCTGACTTCTGATTTTTGCTTCAAGAAAAGGGTCTGAGAAGGCTCTGCTGAAGTTTGATTTGTCAATAAATGTCTGAGAAATGCTCTGTGATCCAAGGCTTAAGCAAATATCTGCTAGTCAGTACAAAACAAGTCGCTCAGCTTTCAAAAAGAGGAGCAAGAGAAGCGTGTGCTCTCCCTGCAGTGGTTTGCCTGTTGTAGGGAGAGAGGGTGCTCCGAGAGAGGAACCATGTCACATCTTCTCTTCCTGTTTTCCTCGGGCCCTGGAAAGCTCTCTCCAATTAGGCAGTTTCACTGAGAAACAATGAACAAACTAGCCAATTAGCCCCAACTCATTGCAAAGCTTGAAGTCCACCCGCAGCAGCACTTTTCAGAGCAAATTTCCTTGCTGGTGACTTTATTTTGTTACCATTTTTACTGCCATCTAATTGAAGCTACTGATGGCCAATTGCTTCATTTATCATCAAGTTTACAGGCCACACACTGCACTACTAATTAGAGACCAAACATTGTGTTTCAGCCTCCCTTTGAACTACTGCTGGCATTTACATGTAATTCCAATTCATTACGTGTCAAAGAAGCTGAGAGAGTGGGAATGAGATTATTTCTCAGAACCAGTCCTGAGATTAGGCAGGCCCAAATTGCACTCCAGCACAGCTATTTTAAGTTTATTGGGAAAGGGGGTGGAGGATAATTAGCAGTTTCCCCTCCTCCCCCCAGTTTCTGACACTACCAAGCGCAAACCCAAAACCCACATAATCAATCTTGTATAAACACCAGTAGTGAGCTCTGCTCCGTGTGCAGTTCTCACCCAGACTGATTTTCACAGGGAAGTGGTGAATTTTGCACTTGAGGTGAGAAATACTGCCCTAAGGATTTAAATCTGACAAGTGCCAAGGTCTTGTGAAGGTTCCTCTGTTTGGCGTGGAAAGAGGGGAAGGCAGACCTCAGCTTTCTCCATGAATTGGTTGAACAATAAATCACCAGAAGCCTGCAGATATTTGGCAGAGCTGCAAAGAATTGTTATTTTAACTGAAATCTGATAGATTTTCTACTTCTAAGGCATTTTCAGATAAATACCTCCAATTTGGAGCCAGCTTCACTCATCTTGCATGGGTTTCTCTACCAGCTTCACTGGGGCTACCCTGGACTGAGGTATGCAGGACCCAGCTCTGGGCAAGAAAAAAGCTCATTCTTCCTTGTTGTTTGATATTCTCATATTGCAGCTATTCCCTTCCTTCCCCTTTTTAGGTCCCCTACATCCTGATGGGCTCATTTCTCCCTAAATAAACTTGAAGCACAGAAGCAAAATGCATTTGTTGCCTGGGAAACACACAATTCCGTATATGAGGTGGCCATCCTAAGAGAGCCATAGACCTCCAAGGAAGTTTTTATATCAATAACTGTAACCAACCAGAAGTACCAGGTTAGTATAACATTCCCTGCTACTTGGTTGTTACTTTTTGAAATGTTTGACGAGTTCCTCATTATAGACCATGATTTATTTTTGTTTTACGTGGAGCTTTGGTCTTCATTTCAGAAATGCTGTGCTGTAACAGTGAGAGAATTTGACAGAATTTCAGAAGGGAGCAGAAAGCACTGTCTGAGGATTACTGGTATACTCCTCATTGTATCATGATTCTTCCTCGTTAGCTCTACTTTTTCACTTTGATTCACCGACTGTTTTCTGTAACACACCTCTCCTTTGAATCACTTATCTCCTCGGGCTTTCTAAATGCCAGTAAATATATTGCAAAAGCATATGATATTCTGGCACTGATTGTATCCTGTCAACAACAAATCCCCTTTCTCTCAGGAAAATATTCACACCTCTGTTTTCCTACAACAACTACAAGGAGGGGTGTGCTTCCTTGGGGAGACTGACTGAGCATACTCCGAGACACACTCTAGCACTTCACATATGGGGTTATTTTCCAGTTAATTTATGATGACTCCTAAAGATCTCAGCGATGATCATTATCCTTCTTGGCAAACAAGAAAACTATTATTAGCAGGGCAATAACATGATGTATTTTCTCAGATATGATTCTAGGGGCATACATTAAATTCAGTCATATATCAGTCCACTGTAGCAGAAACTCTGCAAGTATCTTGTGTGATGCATCAGGGAAGCAAACTCTGTATCAATACCTGATTATTATATTTATCAAGGATTTCTTCCAGCTGGTTCACAGTGCTTGCTAACAAAACGAAAGCCAAAAAGGGACAACATAAGAAGCAGTCACAATCCCTCAGACAACAGCACCAAAAACAAAAGAAAATGCTAAGAGCCCTGTGCTTGTGGTAGAGAACCTTGAAACAGTCAAAGTCAGAAGCTAGTGTAATTGTACCAAGAACCTAGTCCCAAGATAAAGGTTACAATTGGTTTAAAAGCTGATCCAGGTCTGTGATTAAAGGATCATATGTAAGGACTCATCCTGGTTAAATGGGTGTTTTCTGAATTGGAAACAGGAGATCCTCAAGTGATTTACAGGGCTGCCTCCAGCTTTCTTTATCAGTGACCAACCTTTCCTCTATCTTTTCTTCGAGTAAGAGCCAACTAATACTTTTGGATATTTTTATGTCTGTATGTTAGCATTACTGCCACAAGGCTTCAGAGAGAATCTATCTCAGCTGAAAGCAAGGCTGAGGTGGCATCTACATATGGATTCCAGCACAGCCAGAATAAAAAACCTTAATGCTGTGCAGCAGTCACAGATATACTGGCCAACACAGGCAACAACCCCTTTAAAATCCACAGCATTAAGCATCATCTTGTGTTATAAGTGCAGTTGTCCAAAAAATCAATTGTCCCTTGATTTTTGGGACTATCTTTTCAACAAGGTTTATAAGGAGGTTTTAAAAGAAACAACTCATGGGCTTTATCTACAGAGCAGAGACCTAACCTTCCCCCGATTCCTCAAGCCTGAACGAGGTCACTGCTTTAACATTCTTCTCCCGCATCCAAGCTCCATGCCGTAATTTGATCCCTCCAGTGACAATAAGAAAAGCAGCCTATGTTGCTGCAAAAGAAAAATAAACCAGAAAAATAAACCAGCAATTAGCAAGTTCCTATATGTTTCCTGTTTATATAATACAACTCTTTTGCAGGGCAAAAGCCCAGAAGAAACTGATAGGCCTGGAAAGGATTTATAATAAAGGTTATTTGAAATACCCACCGATGCAACTAGACTTGTTGTTTCCTCTATTTAGAATGTAAAAGGATGGATTTAAATGTGGAATTCAATAGCCAGGACTGGCTAGAGATGGCAGTAGGCTGGGCTTTCTGTCGCCGCCACCTGTGGGAAAGCTGTTCTGCACTACTCAGAGCAAGTAGAGATATCTCCCATCACAACTACTTTATTTGAAAAAGACTATGTGCGAAGTTTATACACTTCATTATGCATTCGAAATTATCATTTTTGAACATGATAGTTGTAAAGAAAACTGTTGATTGGCTCCTGCTCATTTTTTAAGGACCCTCAAGGTAATACTCTCCTCTTGCTACGTCTCCAAGATGAGAATTGTACTTGATCTTCAGTGAACGCTGACACACATATTGCCATTTGGCTTCTATGCCTCATCAAACAAACTAAACTGTGCTTGTTCTTACACAGAACACTATGTTCCAAGGCCTTCAATGGTACCCATTATCAATTACAGGTCTCATAGTTTAGAGTTTCCCCCCTCTCCCTCTGTTTTATGGAGTCTTAAAAAAACTGCCAACCAATTGAGACACTTTTAACATTGGGTCCTTTCCCCTTCGCCCCCGTCATGTTTGATAGTTTTAGTTTTAGCCTTCTCTCTGAGCGGAGTTTAACTTGAGAAAGCGAGTTTTCACTTCAAGAGACGGTACGAACCTCAAGAGGAGCTGAGGCAGCTCCTGCCCCTTTAGGCAGAGCAGTAGGAACCGAGCGTGCACGGGCAGACTGAGGTCTGTCTCTGACAGTAAACAGCACCAGCCAGGCACTGGTGTAACAGCTAACTCACCGCAGAAGAGGCAGCTTTACTCTCACTCCTGCTATTAGTTTGCTGGATAACCTTCCCATCACACTGTGCCGTGATTTCTCATTTAACAGGAGCTTAGCATCACCAGTCTTTTATGTGAAACACTCCAAGAGCAAAAGCCCTGTAGAAGATTCAGGCACAATCTTTTTGTTACAAGTGTATTAGCAGGGGATATTAAAAGACCCTACTCCTGGAAATGTATTTAGTGCTGTTATTCCTGGCTTGTCTTAGTTTGAGTTCAGATAGTTGTAGTAATGAGCAAAGTTTGTCATTATTCCAGAAAATTTAACTACATATCAGAAGAGCTGAAATGTTTTGTGTTTTCCAATTTTTTTCTGAACTCTTAAGAACCAAAAAGCCATAAAACCACCCAAAGTTTCAAAGAGCTACAAAGTTTCGTTCTGATTCTCGCTTTAAGATCGACTGAGCCATGAAAAAAAAATATTTTGGGCTATTCAATTTATTTTTGAAAGCCACACTGCTGGGACAAAATTTGAGGTGCATATATCAAGCAGGAGAATAGTGCAAGTTCTGGTCAAAAAGAACAAAGCCCATGCTTGAAAATGTACTTTAAATGTACTTCCCGGAACCTGGCCAGAGAGAGAAATTTAAGCTAAGCTGACAGTCTGTTCCCCCCTGATTTCAGTAGGGATGGGATCAGAGGCCCTATGTACCAGAGGTTGCAGCTCCCCATAGCCCCCAGCTGTGGGGTCCCCCAGAGTGAGGGTTGGCCTCAGGCGTTTTTGCTCCAGGATCATAGCTTCATGCATCAATATTAAAACCCCCTTTTCATCCGTTTAATCTTTAAGCTTCATTTTTCCATTAAATTGTTAAGCTTTACTTTGCAGATATGCATTCATGGACTGCCAGATCTAGACAAAGAAGCTGCAAGCCTGAGTACAGTTCTAAGTTCATCATCCAAACTTTTCTGAAGAGGTAACTCCATGGGATTGCACAATAGCAAGCACTGACTTCAGCATTGTTTCTTATCTTTCCAAAGGTCTTTTATTCCACTAGCTGTTTATTGTATTTACTATACATTAAGCCAGCAGTTTCTCCTCTTGCAGTTTGCTTGGGACTATTATTAGCAAATGTTTAACATATACAAAGTTTTCTCAGATGTCCAAGCCAAGTTTGCAGACTGTGCACTAAGAAGTTTTCGAGTAAACTATTGGCAAGAGAAGGCTGGATAAATTTAAAATGGGAAGAAACACTGACTTCCCATATTATAGTTCAAAAAAGGGTGGAATCGATTTCATTCGCATTTCCCAGGACACTGCTGAAAAAAATGGTTTCATGATTGCTTAACCTTAACTGTAGATTTATGACATGAATGAGCTATAATCATCAGATTAAAGGGGCAAAATTTAGGAAAAGTGTGGGTTGAACAATCCTAAAATATATCGTCAGTCCTATGATGTGAAGTAGGATATGGCAAAAGAATAAGATAATAATAACCCACATTTTTAGTATCTTTCATCCACAAGAATTTCAAAATGCTTCCCAGACTAAACATGACAGTCCAGATTCTGATTTCTTCTCCCCTGGTGTAAATCCAAGGTGATTCGACTGAAGTTATTAGAGTCAACTCTTCATTTTCAAAATTGAATTTGAGATCAGAGGTTTGGCCCTATTGTAGACACACAGTAATGGCATTCATTTGTGCTCTGGTCCCATTCAAATAGTTATAATTTGAAGCAAATTCATTTTCCAGCATAGGGAAAACCAGAACTGATAAATCTGGCACTCAAATACATACAGCAAGAAAGAAGAAAAAAGCAATAATACACATTTTTAATGTTCATCCAGGGATGTAAAACAGGCAAGTATTCCAGTGAGTATAAAATATTATTCCTTTAATTCAGATCAGGAAATACTTGTCCAAGAAAACACTGAAGTAAAAGAGTAGGAGGAGGCAGAATGAAGAATTGTATAGCAGCACATTAAGTTAAACTACATAGATGCCCTCTGTCCGGTCCACTCAAGTACTGTTTATTTACATCAAAATGAGCTTTGTTTTGGTGTAGTATCCCTCCTTTCCAGCCACACCCAGATCCTTTCTGAAATGCATGAAGATCTATTTTCCTTAGCTCTACAATCACTGACTATATTTTTATTGTGCTGTGAGAACTAGAAGCAAGAGATCCTTCATGATTACCAACATTTTCCAAGCTCACTTGGGAAGACAGTGTAGCTGATCTGCAAGTTGTTGGGCTTTTTTGTCTGGTTGTTTTGTGTTTAGGGTTTTTTTGTTTAGTTGTTGAGGGTCAGGGTTTAAAAGCCTAAGCCCTATCCTAAATTTTTGCTTTCTGGACCTGTCTGATACTTGCTGAAGCTCACTCAGTTTCTCTGGTAATTCCAGTGAAGCTTAGACTGGGATCTTCTCTGGCCACAGAACTGAAGTAGATTGGTTTAGGTTTCTTCACGAGAGAAAAGCTGCTCCACCATTTTTACACACCCTGCAGAAATTCTCCCTCAACCTTTTTTCCAGGCCAAAGAACAAGGGTCAATCATCTTTCAAGGAGAGAAACATCTCTAATTTTTTCTGCCTTTTCACAGAATTCTGCCCTTCCTAATCCAACTGAATGTCAGCAAAAAACTTAAAACTTCCCAGGAGAGTATTTATCTGATCTCAGGTCAGTAAAAGTGGCTTTAGAACTTAAACTGCTGGTATGTAAAGAGCAACAAACCCTGCTGTTTATTTGAGCAGTAGGGTCAGAAAGCGAGCCCAAACCTAGAGGAAAAAGTTATAAAAAGTTCCATTTGAATGATGAACATTGAACTATCTGCTGCTATTTAAATAAACAGGGTTTACACACAGCATTGGTCAAGATTGGAAGAGTCCTCTTATATTTCTGGGCATCTGATTTCAGACAGCCGAGGGTCACCACCAACTCAAGTCACCATTTAGTGAGTGAGTTTGCCAATTCTTGGCCTTCTGCAATTAATTTAAAGAAAAAAAAGAAGGTGATACTGCAAATTAATGATACTACCAGTATGAAGTTCAGTAGCCTCAGATTTCAATTAGCTAGGGTCAAAGGAGATACAGGGATAATTGACACAAGTCCTTTAAAATTTTTTCACATTAACAAAAAAATCTTCGTGTTATTAATATCCAGGGAACAATTCTCTAGTTGCATTACTAAGCCCTGAAACAAAGACTGTGAATTTAAGGAAAATACTGTGATTTACGTACAGGCTGTCATTGGGACTGCTAAAATTGAGCAAAATTTGTCCTTTGTGGTGATTTTGTAATGTCTAATGTTAATTAAGATACAATTTCTTTACATTGACTTAGGGAGGCCCATTAAACCCTCTGTATTAAATACATGCTTGCCAACTAAAACCACACAGAAATACAGAGGAATGAGATTTTTAAGAAAACCCTTCTCTGTCTGGCCCCTGTGTTCTTTCCTGTCTGGCCCAAATACAGAGTCTAAGAGTGTATTCTATTTGAAGAAACAAAATTCTTTAGTAGTCTGTTGGGCAGTAACCTTGCCACATCTCTCAGCACAGCAATTATTTGCTCAAGCAGGGACCAGTGCTGACCATCTCTAGTCCTCTGAGGAAAGGACAGGGGACTGATTTTAACCCCTACCACTCTCTCACCAGGACTGTACCTACCTGGACTCTGTTGCTGGTCTCTACCAGCCCCCAGGTCACAATGGGCACTGAGCAGCCCCAGGGAAGGAGCAGGGGAGGCACAGCCAAGCTGTGACTCTGCTAACCAGCCACAACCCTCTGGCTGCTGCCAGCTCACAGCTTGGCCTCAGTCCTTCAGCCCTGAATAAGGCTAAAAGCAAGGTACCCAGCAAAAACAGCCTTTTATTACTGAGAAAATGAAAAAAACCAAATCCATCCACTCCCCCACTGCACATGGAAACACAGGATTTCTCATATACTGTCCATAAAAATACAGGGTTGCAACAAGGAGGAAAGTTTAAATTACAGAGTTTGTGTTTTTTCATTGTTTTAATGAAACTATCCTGAAAAGGCCTAAATGTTTCTCAAATGAAAAGAGCTAACACTTGAGACAGGGAGACTCTGATTTGTAAGATAAACATCTTGAGTTCCCACTAACTTCAATTAGAGCTTCAGTTATCCACTCCTCTCTCAAGTCAAACCTTCCTCTGATGTAGAGCTGGGAACTGCTCTGAGCAATCCAGAGAATTTTCAGAATGTATAAAAAAAGCTCCTTCTGCAACAAATACACAAGCTGTGTTTTTGATTAAAGCGTTTTTAAACAGAGCAAAGGTGCTGGAACCTGAGTGTGAATGGCAATGTTACACTGACAGAATGGGGTCTGGAGAGATGCCTCCTCTCCTTTGCCTGAAAGGTGCCTGCTTTCAGCACATCCAAAGGGAAACAGGCACCCCATGCATTTGTTTCTTTCTCTGGCTCAGGGCATCCTCACAAGCAACAAAAGCAAACCAGATTTTAGCACCTACCAAATATTGTCCACTTGTCTTTGCTGCATGCAGTATGGAAAGGAAAACATTCCCTGGCATCCCTGTGGTAACAGTGCTCAAAGGTACCGATGAACTCTCATCAAAATTCTTCCCTGCATTTCTCAAGTACAAAATGAACAAAAAAATTTAGTTGTTATGCCCCCTACCTTTAACTGGGCATAGGAGCAACCTACCAATAAAAGGTGTGTTTGCTGCAAGCCCTTATCACCTTGAAGCAGGATTTTAACTGAAAGATGAAAAATATATAACAGTGAATTCAAGAGTGGCTGATAAATCCCACTTTAAGGGGAATAATTTCTTCACTCTACTCCCCAGAAATCTCCTTCTAAAACTCAGATATGTATATTAACCCAGTTCAGACTTGCTCTTTGGAAGATTTCTTCTACCAAGTTCATTTCAGCAGACCTACTTATTTAAGGTACCAGGCAGCAGAGCTGCCATTTGTAAGCTCTAAATGAATAGGCAGTAAAACTGTTCTTTTAGATCATTACCAAATAAGCAAAACATAGACTACATCAATTACTCCTTCTGATACTGCCAACACTGGCTTTCCTCTGCGGTTCCAAAAAGCTTTACCTTTCCAAACTACTCAACTCTGGATGCAGGAAATCTTGAGGAGAAGAGAAGGGAAAGGGGTGGAGAAATACGGAGATCTATGTACCTTGTAAAAGCCTATGGAAAGTTAATTAATTAATTAGGCACTTAGGTCCCAAAGGGCTGCTCTGAAGTGACCCAGAGACATCCCACACACTTGAAAAATCTGGGGGTTTGTACCCACCTGCAATTAGTTGGTGTTTGTTATTATTTTCTCCTTCTAACAGCTGTAGACTCTCAGGGCTGTGACCCACATATGATTTTCAAAACAGATTCTTTGTAGATTACTATGGAAAGTGAGGGGTTCTGTCATCTTCTGACCAGAGCAGAGAAGCTGGACTACCATTTTTTGCCCCATATTTCAGGGTCTTCAGGGAAATGAGTGAAGCTGCCTGTCTCATTTGCCCTTCATTACATTCATTCATTCATGCCCCTACAGTACCACCTGCCTGTTGCAAGTCCTAACTCACATTTGAAAAGGGTTTGAGGCAGCCAGATGAAGGAAGTACTAGAACAACAAAAATAACTTAGTCGGTAGGGTATCAAACCAAACGTTGAGCACGCTTTGGCATAAAAAGCAGTGATACATTTTCCAGGCAATATGCTAAAGAGCTGAAGCTGAAATCTAGTGAATCAAGTCAGGAAAATGGTCTTAAACTGAGATGTTGACTATGCTCAGCACATGTGTTTACAACTGCATATATGGAAAAGCTGATATATACCCTATCAGCATGGAGATTTGCATTGTCCATTTGTAAATATATTCCCTTACTCATGCTACAGTCTTATTCAAATGGAAATTTCCATTGCTTTTATAGTGCTTGAGTCTTATTAATTTAATTTTAAATTTGGGGGGGAGGTCTGTCTTGTGTGTTGATCTTCAAGAACCAAACACAATTTTTGTGAGGAGAAAGAAAGGGATATATTTCTCTGATAAGTTATTACAGAACTGGTCAGGTTAACACCACCTATATGCCAGTTTTGCACCACTCAAACAGCATTTGGAGTATGGAGCAGAATCCAGCAGCCTTGGCATGCTTAATCCAGGACCACATATCATGTCCTGCACAAGGAATAGGAGCAGGTGGCACGGAAGCCCAGCAGTGGGACACTGGAAGCATCATTTGTCCATGGCTGTTTCTGGAAGACAACCTGGTAACATTTTCTCATGCAACACAGCATTGCCTTAGAAGACACCACAATGCTGCTATGCATGTGCAAACACTGCAGGTGTTTCCACACGACAAGTAGTGTTGGATTTGCCCAATGCAATGGCTAAGGAGGTCTAAATATTTGCCCAGAGCTTTGTCTCAGTCTTTCCTCTCCTGCCAGACTTGCTGTTAATGTTTTCTTAACTTTGGAAATGACACAATGAAAGAAGAGTGCCACTCCACACCTCAGGCCCACTGGTGACTAAAACATTTCTTACATCACTGGCAAAGGAGCCATCAGTGTTTTCTTCCTTGACATAAATCATGCACTGTGCAAACCTACTGCTCCCCCTCACCTTCTCTGTCCTCTGGCTTTCTGCTGACAAAACCAGTGACATGACAGTTCTTAAATAAATCAGCCCCCAGTTGTGTTTTATGATGTCATGGTGAGCACAGGCCTGACCCTTAGTAATCAGCATCTCGGCACACCGGGAAGCTTCCTGCTCTAACCACTCTATCAGCCAAGCAAACTTGCCTACGCTGCAGAAATTATGGGAATTACCTCACCTCTGTGTATCGTAATAACCCTTACCACACATTATGCCAAATGTTTAGCACTGAGCTGCAAGGAGCCAAAATGCAGACAAACGCCCAATAATATCTAAAACAGAGTTCGAGTGAAGCTGGGTCCATGCCAGGCTGCGGAGATCGTTCTTCATGTCACCCTCAGATCTGACTCTCGTGCATATGAACTAACGAAAGGGGCAGGGAATAAAACAGCATTTGAGTTATTCTCACAGAGCAGGTACTTAATAACATCCACATTTCAAGCATTTGAATGTTGTGCTTTTATTAAGCAAAAAACGACTCCCACCAAATATCCCTCAGTTACAGTAAAGGCTGTGAGCATGATTTTATTTCAGCCTGTGAACAAAGCCATATGGATTTCATCTGAGGGATTTGGGGGTTTTGATTCTTATAAAAGTCATGATGTCAAACAAAACTTCAGATCAGTCCCAAAACATATGCAGTGTGACAGCCGACAATGGAAACTACACAATGCCATTCTTCGGCCCGACAACATCTTGAGGCTCGGCAAGGAATCAAGCGCAAATGTGGATGGGCTTCAGCTTTACAAATCCAAATGAAGGTCTGGCACTTGAATTATGCCATCCTGCAGCTCGGGATGCATTTTGACAAACACGTTTCTCATGGCCACAAGCCATTCTCAAACTTTTTAGATGATCCAGTATTTTGAACAAACGGCAGTCCCGTGCCCCTCTCCACACAGCCTTCCCTGATTTTGAATATACCTCCATTCACCTCCTCAACCTGCAACATGCATTTTATAATGCCCATAGTGTTCACATGCTGCACAGCTCTAGTGTTAGCAGGGATATTCCTTGGAGGGTTTGGGCTCATACTCAGCATCTCTAGCACTTTCCAGTTACCTCCTTGATATAATTCCAGGAGGAAAAGAGGCCTATTCCAAAAATATATGTCAGAATCTTCAAAAACCAGGCCTCAAGGAGGCCTCCATTTCTCTTTAGCTGTGGCTAGAGCCAGCTGGAGAGGAACTGGTAAAGCAAAACATGACATCAAAAGAACTTTTAATCATAGCAAAATAACTACCTATTTTTGCATCTTGAGAGGTTGCTTAGAAACACAGCAACACATTTAGGGTTATTATGCATTCAAAACAAATTCGGGATTTGAAACAAGATCTAGGTTTATTGGCTATGTGCTCTCCTATTTAGACCAGCCAAAAAGACAAAAAAAAGTCCTATTTACTTTTAGTGCCAAAAAATTACTAAACCATTTATAACAGCTGGTCATACTACTGAACAAACCACTCAATTAATCAGCCAACTACTGTATGTTTGAAAGCGACAACACAAGTTTCCATTCCTAATAAAGTGCAAAATATTGATTAGTTCCGGGACAACACATGAATAAATTGCTCATGCTCATAATTAGGCTTTGCAGTTTCCAAAAATTCTGGGTACTTTTCACACATCATTTTTCAGTATTCTTTCTTTCATTTCTCTTTGCTTTTAGCCCAGGTTTTTTAGAATGATGGCCAAAATAAACAAAATATTTCCTTAGAGTTCCCTCTCTCACTTCCTGCTTATGAAAGAATTTTCACTCGTGGCCTCTTGCACTTCTTGGAATCAAATTTCTTCCAGAAATCTGCAGCTAGAATGCAGTATTTTAATTATGAGTATTATTACAATCTCCCTTTCACTCCTCCATCCCACATTCCTCCTTCTCTGTCTTAATGGCTGGTCCCTCCCAAACCAGCTGTTAGAGGCAAATCTACAAATTTACTGCTTGTTTCCTTACAGTAATGTCCTCTCAACACTGCTTTATGAGTGCTGATCTCTCAAAAAAAAAAAAAANAAGCCTCTGAAATTTGTGACATAGCTCTTCCATGCGGTCTATTTTTAGGTGCGCTTTATAGGTTGTGAAAGGCTTCATCTATCCCCACATACTTAAGTGCCACAACCTGTGGCAGAGGCTTCCCCCAGCACAACAAATAAATCTGAGGGCTCGGGATCTCTGTGCTCACTGTGGGTTTAGCCAGGATGCACCTTGGGACGCTGCAGCCACCAGCGAAGGCCAGTGGGTGACAAAATGCTCGTGGATCCTCTAGGCATGGATTGTGTCACTAGTGCCAATAGTAAAAAGGTAATTTTACAACTGATGTCCAGAACTGCTAATAGTAGTTGAAGGAGATTTCATTGTCAAATGTGAATTTCCCAAAAGCTGAAATCGTTTGAAGGATTCGGGAGGGGGATTTCCTTATGAGGACAGCAGAGCGCTGCTTCCAGAGGCATTGCAAACTAAGCTGCTGAAACCATCTGAGAACTGTCTTCAGATTGAACTTCTTGCCAAGGAAGGACTCAGATAACACTGTCTATATGAGAAAACATTCCAGGCAATATCCCATCACATTTTAAGTTTAAACCATAGATTTTATTTTTTCGTAGTGCTGACAACAGATGTATTTTAGCTAACAGAACCATCCAGGATGGAACTGAAGGAGACCACAGGCATGACATTTACTCTAATTTCTAGCATAGGAAAAAGTCTATCTCTGTCATTATTTAATTGTCTGGGCTTTTTTCCCATAGCATGAGAGTGCATGTGAGCTGATATGTACATTTGTGTACATACACATATAACAATAAATATATATTTATATATATGCCTTGGGAGGAGACCATTCCAAAACAAATCTGTGGATGACAGTAACACAGTACTCACTTTCAGCTGCAGTCCAGGGAAGATTCATAAGAATTGAATGCAGACATTTTTCTACCTGGCACTTTGTAAGTAAGACACATGAATGCAGTTCCTTAGGAAGACTCTACAGATCTGGAAAGGAAAAGTTGAATATATTCAGTCATGCAAAGGTTTTTCTTAACCTGCCACACCTCTTTCGGAGTTAGTTTCCTATTCACTATATTTTTTATAAGAATGTCATAAGTCCTCATAACTTAAAAGCTTGAGGTTAGATTGAAAGAAGGGTGATAAAAATATTGGGCGCCTTGCACAAGAAAGTTACATGAAATTTGCACCAAATACATAAAAATAAAGTGATTTCTCATAGTGCAGCAATTAATATAAGTATATGACTCTCAGAGTAATGTCTTGACCAAACCTCTTCAGTGTCCTTTGCTTCAGCAGTTGGAATGTGCCATTGCACATGCATTTTACAAACCAATAATCCTAGCACCTATAATTATTTTAAGAATATTGTAGTAGTGCGTTAATTTGACAGACAGGACAGAGACAGAAGAAACAAAAATACATATATTTAATACTGTTTGAATTCAGATGCTTTAATTTTCCATGGTCTAAACACGGGGCAGGGGGGAGGAGAAAAAGTATTCCCGTAGCTTTGGGGGAATTCTAGTGGCATTTCATTTTCTGCATGGTCTCAAAGGAAGTTCCTCTCTGTAAATATCTGTAGAACATGTATCTTGGGCCGGTAGCAGAAGTTGGCTTAATAAATAAATTGAGTTGAATGCATAGGAAGCAGAGAAGCAGATACACTTTATAAACACATAAATCATCCGGTTGACAAGTGAAAGGGAGTTATGATCAATCACAAACCTTGGATAAGCAAATTCAGAGTAGCAAGTACAAAGTCTGTATGTGCTGTTCCCAGATCAAATATGTTTGCAAACTTCACAGACTCAAGAATTACGAATGTCAAAAGTAGGATTATAAAGAAACTGTTCAAGAGCCAAGAAAAGGGGCTTATTGAATAAACAGTTTGCAGTGATTATTATGACCAGATTTATCCTAAGAGATGCTGTGTGATGGTGATTGTCCTTTCAAGACCGAGTAAGGTTTCTAGAAGATTTTGTTATATTGCCTGATATTGAACAAATGGGCACACTTTTGAGCACAAAATCCCTTCTCGGAGTTTAAAAAAGAAAGAAAGAATTGTCAAGTTAAATACAGCTTGGGAATAATTGCGCCAAGCTTCACCTACTTATGTTGCTCACTTGAAGGACTGTACACTCAGAAACTTTTCTTTTTCCCACCTACACACAGACTATTTTTCCCTGCTGAGGCTGACCAGTCCTGTGTGTGTGCTCAGCC
This sequence comes from Edolisoma coerulescens, assembly GCA_013397115.1. NCBI lineage: Eukaryota > Metazoa > Chordata > Aves > Passeriformes > Campephagidae > Edolisoma > Edolisoma coerulescens. The sequence goes on from VWZW01005671.1 coordinate 1,958,222, forward strand.
CACCACAGAGCTACAACAACAGGCCACTACTGCTTTAAGGGCAGAGATGGCAAGAGACCAGCTCAGCATTTTAAAAGTCTAGAAAGATTTTTCCATGAGCAACTGTCCTTCAAGGTTTCAATTTTGTTTCAATGAGTAATTTTCTTCCCTGGAAGTGTCCAAGGCCAGGTTGAATGGAGCTTTGAGCAACCTGGCCTAGTGGAGGTTGTCCCAGCCCATGGCAGGGAGGCTGGAACTGGATGTTCTTTTAAGTCCCTTCCAACCCAAACCATTCTGTGATTCTGCGATGAATCGACTTCAGCCCAGAGAGGCAAAGCACTATCCAGCCTGGCCAAGTAAATCCATGTCACCGAAGAAACTCTTGAAGCAATCTTGATCAAAGACCATACAATTACCAAGTAAAACTGAAGAACAAATTATGAGATGAGATTAATATCTCTGCTGGTGTAAAATTATGGAATTGGCCCTACCTGACTGCTATGTGGAATAGTAGAATCATAGATTATCCTGAGTTGGAAGGGACCCACAAGGATCATCAAGTCTAATTCCTGGCTCTGCACAGGACAATCCCAAGAACCGCACCATGTGCCAGTGTTGTCCAAACTCTTCTTGAACTCTGCCAGGCTTTGTGCTGTGACCACTGCCCTGGGGAGCCTGTGCCAGTGCCCAGCCACCCTCTGGGTGAAGAACCCTTTCCAGATATCCAACCTAAACCTGCCCTGGCACAGCTTCAGGCCATTTCCCTCGGTTCTGTCACTGGGCACCACAGGGAAGACACCACTGCCTGCCCCTCCTCTTCCCCTCACGAGGGAATTGTAGACTGCAATGAGGTCTCCTCTGAGTCTCCTCCAGGCTGAACAGACCAAGTGACCTCAGCCTCTCCTCATACGGCTTCCCCTCAAAGCCCTTCACCATCTCGGTTGCTCTCCTTTGGACATTCTCCATATCTTTCTTATATTGTGGTGCCCAAAACTGCCCCCAGCACTGGAGGTGAGACCACCCCAGTGCAGAGCAGAGCAGGACAATCCTCTCTCTTGCCCAGCTGGCAGTGCTGTGCCCAATGCACCCCCAGACAGGGTTTGCCCTCCTGGCTGCCAGGGCAAACTGCAATTTTCATCTGAAACAAAGTCAAACCTGGACTGGAGATTCCATAGCAGAAGATCACAACACCCTAGCTTGATTAGATTAGAGTTTATTTTCTCCTGTAATTTCTCCAACAAGGCTGATAAAATCAAAAGCTACTTTTTCACCATATGTAGATATAGTGCTGAATTAAAAGAGACAACTGTTTCTAAAGGTGATGACCCTAGATATTCTCATTGTCTTTCATAATTTTACATGATCATATATTACCATCCCTCATCTTTTAATTTTGGTATTTTTTTCCCCAGTACTGCAGCTATCTATTGTTCACTGCTTTCTCTTCCTAGTGGTTGATCTTGCAAATGCTTTTCAAACGAGGAATTCCTTTGGCTTCAATAGGAGTCCTCTTATAAGTGAGGTTTTTTATTATTGGGCCCTAAGCTGCACATTTTTTGAAGCAGGAAATCCTCTTTATCTGTTTAGTAAAAGATGATAAATAGTAGACTCAAGGGAGACAACACTCAGAAGAAGTAGATGGCTTTACAAAACCTGCATCTGGCATACATATACAAATAGACTTTTTTAGACTCCACTATTTCTCCCCAGTTTTTCCAGGGAAGGGAGGAAGAATGAAGCTTCAGGGGCAGAAAAGTTATAAACGAAAGATACTTCTTAAAGAAGAATTTTTCCCCCTCTACATTTCTTTCCTTCATCAGTAGAGGCTGCTTTTAAGACACATTTCTTTAACAATATGACCATACTGAACCATTCCCTGTTGGGTTTTTTTTATGGTATAACATAAATAGTGTCAATGTAGAGAGCCTGAGGACAGGCTCTACAAGTGATTTTTTTACTTCCTCCAGCAGCCCCAGCCAGCATGAGAGAGGTCTTCCGAGGGCGCCTCCCGCGCCACCAGCACTGCCAGCCCACGCAAGCCAAAAGCCTGAGGTCCCCTCACGACTGCCAACACTGAAAATGTACAAACACACGGTTAATGATCTTAGCAGAGACTCTATTCCAGGGCCTTGCATGTCAGCTGTTTTCACATTTACTCTCTCCTTTGAAATGGCAAGGGTTCTAAACTTTAAGGGTAAAGGCTGAAGTTTTGGGGTTGAGTTTTTTGGGTCGGGAGGGGTTGTTGGTTTTTTCTTTTCTTTTGAGTTGCCAAACTGGGGTTCTTGGGAGAGACTGTAAGGCTCAAGCAAATTCACATGTCTCTAAATTGTGCTGCAGTGGGGTAACTTAGTGCATTTGGGGCCCCTTACACCATTCTACACTGTTTGACCTTGCTGAGGTGCTGTCACCCCAGTACAGCTCTGCCACGAGCCTCAGAAAAACAGAGAAGGAACAAGAGGCAGCAACACAAGCCCTTTCCCGGTGCTCCTGTGGTGTGTGCAGCATCGCCAAACCAGGAACGGCTCCAATGAAGGGGTAATTTGTCTTGTTTTATTCAATTAAGCTTATTTGCATATCTGAGGTTAATCTTTTTTCCTGTTATTCTAGCAGCAAATGCACACCAAGATGTACACTGATACACTGAGTGGAAAATCACATGTTTGTGTATGCCCGTCACTGAAGTCAATCACAATAAAAGTTATGACAAATTATGTGATTCCTTCTCAAAATTGAACCCTGTGATGTTTATGCAGAGCATAAGGATACTTTTGCCTTTAATGCAACAAGCCTGCTTTTTATTTACATAGATGAGTGAAACATTGCCCCGGCATTACACAGAGTAAAGTGTGCAAATTCTAAACCCTTCCATAGTCCTTGGATATAAGAGTGCATTCATATGTTTGTGTTTAACATGAACAAATTTATGATCTGATGTGGATTCCTCTGAGTACAGATGTATTCCAACTATTTGCTGAATCCTAATTTTGAAAGAACAAATGTGAGTGCTTTGGAAGGAAAAAAAGGTTATTTTCTATTTATTTTAAGGGGTTTCAATGCAGTGCAGGATCTTTTTTTTTTAATAAGAGGTTTTTAATAACCCTTGAGGGCTGTCTGTGACAGTTGAAAGGATACGGGTAGTGAGAATCACCATATTAGTGGAATGTCAAGACTCAGAAAGTAAATCAAACACCTCCAGATCTATTTGTGCATTTTTGCAACTGCAGATAGTCCAGGTTTTATGAATACTGCAAACAGAAACATACACAAATCCTGCTGACACTGCCAAGAGTGGCATAAAGTAATCTGCATAAATCCACAGCATTACCCTCAAAATTATTTCAGACAAAACTGGCATGTTTTGTGATTAGGGCTTCTGTAGGAAGGCAGAGAGGGAGAAACGAAAAATGAATGTATCCCCTGCATGTAGCCACACATCTTTCTGGTGGAGTTTCCCTTTACATGAAGGAATCCCTCCGGATATTAATTCAGCTCTTGTTCTCCAGTGCATACAGATGCCCACTGCCCAAGGGCTGTGCTCACAGCCCCTTTTAGCCAGTTTTCCTTGATGTTACAGACAGGGAGACAAAGGGCACTGCTGCTTTCCCAGTGCCTTAAGTCAGCCTTAAAGCCTTTCTGTGCCGATAGTGGGACTTAGAGGGCTCACTGCAGATCCCAGAGCACACATTCCACCATGCCGGTTGTGGTTCAGGTTAGAGATAACCACATTAGAATAGAAAATATTTTAGGCTCAGGATCAAAGTTTACATCTGAGGCCAAATCAAGGGAAAAGTCTGACGTTTCAGTAATCATGAGAAAAGTCCTAATCATACTGATATGCTCTCAGTTTCCACAGGGCCGGTAATCTCTCAGGTCAATCTGATTTGCCTGAAACTTTTGCCATCTTTAAAAGTGGGAAATGGAGAAGGGCAGCTATTTGCATAGTTTTAAATCTGTTTTGGAACAAGACCCACTGGAGAAGAATTGGAAAAAAAAATTTGACTACAAACATTTCTTTAAATCTAATGGGAGTTGTATTCCTGGGTTTATTTTGTCCTATTTCATATGCATACAAATACATATTTTTCAATAATCAGTCATCTGCATCAAACTTACATGTCCCAGTGCTGTTTCCTTTGATATAGTTGGCCAAATTCCCACTGATTCCAGTTGGAGGAGAGTCAGGTCTAATGCGCTTTTCCAAAAACATGCAAACCCATATTCTGGCTGGCAATTATTTAAAGAGCTATGGAGCTTTTAGCAATTCAAAACATATAAAGTGTCTTTGATATGACTTAATTTGCTTGCATGTCAGAAAGAAAATATAAGTGATATTGTGTGCCTTCCTGAAAAATCCTTTTGATGGAAACGTTCTTTCCTTGGGCGACCTTCCTCTGTGCACAAGCCAGCAACTTCTTCCTAAAGCTTTCTCTTGGAAGCAAACACCTCGAGTCAACTAACAGAACCAAGCCTAACTGAGTGTTTTGCTGTCCCTGATTGTTGCCCTCACTGAAACTAGAGGGGACTCTGGTTTCAGGGAGCCAGACTATGAGCAGCAATCGTGGACTTTACCACCTAAGAAAGAAAGGTAAATGCTGCCTTCAACAAAGCCAAGGTAGTGCTTTTTGCAGGTGGAGCAATAGGAGGGCTAAGATCACCTGGTGAAGTACTGAGTGGCCTTACCGCTAGGTCTTGGAATCACAGAAAAGGCCACTTTGCAAGAGAAGTCCTCCACTGTTGGTGAGGGACAGCACTACAGCAGCAGGTACATGGGCCAGGTACAGTTCAGCCAAACACGCAGTAAAGCAAACAGCACTAAAGATGTGCATTCCTCTGCTTGCCAGAGGTAGAACCCAGAGCAACTGCAAACCACCGACTCCCTCAGTCAATGAAAAATAAAACTGCTGGACATTTTTTTAAGGGTGACCAAGAGGAAGGACAACTAGGACATTGGTGTGGCAGTGAAGGATGGCTGAGACTGATGACAGCCCCGTAGAGAATTGAAAATTAACTAACAGTTAAATGTAAGGCGAGTACAGGCTAGGAAAGTCTAGAAAAGCAGCTACCTGGAGGCAGTGGTGAGTTTTGCTAGAGATTTTTAGGCTGTTTGCCTAATTCCCATGGAGAGTAACAAGAGATAGGAACCAAAGTATAGGTGTGCATTTATTGCTTACAAAGAAAAGAGTTTGATCTTGGTTTAAAGGTGAAATTCACATCATCTGGAAGACAGTGCTCTTATTTTTAGAGGTAACATACTTTATGTTTCTGGCAACAGATCCAAAGTAGGAATTTTTCTAGCTCCTTTGTGTTTCAGCATTTTAAGTTCAATTCACTTTGCTAGTCTCTGAACACAGCATTTATAGTTACCACAAAATCTCGAATTACCTACAGCTTTGATACATATGTTACCAGATAAATCACTGCAAATACATTTATATGTATTTGTGTATTACTCTTCCCTAAGGAAATGAGCCTGTACAATCACACACTTTATCTCTTTCTAGCTTTGGAAATCTTTCCCAAATGTCAACCACATTTGACAAAGGATTACGGGTCAGAGAGATAACCAAGTTCCTAGAAACGCAGTGATAATCAGTAGCTGGGTCAGTGCAATAGCTGAGACAGGAGGGCAGGCAGAGTTGTGCAATTAAACCCTCCGTGTAGCAGCAGGCATCTGGCCAAAGAGTGTGCACCAACTAAGTGGACGGTTGGGGTCTGAGTAGCTCCTAAGAGTTGTATCTTCCTCACCAAGTGTCAGGAGCTTTTACAGCGCAAGAAATTCAACGGACAGAAGGAAATAAATCTGAAGGCAGCCGTGCCTCACTTGACCTGTTCTTTACAAAGCAGCTTGTTCAGGAAATGTTAATTGCTTCACACTGGAGCATGTTAGTGCATGGGAGAATTGACTTTAATTTTGCATCTTCCGTTGTCATTGTTCTGCCTGTGCCATATCACATGCCAGAGAAAGCAATTTGATACATGCTAAAAATTTGCATGCGGTTTCATAAATGACAGACCTTTTCTTGGAACAGTAAGCCATTTAATGCCTGGTTTGAAGGAAGGATTAAATTCTAAGGTATCATGTTCTCCATAAAATACTCTGTCTGTAATTGCATTTTAAAAACCCATGAATTCAGAAGATAATTAAAATAGGTGATCATCTTTCCTGATCTTTCAGGTTTATGTCAAAGGTCAACAGTGTGGACCTATAATGGGTTTGACCCTAATTAATTAGCCCAGGCAAATCACTTGTGTACCAGCATAAATTATATACATACTTTAAAAAGGCTAATAGCAAATCCTCATGAAGTTACTTTACTCTTGATTTCCCAGTGAAAGATTCCTAAATGCCCATTTTTGCTTAACAAAATGTTAGTTCTAGACCTTGTCCTAAAATTTACAGCAGCAACATTTATTAACCAGATATCTTTTTCTGTTACTGAAAGATGAAATAGAAGGAATCTTTTCATTTGTATCTTTTTTTCTAAGATGTAAGAAGGTGGATTTAAGAGCCTCTCTACATTTCATTACACTACAGTCATGACAAACAGCACAGAGGGATTATTACAGGGTCCTCAAGTTTTCCTAAAGAACTGGAAAAAGTAATTGCAAAGAAATTGCTGTATTTGTCCACAAAATAATATTATATAAGCTTTTCAGTAAAAATGTGGAAAAGGGGCATTTCTAAGGTCAGGCATAACATTAAGGAAGCAAGACATTCTGTTGGGAAATGTGTGGAAACCTTCATCTTAACTTCACCTGGAGCATGTTTTGGCTAAAGGAAAATTTATAAGGCACCATTAAAATTCCCCTTTTCAACCTCCAGCATGTTCTCTTCCTAGAAAAATAAGTCTTCCAAACACAGACGTAGTAAGGAATAAACCTAAATATACTAATAAATGCGTCACAGGGGTTCCACAACACACATTTGTGTAAATTACAGAGTTTTACTCAAGAATCTGAAGACTTAACAAATCTTTCCTCAAATTATCCTTAAGAAACCATTACCTGGAATGCAGGTTACAGCTCTTGAGTTTTGAGATACTGTCCATCTTTCCTAGTGTAGAAATCATTCGTGTCTACAGTACAGTCACACAGTGGGTTCTGCAGGCAGAAGACATTTCCTTGTAATTTCAGATGGATTCTGATGTTTTAACTCTTGATTTAAAAGAAATGTGTTGTACTTTTGTAGGAAGAAATGCAAATCTTTTTGCACAGTGAAATTCAGAACGGAGTGAGAAAGTGTAGGTAACATTAGCCCTATGTTTTCCTGGATTGGGACTTCAGTTTTCAACACAAAGAAAATAAATTAATTTTCAATCTCTCTGAAGAATAATCCAAAACTCATTGTAGTTACCATAACTCCTTTCACTGACTCTGCTGAGCCTGGACCTGCCTTTATCCTTGTGATTATAAGAAAGAATACCCGCCTTACTTTCAACTTCTCAAGGAGTAAAAGGAAGATGATTTATGCTACATAAATAGTCTAATACGATTGCTACATATATTTTGTTGCTCATGAGTGTTCTGTAGTTGCATAAATTACATAGTGTAATAAGTGAGAGAAGAACAGTGTATCCTATTTTGAAAGGGGGGGGTTGTAGTTTTTGTTGGACAAAAAAAACTCTCACATATCTCACAGGGGGAAATGTTAAATCTATTTGATCCAGTGCATTATGCAAATTCAGCAAAGCTTTGAAGCTTTCCGGCAGCTCACCCAGTTTTTCCTAACATTCCTGTATGAGGATTCAGCATCCTAGGTCTCTGAAACCACTTCTACAACGATTTCAGAGGCAGTGTGTATTACACTTTTTAAAGATTATTTGTGGAAAAATGGCTTCTTTGTCATTCAAGATGTGTTTTTAGGCCTATAATTTCCTTCAAGTGAGCAGAATTCCGCTAACAGCAGTATATTATTTTGACAGTAAGTCAGTTGGCATAAGACTTCATTGTGTATGCCTTTTGTTTATATAATCCTTCCTAACAGTAACAAGGTGTTTACTGTTCAGCAAACACATTTTATTTTAACTGCCAACAGTAAAACTGTCTGATAAAGTTTGATTTAGCTAAAGAAAGCAAGTTCTCATTTAGCCCAAATAAATCCATGGTGCTATAGACAGCTGTTTGGAGTACATAATCCCCCGAGCTCTTATAGTGAGGCAGCTCTTGCTGTTGAATGAGCGAGAGAGAGCAGGCTCAGCTGTTCAGGATGTGCCCCATTACCACTGTAATCTATAGCACCGTCCTGCCATATTGTGAAAGCATTACTCACACTCAGCAGCACTGCAGCAAATTCTCCTCTGACAGATGCTCTGCAGACTGACAGCTGACACCCTAAGCTGAGCCTATAGATTTTTCACTAAACACATCCTGCAGGCCGGATCGATGTGGTCTGGCTGTCTGCTTCCCCCCGCTCTCCTACAAAGAGATCAACATCTAATACCGTTTCTGCGAGATTCTCAGGGAGTTAGCTGTCTCCAAGTGGAAAAAGTTCAGATTTCAGAGAAACAATGAACACAGACACTTCTCAAAATAACAGCATTTTGCTGCTTGAGAGAAAGAGGAATTCATAAGCCCAAAGGCATTTGTCTTCCATTTTATGGCTGACTTTATCATGGAGAAATTTGGCAAAGAAATGTGATTTTTAAGGTTGATATTATAAAAACTTTTGAGAACAGCAGGGGACAAATAGCTGGTCTGTCACATGGAGTCCAAAAAAGTTGTCCATAGCAAATACAAAGCAAAATAGACTCCAGTATTTGCTTCCTGCCAAAATTAGGATATGTAGCAGGAATATGTACACAGGCAGAGATCAGGATGTGCATAATAAGCCAATGCTGTACTTAACATTTTAAAGAAAAAGCTATAGAAAAATCACTTTGCTGTAACGACTCTAGCAAACTTCTAACCTTAACCTCAAAGCACTGGTAAAGTAGTTTACTTTTTCCCCTGCTTTTTTCTTTTATATGACTACTTCATTAGCACTGCTCCTGCTCCCACCAAAGTTACCAGCAGAACTCCTGTGATTCACTAAGAACAGGAGCTGGCCCATAAAGCAGCTGTGGTTTGGAAAGCACTTTCCGGAATGATAATTAGTTCAAAGCCTAAAAGCAGTAGATTACCTGCACTGAACATAAGGAATAAGTGCAGAAAATAATGCAAGTTGGTTTTAAAGGGAATCAAGGGAGGTTTAACTATAATTTCTGCACTGGAATTTAGGGACATTTGGGTTGTGTTTTGTTCTCTGCTGTTATTTGTGCCACCTCAAACATTCTATATCCCAATATTCTAATCTTACATCAGATCTGGGAGTTTCTGGAAGGGCAACTAGCTCTGCTTCTGATTTTCATCCTGCCACAGCACATGTTGCATGGAAAGACAAACAGATGTCTGTGCCTTCTTGCAGAAAGATTACTAGAGTAGGGTTAATTGCAAAGAACTGAAGTTTCTCCTTCTGACTGAGCAGTTTCATGTTTTGAAAGCACATCTTGTGGGCACTTTTAGACTTTCAGTGTATTGTTCCACTTCTTGTTGTGTTGGACTTTGTCTTTAAACTCACAGTGCCTTAGAGTTTTGCAAATGTATATGTAAAAGGTAAATTGTTACGTGATTATGTGATAATTGAATGAAGCCTAAAGATTAAATTGTGGTGGTTTGACACTGGATGGACACCAGGTGCCTGCCAAGCTGCTCTGTCACTCCTCCTAAGTCCTAACTCATGAGCACACCATGAGGTGAAGGAAAGCAGACTCTCTGTGTCTTTGCATCATCACATCAGAAATTTGAGTTATCTCTACAATACCAACCCTGACAGCAATGAAAATTCCATTAAAAATCACTCACCTTCAGTAATATTTGTTAAAAAAATATTAGAAGGTTTCCTACTCTTACAGCAGCTTTGCTGATGTCAGTGAATTTGTATTGACGATCTCAATGGACAGTGTTACATACCTGCTTGGACACTTGTGTCAGAACTGCACCAGCAGTGTCCTCAGGGCATGACAGCTCAACTGAAGCCATGCTTGAATACAAGATGTATTTAACCTATAAACGAGGGAGATCTCGGACAAGAATACACTGCTGTAACCTAAGTACATGCCATTATTTAATAAATAAAACCATACATTAAACACTGCACACTCAGAAGAGAAAGTATTTATAGATAATTACCAAATCATTGCACTCATCAAAAAATCAACAAACGTTTGTTCAACGTATCCAGTGGTTTAGAGAGATCTTTGTCAGAAAGGCATGCCCTTGCTTCAAATAAACTAGTGTAGCTCTAGTTAGGCAAAACCATTAAATTGCACTGCCGTGTGTGAGAAATTATTAAAATCTCATCCGTGTAGATAGTTGTAAGCAAACATCGGCAACGCCATGGAAAAAACTGGCAAAGAGCAAATTTCACCTTCAAGGAGGTACAAGATGCAGATGGCCCATAATCAGATTGCCCAAGCCACGGATCTCATCACAAAACCATCCTGACAGTTCAGAGACAGTTCCTCATTTTATCTGATCCTTTTAGCATCAGAAGAAGCAGGTTTTACAGGGTCCTGCTTCCCCTTTAAAGCCTTTTGTTGCTGTTACTGGAGAGCAATTACATTTTTGACAGTTAGCATCACCTCCAGTGATCATTCTCCTGCTGACACTGGTGTTGGCACAGAAACAAAAAATTCTGTCCATAAATGGCTTAATTCTTGCAGTTAGGCTGGTAACAGGCTGTTCCAAATAGGGAAGATGGAGCTGCCTGAAGTAAATTTAGAGAGCCTCTAAAAGGAGTTTTGCCTCAAGAAACACTATGCCCATGACTCTGTCTAGATACAGGCTCGTGTAGGCTGCCTTCTAGTCATGAACACATCTGAGAAAAGTTCAGGGCAAATTTTTTTCTAGCTCCACAGTAACCTAATAGTAATAACATTCCAATTTTTAAAGCAGCTTCTAGGTAAGAATTTCATGGAGTTTCCCAATGACGATGCCATTTTGCAAAGGGTGAAATAATGATGTTAAGTAGCTAAGTGCTTGGAGTCAGCTTTGCCCAGCCCTTGACCTTAACAAAACTGAAGTGAGGGTTCATGGTGGTTTTTGGAAGAAGGGAATACTTTGGGAATATTCGAGTCAGACTCACCTTGGCCAGACATGACAGCCTGTGCAATACACTTTGTATGTTCCTGTCCTGCTGCAGATCTTGCATGAAACATTCACACCTGCATCCAGCATGCCTGCAGCGAGAACAAGAAAATCTTCAGCTCACTGATGTTTTCAAGCATACAGAATAACCAAGGCTGAAAGTGAACTATATGTCTGAAGAACTGGCACCAGCCTTTAGAAAAGCTTCAGTACTACTTCAATTCTGCTTTCAGGGGGTTGAAATATTTTGAAAACTTTGACTGATGATGTTTTGGAGGGTGATTTTTATTCTGCTGTAGTGAAATACACAATCATTACCACCTGAGAATAGAAAAATCTTGTCTCTGAATAGCTCATTTGAGGATTATTTTCTCTCAGACTTTGGAAATCCCCAAGAAAGAGGGACTTCCCACTTATTTAGAAATTTCTTAGAAGAATCCTTATAACCTTCTCTATAGCAATCTATTGCTACCATTATATTAAAGCAAATTATGTTGAAAGCTATTAAGAACAACTTACATAACTAAATAAAGCCTATAGAAATTGTGGGAAAGAAATAACAGAAAAGATAGCATGCATGACTATAAAATAATTTAATTCTTTTAGAGAGGAATCTGGGCATATCTGCTTTATGTGTGCACAGCAAACACTATATTAACTGTGGCAGTAGAAGTACATCAAACAAGAACCAGATACATCACAGAATTCTTTACTGTTCAGATTTTATATTAAATCTTGCAACAGGCTTTACATTATTGTTGTTTCAAAATCTCAGTGAGTTTTCTGGTCCTTGTCTTCAAGACCGTGCATATGTGATTAACAGCTCTGCATTCTCAGGGAGCATGCAGATAAAAGTTAGCTCTGCACTACTTTCAGGTCTGCCCATCAGGTTCCAGTTCCAGGTAGTATATCTCTAACACACACTCGTTGTCATTATTAGATGCAGCATGTATTGATTCTTTGAAAAAGGTTAGAAGTGGGAGAGCAGCCATGCCAAGCACCAAGATGTTCAGCGTTTCAAGTACCTTCAAACATTTTGACATTGCGGGGTGGTTTCAGCCGTTTCTTCAGGAAATTATTTCATCACCCAGAAGAGCAAAGCATGGGTTGATTTTCACCTGAAACTTCACAATTCCTTGTAGAAATTGAACTGTTTCATCTGCATGGAGTTGCCAGTCAATAGCTCCTCTTTCATGCAATTTAGGACTGCAGCAGAGAAGACTGGAAAAATGACAGCCAAGTGTGTTCTGCTTATTCTGTTGCCAGGGCTTCATTTGCAGAGCTTTCACTGTGAACTTCACATGTAGTCTCTCAGGGACCTGTAGCTGGTACAAGAAAATGTTATCTCACATCAAAAGCTACTGTACTTGTATTTTATATCTCTTGCATATGCACATACCTAGAGTCATCAACCCAATTAGACTAAAGAGGGCATATGCACATCCTTGGAGAGAGAAAGCTCAGTCCTGACAGTGTTTTGACTTCCACTGTGTATATATTTATACAGGCATGTGCATGTGTGTTCTGTCATCATATGGTATCACTGAATTCAGGACAGCTGAAGCTATAAGCTTATCCTTTCTGCATATTTATGAGACAGAAATGTGGAAGCTCTCCTCTGATGAAACAGAAGTTTCACAATAATCTTCATTTCTCTCCCACCCAGAGGGAAATGTTTTCTGCATTTCATGATCAGCACTTCAACATTTACAACTGGATCATCTCTCCCTCTTTCTAGACTGGGGTTTTTTTGGCCCTATTTGGAGTATAATGCATGCCTCCATTTCTCCTGTACATGCCCAGAAAGGATGAGTCACAATCTTTCCTGAGCTTGTATGCACTCCCCTGAGAACAGAAAGTCCTTGCAGTTTTCTAGGGCTTTTTTTACCCTTTTAACCAGAAGCTGTTGATCAAAACCTTCTCTTCACTTAGAGACTGCACTGTAACAGATGCTAACAAATGTTCAGACACGCAGGTCTGTTTCTAGGAGAATGAATTTTCAGATGAAAGCACCTCAGAAGCCAAGGGAAGTCTTGTGACGGCTCTACCTGGGACCACTTTGTGCCTGGTACAAAGTACCCATCTTCACATTGTCACAAAGCAGGAGAGCTCAGTGTGCTTAGTATGCTTTTTTTTTTTTCTCTTTTTTTTTAGGAAAATGAAAACATCACTAGACTGCAATTGGGCCAAATTCTCTGCAGTGGAAGAAAAAGATCAACTCTGTAGACTTCAAGGTGTAGATTTGCATCCACAATGGTAAAAAATGTGGCTGAATATTTTCCTGATCTCATTTTTGAAATGTGTTTATTAGATTTTACTTTACCAGCAAATTTATGCAAGTATGATTTATAAGTAATAATCCCCATATTTTTTTAATTACCTTGCCATAAAACCTGAATAACTCTCCCTACTTTGATCTCCAACACATTCTGGAGAATACTGCACCAGGCATGCCTAAATCAGTTAAGCCATGCACAGAGCTGTTCCTGCAGGGAAGCTTTCCCACATCAGAAGATTGTGTAATAAAACTTAACACAGCTCATTAATTTTCTCTCTTAACCAATGCATCTGACAAGAAGTGACTTTGAAAACCAAAAGGAATGACACAACTCTTATACTTTGCGTGAAACATCTGTTTCCAGCTCCTTTGCTATTAAATTGACATCTTTTTATTTGAAAAGTTCCTTTTATTTCCCAACTTCCTGCAATTGGTAATGTATATATCCCAAAGAGCTTAAATTCACAGGTTTTAAAACTTGATTAACTAAATGCTGGGTTAGTCCTGTCCCAGAGGAAAAATGCCTCTCGCGCAGACAGATTAAGTGGTACAGCTATGCTTTTTAATCAATTATTAAGAATTTGTTTATTCAGGCAATGTCAGACTTCATAAAGCATCAAAACAGACTTCAAATCCCAAAATAATGTAAACACCACTGTGATTGCATACAAAAAATATTAGCATTCTTGGATCTGGAAAATCGATAGAAGGTGAGCGTGTCATACTCGCTCTCTCATCCAAGAAGGCCATAGACAATATCAGGTTTCCAGCTATGAAGACCCACAAAGCTACTTGCAAAAGCAGAAGTTGCATAAGTCTTACATTAGGAGTTAAGGTGATTTTCAGCAGAAGCAAAACACCATAATAACCACGACTTTTCCTTTAAATTACCATCACTTACCCCCATATTCTTATTAAATTGCTCCCTTGGATTTGCTCCCTTAGTTCCTGGTAAATTGAGGAAAAGACAGAAATAAATACTTTTTCGATATCATTTCATGTTATGTGCAGATATCAAGCAGAGTTAAATTCTGGAAGATGATTCAATTCTAATCTGATGAACAAGATGAATGCATTAAATTGCATGTTGTGTTTGTATGGAAGTTAAGTATTGTTCGGTAACTCTGGTAAACCAGCTACACCCTACCAACTAATGCAATTTTAAGACTTTTGAACTTGTTCATACACCCTTCCACCTTCAAAAAGCTTTAATCTTTAGTGTAGCTTAGCAAGGAAGACTTAGCAGCAAAATCTATAACAAAATGAGAATCTTTAATTTTAGAAAATTTTTAGGAAAAACAGGTCCATTTTTCATATTATGAGCTCCTCCTGGTGTCTTGATTGCTCTGAAAAGATGCATTTTTTTCTAAATGATTCAAAGATTGTCAGTAAAGAGTGAGTCCTGGAAGTCACCTAATCTTCAGACATAATTTTACTTCAGATTAATTGGGCAGCACCCTGATGTCACACTTGGTCTGGTGGAATTACTACAAAGTGCACACAGGAGCCTTTTCTGGATCAGGATCTTAAACAGAATCAACTGGGGAATAGCTTTTTTACCAAGAGGGAGCTTTCCCTCATCTTCCTTTTTTCTAGACTGTGTCATCCATCAGCTTTGCATGGAGTTTGAATCCGGGCCCGACGCTCGGCTGCTGCCTGTGAGCCTGGAGGTTGCTCACTCTCTCAGTTCAGTTTCTAGGGAAGAATAAGTTTTGCCAGATCTATTTTCAAGCCCTGTCAGTTCCAAGCGTGGGCCTTTTTCTTACACACACTGCACAGACGAGCTGCACTCGAAGGAGTAGGCTAGCATGACTCTTTGCTACATTTACACAATGGTGCAAGTAGTGCCCACTATCAAATAAAGCATGAAGCTTGTGCCAGACCAGCAATTAACGCTGTCGTTTTACAGACCCAGTTAAATAAAATGCACAGCCAGAAAAACAAAAAGAAGGAAGGGGAGGAAAAATATGTCCCTTCTAACATTGCCAAGCTATGCAGTAAGTGGGAAAAAATAAGGCAGTAGGAGTCCAAGACGAACACAGTACACACAATTTATAGGATCAGAGGAACTGAGCAAAGAGAGTGAGACAGAGATTTTTGACACGTGTGGGGAAGACTGCACTCTTTAACCCATGCAGTTTATTTATTTTGGAGAACAAGAAGATGGCTGAAAGGTACATTATAGTATGAATCAATCCTGATATTAGCACTTTGGTACCAGCTTGGTGCATCGGTGGCACATTTTAAAGCATGGCTTAAACAGACATGCAGGTATAAACTTGCATCTGTCAGGAGGGAGTGGACCACCTGCTCTCTCCCAGCCCACTTTGCTCTGATAATTCTTCTCACCAGACCTCAGCAGATTTTCCTTTTATTTTCACCTAGGAGTGATAGCCAACTTCATTAATCCCACATGTTTCATACCAGAATCTCAGCAGGGTGGAACAGAAGGGTGACTCACCTGAGGAGTTGTTGAAGAGCAGGTCTGGGCTGCCATGCAGCCACGTCCCAGGACATCTGGGTGGTACGAGCATTAGCAGCTCTAGCCACTTGTTGTGTCCCACAGAGAAGCTTCAGGTTGTCCAGAAGTCTCCATACTAGCCAAACACAGTACAAAGACATACTTTACATACTTTGGGAGCCCCATCTTAACTGCTTAAACACTTCAAGAATGCTACAGATCAGCCACCTTCACCCTGTGAAGTAGGTGATTAACATGGCTGTATTATGAGTGCAGAAATAAATAACTTACCCATATTCACATAGGAAGACTATGGCCAAACTGGTAATAAGATCCAGATTTTCTGCCTCCCACTCTGCTGCACCACAGAAATGTGACATATTTCCACAAGCTGTGTGCTAGAAGACAGGGGAAAGAGACAGGGAGAAGTCATAAAGGAAAGAAAATCAGCAAGTAGTGTATGGAAATACAAATCTCTCTTCTACTGTGGTGGTTTAGTGTTTGCAAGTGTTAAGGGAAACAAAGGAACTGTCCAAACTTTCCAGGAACAATTTCCATTTAGGGGGTCTGAGGAAAGAGGTTCATAATCCAGATGAAATCTTTCATTCTTTGCCTTATTTTTCCTACTGTATAAGAAAGCTAGAAATTGCAGTTCTGAGAACTATAGGGGAGAGGGAAGTAAAGACAAGCTGAATCACATTTAATAAAAAGGTTTATAGCCATTCCTAGCAGGATTCTATCCAATTGGCACATCACATTCCTATCAGAAGCTGCACGCAGTGAATTAGAGAGTGTGTTATTGCTCCAGCATTATCACCTGCAGACCTATTTAACCTCACTGTAGGAACCCCATTTTTTCCCTAGTAAATCTAGGCCACCAGAAAGTATCGTGTAATGATTAAAGTTAGTTTCACATGTCCTGCTTCTACCTGATATTCCACCCTGACCTTGACCCAGCCTGGTCATTCATAAGAGAAGAAAGCAGAACTGTCAAAGTAAGTACTGGCTGACATGATTGATGCTGAGGAGAATAAAAGATAGAGAGCAACACTGAAGAAATTGGCCCCATGCAAAAACACAGCCTAAAATTTAGCCCCAACTTTGTCTTTTTTCTTCACTAACACACCAAACATAACTCTGTAGCATGTAGAACTGGGTGCAAGCCCTGTGCAAGAGCTGAAAGAAAAGATATTGATGCACCAGTCTCCTTCATACCATGTCTTCATATTTCTCTCACCACGAGCCATTTTCTTTCTCTCCTGTTCCATCATTTTTCTCCTCCACTAGAGCAGAACTTCAAAACATTAAATGCAGTTCCCTTTTAGTGTAATTTAAAGTCCTGCGGTAGAAAACTTTCAGCAGTATTCATAAAGCCTCACTTATTGAACCTTTGGATTTCATTTGCATCCGAGATATAAAAAAAAAAAAGCACAGAGAAATATTCTGACACAAAGAAAGTACAGATGATAAAATGCATAGCTTACATGGATTATGAAAAACCACATTACTGGTAAGTGTGACTATACAGAATATACAGAACAAGATCAATCAACAGGTCAGGAATTATGATACAAAGCAAGCATATGCAAATTGAGAGTCACTCCTCAGTGGATGTCAGGAAGCATAATTAGTTCCAGCACAAAGTTGTCCAACAGGTCTGAGCTTATTGGAGAAATAACTTTATTACAGGGCAACATGCATGACTTGGGCAAATTACTGCATTTACAAATGAAGCGAGACCGGCTTTGAGATCCACACGAATGGAGAGGTTTGAAAAATTGCCAATAATATGTACAGCTGGTGCCAAGTTATTCTGGAATCCATATATCTGCCAAATCAGTTGCATATACTGTGAATTAACCCAGTGATACAGGAAGAGAGGCAGGAAAGCTGTGCCTAAGATGTGGGTGCCATTGGAATTTTGCAGCTGCACTTGAGCTATAATTGGAACCAGTGGCCATCACTCGCCCATCAGGGGCCAATCTCACTCCCATCCCACGCACACCCTGCACCCATCCCATGCACATCCTGCACCCATCCCACACCCATCCCAAGCCC
Organism: Edolisoma coerulescens; assembly: GCA_013397115.1. Lineage (NCBI taxonomy): Eukaryota > Metazoa > Chordata > Aves > Passeriformes > Campephagidae > Edolisoma > Edolisoma coerulescens. The sequence continues at coordinate 1,976,122 of VWZW01005671.1, forward strand.
ACCCTTTTCTTATCACTCCCCAATCACACTCCAATCATGCACCCATCACACGTCCATAACATCACAAATCACCCTCTAATCAGGCACCTACCATGCAGCTTTGGAAGGCCCACAGAGGTGCAAGGTCCCTTAGGCTCAGGGTCTGAGGATGAGCATGACCAGAATATGAAATTCCAGTTAATGGTCCAGTAGAAAAGACTTAACTGCATTCTACTGTACCATAACTGGTTTATTTCCTATGTGCTTATGCAGACACAAAGTTAACTTCTTTGGCCAGCATAGCGCTGAGAGCTGTGTGTTCCTGTCTAGGCTCACATTGCAAGTACAGCACAACCATCAAATATTAATAAACATCTTAAGCTGCTCCAACCAAAAACTCCTGATTCTTTTATAGGGCTAAATTACATAAATTAACAGGAAGATGCAAGAAGCAATGGTCATTAAATGTTTTTAATGTGTTTGTTTTGCACTAAAGCACAACAGCTTGTAAAACTGTTTTTACAATTTTTGTGGTAACACAAGTCAGGAAGAATTTTAGTGCAGCCAGTTCTCTCAGAGTGGTTAGAAAAGCACCATCATCTGAACTCTTTCAGTGACCCTTTCTGCTAAGAGAAGTAGCAGTTGATCTAAGTCCTCCTCAGAAAAGAATGCCTGAGACAGCCATTAAAGTATCCACAGTCAGCTAAATTTTGGGTTCCATCTGGTGTTTTCATTTGCACCCATGAAAAGTGAACACACACTAAATGGTGACATTTTGACTGGATGTTTTTCACAGCCAATAAGCGCAGAAGTGTAGGAGTCATAGGCATTGAGGAGCTAAACTGACTGTCTACGTACTTTGGAGGTATCATTTCTCCTTGGAACTGTTGTCACGCTTGAGCTCTCTTCCACACATTTCTGGAATCTTAGGCACCATCCGTAATCATCTCTGGACTTCATTTCCCCTTTTATCAACTAGGGATAGTATTTTCCAGCTTTGAATGTCACAAACTGATATTTTCTGGAAGAAAATGTTTGTTTCAGCTTTCAAATTTCTACTCAATGAATTAAACTCAACAGCTTATTGGAGGCATTTTTACAATTACCCCCTTCTGGCAGCAATCTGCACATTTGCTTACAAGCTCAGAACATTCCCATCAGCGTAATTTTGACACTGGAGCATCCTCTTTTTTTCTGTTTGGGTTTTTTCTTTGTTTTCGTTTTTGGTATATTTTAGAATATTCACCTTAGCAGTAACAGAGCCATTTTGAACTAATTTTCTTCTACACCTATACATTTAGTTGATGATATAGCTGAGTGGGAAGTCCTGGGAAAGTCAAAAATGTCGGGGATTTGAGGAAATAATGAAGCCAGCAAAGGGATAATGAGCTAAAGTTGGGAGCAGGACTAGAAACCATGTAGAATAAATTACTAAATTATAAAAATTACCTTTAAGTGTAACTGAAGTGTGGTGTTCTGAAATCTGACAGGAGCAGAAGACTTTGCTTTTACTCTCAAGCCACTAGACCTCCTTGCTAGGTATGGCCCATTCACAAAGGGATATCCTCTACCCACAGAGACAGGTTGGGTTAAAACCTCCAAGGCGTTTCACATCAACTCCTGCTTCCTCAGTCTTCTAAGGTCCATGGCTGGAAAGATCCCTTACTCCAAGCAGACAAAAACATCTTTCCCTGTAAACAACAAATGTGAATAAGTTTCTACATAATATAAAAATTAATAAAGACATACAATACTGGAGGTACTGTGAATGTTAAAAATAAGTAAGTCTTCAAGCATGGTCAGAGCTAACACCAACAGGCCAACACCCAATATCTACAGGTTGTGGCAGAGCTAATATGGTGACAAACATGGCTGTTTTAGGACTTCTTATGTCATTTTCAGAAGCAGAAACCCTGGTGCATCCAAGAGGAGGTTGAAAATGTTCCTTCTTCCAATGGTATTTTGCCAAGCAGTTCCTGCACTTCTGGCCCTTGCACTCAAACTTTCCAGGTAGGGACACAGGCAAATCCCACCCTACCCAAGAGCTTTTCATAGCCATGCCCTGAGGCACCCACACAAACTCCCATTTGCCATCCTCGTGTTCTGTCTCCTTTTACTGGCTCTAGGCAGCAACTTTCTGCTCATGGTTTTCAGGGTTGCCGAAGGTTTCCTCCTCAGTTTGCTTCTCTCTGGTGTAGGGTCTGCTAGGAAACATGAACATTTCATACCCAGGATGATGTTAACAATTGTGGACATTGTTTCACTTCATTATTTTCACAGAAAACAGTGACAGCAGTAAATATGGTGTGACAGCTGAAATTATGAGAATTACCATCCTGAAAGAGAGCTCTGTAAGGTTTATAAAGCTCACCGTTTTTTAAAGAAAAATTGTTTTTTACTCCGGGCATCTTAGGACCACAGGGTGAATTACTTTGAGTAATAAAAGAGCATGAGACAAGCTGAATCTCTGAGCTTGAGCTCTCCAGCTGACTTTTACTTGAAAGGGATGTTCAGAAACTGGGAATAGCTCAGAAAAGGGTTACAGGGATGGGGCTGTGGCTGGAAAACCAGTCTTTTCCTGAAAGGCTCCATAGATTCAAACTTATCCAAGGTAATTTGAATGCTTGACTTGATCATAGTTTATAAGCTCATCCATGCCAAAAATATTTCCCATCTTATAAATCATCAAGTCTGCTTTAAGCTTGGAGACAAGGATATGAAAAAGTTCAATGGCTAGAGCAGACAAAATCAGACTGAAAATAATGTGCATGCTTACTAGGTAGGTAAATTAGCACTAAAATAGTCTACTTGACATAATATATTCCCTGTCACTTGGAAACTTAATAGCAAAACCAAATGTCTTCCTAAAAAAATAAGATTTGGTTGAATTCAGGTCTATAAGCTTCATGTGAGAATGGCTGGCAGAAATGGTTAAGAGTCACTGTTAGAATCTGTCCTCTTGAAATCCAGGAATCTATGCAAGAGTTGCAGTCCTGTGACAATATTTTCACACCTTTAGTAGTAATTGTCCACTCATGCACAACTACAAATTGTTGTTACTTGTCAAAATCAGAGAAGGCTCTTCTTACACAAGACAAAAAAAGTGGTACCTCTCAATAATTTCTAACTGCAGACTGCTATCCTTGCCAAGTCCACAAGCCTCCCTCTCAGTGACTTCAGACATTGCTCAGATTGATTAGAGTTGCAATGTGAGGAATCTTGTCTGGAGAAGCAGACTTTGCTAATCAATAATTTTCTGTCCCTGGCTTTACACCTCTTGAGATTAATCAGCAATATAAGGTAGGAACCCAGTGAAAGAGCCCAGGAAAGAGCCCAGTAAAAGACAGGATTGTTCAGCTTCTGGCTTTTTAGAGAAAAAAGTTGCCCAGAATACCTCCCACTGACCACCCATGAACCACAGCATTCTAAAATCAAATACTCTCTGAAAATTGCTGTTTAATAAGAAAAGCAAAAGCCAGGCCACTGCTTTATGACATGTGCTTTGCTCCTATATTTCAACAAGTACAGTTTGTTCTCCTGCATAATACTTTCTCAAGTACTGGGAAATGCACGTACTACATTTTCTAAAACTAAATAATTATCTGAGAAGTCACTAATGAACCCTGCTCTAAACCCTTTGAGAAACGGAAAATACTGGCAGGTTTGGGACCAAAATTAGGGTATCACACAAAATTCCCAAATTTCTCATGCACAAGTATTTCACTTGACTTTGGTGAAAATAAAATTGATGGAAACTCTGCTGTGTCAAGATTAAGACTGGTTGATGAATGGTTGTTCCTGTGGGTGACTCTGCCCCAGAAAGGTGTGCTTTTTTTCCTCCACCTCAGCTGAAATGAATTAGCTGGACTTTTTGGGGCACTTTGTAGTGACTTTCTTGAGGTCTTATATTATGACTTTTATAACTAGTTATTTGAACACTGGAATGACATTTAAATGCGTGTCCAACTATACTGTATATAAATGGAATAAATCACATATAATTTACTTCAAAAACATTGCCATCTGCAAGATAATAGAATGTGATTAAAATTTATCCCCTTCTGGCTCTCTTCCCACTGAAGAATTACAGTTTCCCCTGGTAACTCTAACCTGCAAGAACTTCAAAATATTGTGGGTTTGCCAAGCAGAACAGGACTATAATGACACTGCCAAAACATTAATAATTCATATGCATAGTTCAATTTTTAGAGATTTTTAGGACCATCCAAGACAGGCACCATCCAGGTCGTTATTGATTTCAGACCATGATTTGACTATATGGAAATACATTAAATATTTCAGCTGTACGAATCTCTAGAGCAATTAAAATATAAAAGTTCTGGAACTGCACTATTAAAATTTTAACTAGACAATAAATCTCAGGCTGTGGGGGACCATCAAAAGATTTTTATTGCTCTGTTCTTGCTTTTAATGTAAGGATGATTACAAATTCAGTTATTTAATTAATATTATGGTTACATGTGAAACATGTTAAAACAACACTGAAGTTCTTGATCTGTAGGTGACTGTTCAATTTTCTCGAAGACATTGCTTAAAAAAGAAAGCCTCTTCTTTACTGAAGTTTCATGTTTTACAAGCAAGTGTAAGTGTTTTTTAAATAGTTACAATTTGCTAGACATATACAATTTCCTAACAGGAAAATAACTCTTGATATAATAGTAGTCCGAGCCTACTACTTGTTTAATATCTCCTTTTAGACTTCTCATAACTAGAGAGAAAAGTCACAAGAAAAATGCAACTTTCATTAAACAAGCAGCAAAATAGTCATCCCTGAGAAGCCACTGGGGTACGTTTGTAATCAAATAACTCTCTACATTACTAATGCGTATTTCTGGCTTTCCTACTTTTCTCTGAAGGAAACAGCTCACTACTAAAATATAGCTTTTAATTTGTGGAGGGTAAAAATTTAGTACTTAATAAGCATACTTACCAAGGACTTTTAAAAAATTAATAGAAACCAAATAAATCTTGGCTATTAAAAAAAAAAAATCTGACACACAGGTTGAGTTATACCAGCCAGCACAAGTACACAGTAAGATTCCAGATGTGCTATTTTCCTGTACACTGACAGCTATCAAACCCACCCCTGCAATAAAAAAGTCCTGAAATGGGTTTTTAATCAGGTCTAGATTTCCATTAGCCCATGAGGACTGATGTCTGTGTGTTGTGGTTTTTATTCTTTACAGCACATGCCATTGCTCTTAATATGTGGGGAACACATATTAAGTCTAAACCTTTTTTCAGTAACCTCCTGAAATGGATTTTTTTCATATCTAAATTGAAGCCAAATAAACATTATTAACAGCTGTATTTTTACAAAGTATTTGAAGGAAGGGTTCAACTCAGGACTGCTCAATTAACATTTCCCAGGCACCACATAAGGCCAGAATGTTCGATGGTTGGACAATGTTAAAAAGGCTCTGAAGTATGAAAAAATGTCAAGGGAATTCAAATAACATGACAGGTTTCAACAGAAATAAAATAAACCCCAATCTTTCTCTTTGAAAAGCACTCAGAGGCTGGCTTTGTATTAATTCCCATCTTCCTGGAAACTGTTAGATAGATATCAATTTCTTCTTATATATTTATTGTAAACATTGGTACAAGATGTTCTGATTGTTTCCAGGAAAATCCTGTTAGTTACAGTTGTACAGAATCAATTTCACATAAAAATCATACAGCACAGTTACAGTCAAAAAGAAATCTGCAGGCATCTAGTGCAATGAACAAATCACTGTGGTTTAAATCCTTTGCAAAACTTTAGCAGAATAACTGGCATCAGTAAAAATACTGCAAATTAAAGAAATTAGAAGAAGCTGTTTAGGAAAAGACATTTAACCACAGTAAAAAGGCCAACAGAAAAAAATAAATTACTATTACTATTACTATTGTTTGTGTCCTAAAAGGATGTAATTTACCTCAATCACATCATGCAGACCAGTATTTGGACTCATTAAGAAGCTGGCATATTTCTTTACTTTGAATTGATGTTGAGAATGTGACATTTTATACCTTTGAAGTGCAAAGATCATTTGCAATTATTGCCAAATTAACAGCCCTCTGTATGAAAAAATGGTCAGCCATGTGAAGCTTCTGAACCAGCCTGCCTTCTGCCTTCCCAGCCTGAATGTAAGTAACTAATCCTCTAAAAAGCTAACCCAAAATGTGTAAGGAAAACCTTACTTAAAATGTCAGTGTAAAGGCATGGTATGAATCTAGCACAGAGTTTAAACAGTCTGTCAGCAATTTCAACACAGACTTTATTTCTGAGGTGGCTATGGAGAAACATCTCTGTTTGCTGAAGAGGAGGGTTTCTATTTTACCATGCTAGATGAGTCATTCTACCTTTTTCTTCAATCCATCTTTATAGCTCATACTGGACTGACGTAACAATATCATTTTATCTCCTTTTTCTAACCTATGGCAGTGCTTAGTTTCCACCACAAGGACCAGCAATCACAGTTTGCAGAGCCATGTACTAAACCTAATTCAAAGTTAAAACAGGAAATCCTGGTTCTCCTGTCTTCATTGAGTTTTTCAAGCCTGCCTTTTTTCCTCCTGCAAAAGGCAATGAATATGCTGTGATACTGCATACATATTTGCCCATCACCTCACCTGTCCCCACAGGTACTGGGTGTCTGGCACTGCCCCCTGCTATGGAACACAAGCAGAATTCCAACTGAGATGAATGAGGAGGTCTGTTTAAAAGCCAAAGCAGGCAAACCTTCACTTGTAGAAGTTATCCTTGGATTGCCATAGAGCAACAACAACTTATACTAGCTAAAAAGCTCTCTCAGGAGGATCTTACTGCTCCTCTTTCAGCTTCAGGCTTGTTCACAGAAACAAACCAAGTCCTGACAGTATCAGAGCCACGATTGTCATACACCTCTCAGCTCTGAGAGATGAAGCTTTACAAGAAACAAAGACCCAACAGCAGCAGCCCGGCTCTGCAGCCAGCAGCCCCATCCAAGAAGGAGACTCCTTTGCCAACCCTAACCTGAACAAGTAAAAGAGGGAAGCAAAAGAGCAGGACCAGCTATGCTGGCCTTGCCTTTGTGCACAAGAGGGTTTGCACCCTGGGCCTAACGCCTGGAGCCCCGTTGTTTTCCTGGGATGCTACAGGGAGCCTTCTCCAAGCTCAGAGGAGACAGGAATCAGTCTTGCATCTCCCTCATGGGCTCACTTGCCACAATCCAGACAAAATTCACATCAGAGTACACAGTGGCACCCATACTCACAACATGAAATGGGATTCCTTCGAGTTTTCATCCACAGCAATGTTGCTTGAGTTTTAGTCAGATCCACACCTGAGTGTTTCTATAAAGTGATGGAATACCACAGAAAGAATATCCATGCTCATACCAAATGAGTTCATGATGATTTACATTTATCAGAGAAAAGAATATCAAAGGATTATTAATGGTGCTACCACAGAGCTTTAGAAATAGCTGGTAGCACAGGCTCAGAAACTTAAGAGGAACAGACTATGAGGTTTTTCTTTTGGTAAATAGCAGTCTGAATACTAAATCAAGCAGACACTTCATTCATCTTTTAGTGATATTTAAAGGGTTTTCTAAAGTTTTTCTAATATAAGTCATACAAGCTAATTTGAAACACTGGCATTAAAATCCATCAGTTAATTTGTGTGTAGTTCTTACAGAGACTGAAATGACTTCTTTCCATTTTTCTAACATTCTTAGCTATTACTTTTTGTTTGCTTGCAAAACTAAACTTACCTTTCTTGATCCTGGAGTTTAAATAAGCCAGAGTTAACAAAATAAGAAGAATCAGGGCTAGACTACAATTTATAGCATTTTCTGAGAGGATATTTTCCTTTGGACAATAATTTTTTTTAAACAAACAAAACCACAGAGAAATGTGAAAATATCAAACCATTGAAACACAGGCAAGCTGAGCTTCTCCTGGGAATTTTGTACTGCTTGGCAAATGTATGTTAACAGTAAAGACCCTGGACTGAGCTTGGCNAATGCTTCAGCCCTGAGGGGTGATACCTGAATCACTGGTTCAAGGATGCGCTCTCTCTTCACTGACAATATGGGGAGGGGAGGATGAGCATAGGTCTCACTTAGGCATCCTAGTTAAATTAATTACAGCAAATAACTGTCCCAAATATCCTAAAAGCCGTGGACTTAATGAAAAACCAGTTTCTCCTGAGAACATAACATGGCCACCCCAGGCTCATCTTCCAGAGCCCGCTGAAGTGCATGCACACGAAGCAGATACAACAGGCTAAGCAGCCTATGCCAAGCAGAACCAGGCACAGAGGGATCACTGAGATCAGTAACAGCAAGCATTTTTTGGAACAAGAGTCAAAGGATTCATACTGAAACCCAAAATAAACATACCTGAGTGGCATTTAGTCCCTGAGAGACAGCTGCGTGGATGTTACCTTTAGAGCCGGACAGAGTAAGTCTGTTTAGGCTACCACCTGCTGAGGCACCTCATGATAAAACTCTCCCAAGCTGATTTTCTTGCCTTCAGCCTGCTGTCTTTTGGTCAATGTAATAACGAGATAGCAAGGCTTCTTCAGACTGCAGAGTACCTCTGTCAGGCCCATGGCTCCTCTGTAAGGTCAGCTCTTTTATTCCACACTTACATTTTACATCTCAACAAACCAAGACCATCAAGTTTTCTGTCCAACAAAAGGGGACTGCGAAGCTGCCAGAGGAGAGCTGCTACTTGGAAAGCATTTACTTTTGTGAAATACAGCACCTGGAGTAAATCAAGGAGTGGTCTTGCAGCCATGCATCATGATAGAATTATCTTTCTGAAATTCATCTCTAGTACTTCAGTACTCGATGTAGCTTCTGACACTCACCTATTCTTTATGCTTTTCTTGCTCTCCTGTTAGCATGCTGTGCCTGGGAGAGGAAGGGATGCACGTGTGCACCTGCATTTATGTTTTGCAAAGGGCCTTGAGGTGGAGCTGATTGGGAAGGCACTGCATAAATTGATCCGCTGTGGCTAAGTCAGAGCAAAAGGAAAACAGGCTGCCTAGATACTGAACTTTCAATTTAAACCACAAAGGTAGATGGCAAGCACTAATTCAAGAACAGGTGGCTTTTTGCTCATAATATTTTATGGCTTTCATTGCTTTACAGTGGAATGAGCTAACCCACAGCTCCCCTCTTGACCTACCCAACATCCTCAAGTTTAGTGAAAAACAGGTGTTTGGTATCTTGGCTTTCCCTGAGCATTCCCACAATCCAGGGACTTTTTCAGCAGTCTAAAAAGCCTCTTATTTTCACTTCAGAATTGAAGGCAAGTAGCAGAGTGTGTATAGAGTAATGGGTACACGCTCAATACCAAAAATTTTATCCACAAAAGGAATATTTGTCTTTTATATCCTGCACAAGTAAAATGCAATAAAAGGACAGCAGTTCAAAAGCTCAGAAAAATCTCGTGGCAATGTCTTTAAAATTGGACAATTGATGATGAGCCTGGGGCTACTGGGAATCGCATATTCATTAAAAATGCTGAGTGCGTCCACTCCTGGTACAAGGCCTCAGTTAAAAACTTCATTCCAAAGTTGAAAATTATTATGCCAATTTGAACAATAATGTTGCAGCTGGCAACATTTTGTATCCCTCAGATGTAGCCCTCTATTGATATAATTAGTTTTTATAATGTCTCTTGTAGGAAATTTGAGTCTTGCTGCAAGACAAAGCCAAACAATAAGAAAGACCCAGCTATAATGAAAAGAGTAGTCCTGCTAATGCTAAGAAGGTTAAGGGAAAAACAAAAAGGAAAAAGAAAATTAAAAAGCAGCAGTAGTTTTATACAAAATCTCAAAAAGCAGGTCATATCACAGAGCAAGAATCCCACGGACTGACACTCTTCTCTCAGTTGCCAGAGTTTCCATTTTCACCCGTGGTGAAAATGTGTGAAGAGAGTACTCTTTATTAAATTACCTGCTAAATCAATATGGAAAAAAATCTTTTTTGAGAAGTATAGTACCTTTTCAAAAGTCAGTTGTTTGTTATTTGGATAAATGGATAGATAGATAAATAAATAAATCCAAAGAAAGATTAACAGACCAGTAGGTAAAGAACTTGTGGAAACTATATACTGCTCACCAAGGCAATTTTGACACTTATGATGCATATTCCATGTGGATAAAGCTATGTCAATTCAACTTAGGACTTAATAGGAACTAAACAGGGGCTGTTCATCTCAAGTGCCTGTGATTTCCACATACGAAAAACATGGCTGCAGGATGAGATGCCTACTACTATATGAAATTGGTAATTTTGGTAAAGCATTTTATTGAACTCATTGCGTTCAGTTTAGAAACAATGTGTGACCTGAGAAGAGTGAAAAACATCTGTCTTCTTGTGTTGCATCAGTCCATGGGGGTCTGTAATTTACTTTTTTTTCAACCTTAAATGTTCAAGAATAATGGAAGGGCAAGCCAAGTAATATTAAAAAACCTCAAACAAAATAAAAGCTGAAAAATGTACATACATAAAACAGATCTGTGAAGCTGACGTGAAATATTTCAGATTAACTGGCCAGTTGATTAATGAAGCCAGAAGGAAAAAGTGCAGATCAGGTTTAACATTATGCGTGTGTGCGCATGCAGACACGTGTGTGTGTGTGTGTGTGTGTGTTTTTCAAGGAGTTCAAGTAACTCATATTTATACATTCTGATTTCTCTTGCCCTCATCAGTAGCCTACATCTTGCTAATTTATAATTGATTTATTTTACTCACAGGAAAGTTTAGAGTTCCTGTTTCAATATTTAATTAGGGTGGTACAGTAGTTCAAACTGTTTTGCCAAGACATTTAAGTGATGGTTCCATGTCACACAGGTATGGGAAAATGTCATAAACTCCTGCAGAAAAAACCCACTATTTTAACTGAAATTTTTAAAGCATTTAAAGATCATCAGAAAAGCTGTAATAACAGTCTCACTAAAAATCGAATATGAGGAATAAGCAGAAAGTTGTTTGCTTCAGAAACAACAAGGCTACAATATATTAGCAGGCTGAGGGAACCCACATTGTAACATCAAATCGTGCCATAAAAACTGACACTTCCATCACCATTCCACAGATAAACGTGGGCACACTGGTGCATGTGGGGCTGGAAGTTGGGGAACAACGTGAATGACAGCATTACAGTGCTTGTGTTTGACAGGCTGGTTTTGGCAGTGTACATGCATGCATGGCAAGAAATAAGTGAATGGACCTAATTGTGAGACCAAGAGGAGGAAAACATGCAGCAGGGAAGTTGGTGTCTCAGACTGAGAGTCACAAGAGCTCGTGGAAAGAGGAGTGTGGATGTCTCAAAACTTCCCATGGACACCTAAAGGTTTCCCAGGGAACCTGCAATGATGAATAAAGACTCAAAATCTTTTCACATTATTTTCTCATATTTTTGGTATAAACATGACAAAAGACCTTTGGTTCAGACAATGCAGAAATGCTTGTGACAACAGACAGGGAAAAGGAAAAAAATGTCCGTAAGGAAAAAAAGGGAGAGTACAGGAAAATATTTAAAATTTACTAATAAAAAGTAAGTTTAGAAAGTCTCATCTTCTCCTTTAAATTAAATGTTCATTTTGGGGTCCCTAAAACAAAATATGATGAGGGATTTGGCACACTTTACAGATGAGCTCCTGGGGAACCTTCTGAATATACACCACAAGGGAAGAATAGAGATGTCTCTATGAGATGTCAGCGGCTGCTTAAACAGGGACTCACGGAAGCTACGTGAGGCTCAGCAAGGTGTATCTCATTTTTATAATACATATTCCATATAAATGAGCAATGGCAAGTCAGATGAGCAGTGAGAGTTAAGAAGGGCTTGAAATTATCATGCCAAAATATAGAGAGGAAAACAGAAATGTGAGAAAACCTGCAATTCCAAAAAGGAGTTGAGAATAAAGATTGCCATCTTGTCTTATCCGATTCAAACTTAAAGACTTTCTAGATGTTTCTATGACACAAAATAACCCCGCTCCTCTACTTAGAAGAGCTTTATGAGGCAGAGGAGTAGAATGTTAACAGCTCCATTTTCTGGTACCAATCTAATAAAAATGCCTCTCTTTAAAATACGTCCACCTCAAAGTCACAAATCAAGCAGTATAGTATATTTCTTACAAATATTTGTAATTACCATGAAGCAGTACAGGAGCCTTAAGAATGCAAAACAAAAAGAGATCCTGAAGTAAAGCCTACTGACACTACCTCATACTTCACTGCTGCAGACACAAGGGTACAACACGCAGTAAAACTTCTTGCACGTGTCCAAGCTCAAGTCCTGATGCGCCTGAGAGAATAAACAAGGCCAGAAAAGTGATGTCTCAGAAATCAAACCTCTGGGTTAAAAGGCTTTCACAGTGCTTTCAAATCGCTCTACCAGGAGACAGTTTTCTTCCATTAAGGGCATATTCAAAAAAAAGGTTTCTGGAGCTGCTGTAGCTGAGTCAAGCACAGCCTACTCACTATTCTTTTTTTTTAATGACCTCCTGATCGTTATACAATCTTGACTAATTTCTGCAATTAGAGAGGCTCATTTTCAGAGACCAAGATGCTAATGTTCTTGAATTAGTTTTTATGGTTCAGGGCTTTTAATTTGAGATTTAAAAACCATCATAGCTCACAAAAAATCAAATAAACTGCAGCTAATGAAATTCACAGAAGTGGAGTGTTCACAGAACATTTCTCACTAGCTTTCCTGGATGATTTATTGACAGCTGGTTGTAAAAACAATTTTATTAAAGGTCATAATGTTTGGTTAGGAAAAAAAAAGTTTAATTTATGGTGTAATTAGCCTTCCTGCAATCGGCATGATGCCAGACCCATCACTTACGAACTTCGGCTGAAATAAGCTCAGTGGTTTTAATTATATCTTTGAGAATGTGTTCAAAGGCAAGACCACAGTGCTGTGGTGTTACTTTCTCTCTATAGCCACTTTATGGACATTACAATGGCCACAGTAACAGATTTACTTCTACCCACTGACACGTACCCATGCACAGCACTACCCGAGGAGCACAGCAGAGCCACCCACTCCCTGGAGGAAGCCATTTGGGATCTGCTCTCTACCCAAGCCCGCTATGAGTGGCTGGGATAATTTGAGATGTGCAAGATTATCAGGTTTTCTAAGCAATTACAGCTTTTTAAAAATACCCTTGGAATGTCCTCTTTGCCCTGCCTGCTCTATGGCAGAAAGCCATACAGGAGCCTCAGGTTCCCTACCTGGAGGGAGGCACTGTTGCTCCTCTGGAAAGCATGAAGATATGCCCCACATGTTTTCTCATGTGTCTCCATTTTATCCTTCAGCTCCCAGATGTATTTTGCTGTTATTTATTTCTGATTCAAAACATTAAATTTGTGGGGAAAAAAAAGAAATAAAATTATATGAGATCAAGGGAGAGTGCCTGTTGTAGGTCTCCAGTAAATCCACAGCCTTTCCCAGATGGGGTTAAACTGTTCAGCAGGAGCAGGGCCATGGATAAACACTAAGTACTCATACACAAAATGCCATTCGGCAATTATCAACCTGGCCGTGAATTTTTATTTCCACTCCTTTTCACCTTGTTACGGCATTATTTTCATGAGGTTTCTGAGACCATGAGGCTCACATGGGGAGGTTTAGGCTGGATATTAGGGAAAAATGTCTTCACCAAAAGGGTTATCAAGCAATGAAACAGGCCATCCAGGGAAGTGTGGAGTCACCATCCCTGGAGGTATTTAAAAGACACTTAGATATGGCACTTAGGGCTGTGGTTCAGTGGTGAACTTGGCGGTGTTGGGTTGATCTTAGAGGTCTTTTCCAACTTAAGCAATTCTATAATCCTACATTGTTGCAGTAGAGACCTGCAAAACCCTTGAGAGATTGCCAAATCCCTCTTCATTTAGGGAGAGCTCCTGGTTTGAACTTTGGACAAAGATTTAACACCTTTATGTAGAGGCAAAGTCAGGACACTGACTTTTCTTTCACTAAGACCTGGAAGCAGCAGTACAAATTTCCCTACTGAAGAAACATCCTGGGAGAAGCATCCCTGTGAGGATGAGTCCTGTGACAGTGTGTAGGAGAGCATTAAGAGGCCCACATCCCAAAGTGCCAAGTTAATCTTTCCATCCTTCAAGCTGTTACACACACAGCCCACCCTTCACAGGGTATGTTGTCAAGAAATGTTTTCATGAAACTTAAGACATGAAAATCTGCCTAACACAGTAGAAAAATTATAAATCTAATGCCTAAAAATCCAAGAGCTTTAGCTGTGTTTTATTAGAAAACACTGCGCATCAGCCATCCTGCCTGCCTTCGTCACCCATAGCCTTGTTAAAAATTGATCAATTCATCCAGCCATATTTACATCAATTTTAAGTGAGGCAAAACAGAAAAAGAGCCTGAAAAAAACCCCCACCGTTTTTCTGCAGAAACTCTCCCAGGAGGAACTTCAATTATCTCCCAGTGGGAGTCTCAAAACGGGCAAGAAAGAGCCATGTTAAGCCAGAAAAAAACCCAGAAATGTTAAGGCAAACCCAACATTAATTCCACTTCTTGACAAAAACACTGTTGAAAAGAAAAAAGGCTCACAGCTGCAGGGCACCTGAGATCTAACACGGAGCTGTCTGATCCAATTAACATTTTTCTCATTTGTGACTACATTTGAGTTCTCTACGCAAAACATCTCAGAAAGCCTTATCCATCAAACCAACACAAACATTGAAGTATTGCCTGAAGTTAGTTAGCAGTGAATATGCACCAATATTCACATTCCAAGGGAGAGTTACCTTGCTTGTGAACAGCCTGTCCCAGAGCTGGATGCGTCTGGAACCACACATCAACAGAACTCAAGATTTGTGTTTTCAAGAAGCCAAAATCACGCTGCCACGTCCTGCTAGACCTGATACTGGAAGTTTTAGTGGCGATGCCTAATGCCTCCTTGAAGCCAATGTCTCAGGGAGGCATTAATGAGTGAGATGACTCTCTCCTAGTCCCTGCGGTTACCATTGAGCACATAAAGCTGTGTCTAGACATGGCTGAAGCCAAAGCAAAAGGTAAACACATCACTTTCTCTCTTTGTTAAGGTTTCCTTGTGTTTTTTCCCAACCCACTCAAGAACCATCACTCTCTCTCTGCTGCCCTGTTTTCTAAGACACGTCATCACTTGCGAGACATGAGCAGGGCCAGGAAATGTGAAATTGTTCAAGAAAAGTAGTTTCTCCCAGTGCCATAGAAAACGAGAGGCTCAGGCTGGGGGAGAGCAGTGAAACAGACAGCTGAGTAACTGCTCGTTAAAATTCTGCTCTGCCCTTCCTTAGAAAGTCTATGATCACCAATTAATTCTTTTTACTTTGCTTTTACTAAAATAATGTAATATAGGTTTACAGAATCTCATGAGAACATGAGACAGCCTCTGTAATTTAATCTGAGAAAGACACATACTTCATCAAAAGAGCAGTTGGTTTCAATGATCTACTAAGAGTCCCAAAGGGTTCTTTTTCTAATTTTTGAATACAATTATTAAATATTATTTGGCAGCATTATGCTTTTTCTGGCTCAGCTTCTTCAAAACAAATGCTTTACAATTAATTTTGTTTCAGTCCAGTTGAATGGTTTAGAGTTAATTCCAATATAATTAAATCCTTTCTTTGGAATCCTTCATGCCCCAAGTCTCCCCCTTTTCCTTCTCAGACTTCAACTTTGCCCAGCACTACCCTCCACACATAGGTCAGATAGGATTTTTGGGGGGGCTCAGATTGTTCTTCTCCTACTGATATAAAAGAGATTCCTCAGCCTTGTACAGGTTGAAGCTTCTAGTGAGTTTAACTCTTTCTTGTGTATTGCATCAGTTTTGATTTTGTAAAGCTAATAGACATGTGATAAGTGGCCTAAAAGATTTATTACAAAATTAAACCAAGGGAAATAAAAATATACAGCAAATTAAATAAATATATACAACACACTAAATTTAATTAGGAATCAGCTAATCAAGGAAATGGTATTAATTAAGGTGTCTCCTAAGAAGCCTAGGGATATCTAAATTACACAGACTGCTCCCTAAATCAAATAACACCTCATGTCTGAGATTTCCAAATAAATAACCACCAGTTCTGCTAAAGGCTATGGAAGGTAAATGCCATGTTACACATCCTTAGTACTACAGCAGCCTCAGGAACTCCACCATGGAGTTCAGTGCAGAGACATCTGCCAGCCTGGCACCTCAGGGGCCCCTGCTGCACCACAGTGTCCAGTGTGAAAAAAGCACTTTGCTGCGTGTAAATTCCCAAGTGCTAAAGCTGCACCCTGGGCACCGGGTGCTGTTTGGGTTTGCATGATGTGTTAACCTTCACATCTGTTTAGTGTATTAACATTAATACCACCAGACTGCACATTTCAGATAGGGCCTATTGCAAGTGGAACAGTTAAACATCCACTAAAGCCCAAAAGACAATGCTGAAAGAGGTGGCAATGCAATGAATTCAAAACTGGCAGATTTTCCTTCAGTAAATAAACTTCATTTCTGTACAAAGAATACCATTTTCTGTCACATACTCATGCTGATTCTGTTACCTTCTGTGTATCAACAGAGCTGGAGAAAACAAGCCTGAAAGTGCCTTGGCCATGTGAAAACAGGATAGCTATTTTTAACTGCAAACTCTAACACACTGATAAATGTTATACTTGTTCCCAGCTTTAAAGAGTGACTTACAGTGACAAATTTATTGCTAATTGCACAAACAGTTTATTATGCAGGACCATAAGAAATCTTGGGGTCTAAAGGATGTGTACTAAGAAATTATTTAATCTGGCACATACTGATGAATCAAGGTCTTATTTACCCAGAATTCGTTAAGCTCAGAGCTTTATGCCCTGCAGTGATTCTGTAGGTGACTGCAAAGATAAATGGGATTTAGGTCAAAATGCTGAAACCTGGCTAGCTAATATTAGGCAAGTTAATGTATACTCAAATTGCCAAGTAGGCTGGCAAATTTTTATGCTCAGTGAGTACTTCCAGCACAGAAACCAATGACTTTTGACTTTGGCATCCAACCTGTTCACCCTCTGCATTGACTTGTAGCTGCATTTTCTGACCTGCTTGCCCAGCCTGGCTTCTCCATCTCAGCCAGCCTTACCCTGTTTGTCACAGAGAAAATAAGCCCTGTTTGTTCCTCCTCTCCTCCATTTAGAAGCTCATTGCTCAGCCAGAGACAGTTTTCTAGTTTGGTTGTTACCAGCTAACTCCTTTTTTCCATTAATCCCAGTGTCCAAGGAATTGTTTGAATTTAGATCCCAGTTTGTGACTGATTGAGAAAATAACTAACAGGTGCCCCATCTCCAAGCCTCATGCTCTGCAAGTCTGTTTCTCTTATAAGAAATGGGTGTTTCTACCTAAAATCCCATAATGGCAATATTCTACCACTGATTTAAGAAAAGGAAAGAAACAATTATTAAAACAATATTTCAAAATATGAACTGCAGACAGCTGTCTCCCACACTTACCAGGTTGAGTTACAATATAGCTCACTTTTAAAACAAGCCTGCATTTCAGGGAACCACAGAGAGTCAACTGGCACATAAATCAGCTTTCTGTAAAATGGGGAACAAATCTACAGTGGCCATTAGAAAGGCGATACGCAATGTAAATATGAAACTATCCAAAAGGCACACTCTTTCTCAGACAGATTTGGGTAACTCCTATTAGTGGCAAAGACTACAGACCCTATTGTTTTAAACTATTCATCTCAAGAGATCTCATAGGCAGCCTGGAACACACTTAATGAATATTGTACAATTGGCCTTCAAAGACAAAGTCAGCTGGTGCTTATGAATCAGTAGCTGCATCTTTCCTTGTGGCTAAGCATGTGTCCATCAAATTTATTCCTTTAAAACTATGAAGCTGGAGTGTTTTTTAAAAAAAAATCAATGTCAATCAAACACTTTAGGAAACCTTCCTTCCTTTACAAAACATAGATTAATAATGTTAAAATATTTTATATTAACACCTTGATTTCATCCTCAACTAAAATTTCAATGCAGTTGAACATATTTTAATATCATTGTCAATATTTTTCTCCCTAAATAAGTTTCTGAGACTGACACTTCATTTTGGGAAGTAAGTAAGTTTTGAAACTCCAGCGACCATTCCAGTTTAAAATTCTGTCTTTCAACCATCTCTATTCCTTTCTTCTGCTGGATTCAGTATTTACTTTGTTTGCCAGTAGCAGTTCAATAACAGTAGCTTCAATTCCATGAACAAAGATAATTTCCTGTTGTAGTATGCTTACAAATAGTATCATTTTTGTCTGATTAATTTTTCTTCCCTCCCAAAACATGCAGTGCCTGTTTTGCAAATAGTCCTTGAACGCCTCAGTTCAAGTGGTACTACAGTGACAGAGTATAATTCTTCATGTTTATCAATGGTATGTACCTCAGGGAAACAAACTCAATGTGTTCTCTGGTGAACACCTGCGTGTTATTCCATTATTTTACCTTTTGTGATGCTGGGTTAGTATTGGAGTGAAAGGCAGAAGAGAACCTGGCTCTCACATGCATCCTGCAGCAGTTAGCAGCCCTGACCTCGCTCAGATGAGAGGAGACCTTCTGCAAAGACCACTGAAGTCAGCAGGGATAGCATTCCAATGTGCTCAGGCTCTCTTCCTGCCTTCTGATTTGTGAATGATGTTTTTATTATTTATCTTTCCTCACAAAGGTTAAATTAACTGTTGTTTGTTCAGCATATTGAAGTTTTATGTGAAGCATTAATATTTACAGAGCATTTTTGTTCTAGGTTTGTAGTTGTCTTTTTTTTTTTTTTAATTCTATTTATTTTACTGTTTGACTCTTGGTTTTAAGGAGGACCATCTGAGTACTCCAAAACTGCCAGTGTAACAAGAGAAGAAACTCAGCTTTTTCCTTATCTTTTCCTTTGTTGTGCTCAATTTCTTCAAGAAATGTCTAGAATATATTAACATTTGCCAAGTGTGAGAAGTAGAAATGAATCTTCAAGTCGGGTTTTATCCCTAATGAACTTTGTGTGAAAGCCACACTAACAGAAGTTCCTTCCTGAATGTCTGCTTGCCAGATGGAAATTTATCTTTAAAATCTGTACAGTAGTGTGACCATTACTGACATGTTATTTCTATGCAGTTTGTCTGTGCACTGATGTTCTCTCAGGAAGGAATAATCAATCCATTTGAAACTCAAAATATAATTGCCTGTTAATATCCCCTGATGCTGTGAGAACCTTTTATCATGCCTACACATAAAATAACTCATGCAGAAGTTTGTTTTTTCCTTCGTTAATAAAGCAAATAAAAATGTAGCAAGCCATTAGGCTGATGTAGTTCACTTACAGAGACTATTATATTTATATATTTGATTGAAGACACTATTTTAAATTATGCATTTAAAATAACTAATTGAATGGTTTAATTTTAATTAAATTTTACTACATTAATATTTGCACAGATTACTTGGCCATCACAAAAAATACTTCCAAATATGCAGTATTTTAAAGTAGGTGAAAGTTTCAGGAGGAACATATTTTATTTTTCACTTTCACTCAAAACAACTGCTAGAATCAAACACAGATTCCTTGTCAGATTCCTTTTCTGTTACTCAGAACTTAATGAGCTCACAAGAACTTTATCCTTTTGTGTATCAATGCACTAGTATGAGAGCATCTGCCAGAGTTATTTCTCCCCTGGAACGCTCACATCACAAAAGCCAGCTGAGTCTCCTGTTCTGGTGAATAAGCCCAGGTAAGGACAAATTTCCTTCTGTTCTGGCTTTGCCACAGGAAAACTGCCATGAGAAACCTGTCCCACCAAGTGGTGTACAAACAATGGAGCTGAGAAGATGAAAGATTTCCATTGACCTCACTGCGTGAACAGTGGACAGAACTACAAAATTCACCTCCTGGGAAAAGGAGAAGAGGGTCACTGGGCCAGGAATTAAGCCCAGATACTTCTTCATTTGGCCTAGCTGGGTATTCAGTGCTCATGTGACATGGTGCTACCTGGTACTAAAGGAGAGGCTTCAAAGAAACCATCTATTACTCATCAAAAGCAGCAGAGACTCAAACATCATCAATCTTCTTGTTAAATTCTGTAAAAACCCTGGAATAGTTTCACTAAGACAGTAAACAATACAAGGTAGCAACAGGGTTTTTGAGAGTGAAAAATGTGGTTTCCTCTTAGCTGGATCTCGCTGCTGACATAAATCCTTTCTGACATTCAACTCTGTGTTCAAAAAGTACCAAAGTTTCCCCCGGCCTAAAACCTTTGTAATAATCTTCTGTGGTGGTTCAAATTTCTTGCTGAACTAACAAAGAG
Source organism: Edolisoma coerulescens (assembly GCA_013397115.1). Lineage (NCBI taxonomy): Eukaryota > Metazoa > Chordata > Aves > Passeriformes > Campephagidae > Edolisoma > Edolisoma coerulescens. Next base: position 1,996,440 of record VWZW01005671.1, read on the forward strand.
AGTTTTATTTCATAGCCTTGTCTCTGAACATTGATGTCTTTGCATATATCTTCAGGTGGGATGAGAAAGGGGTAAAAGGGCCAATATAAACAACTATAAATATTCCCCCAGGAAAGAAAGTGAAAGAAAAAAGGGGAAACAGGATTGATTAGAGTAGTTAAAATTTCGATTTCTGACTGTTTATTGTCCCAGTAGTGTCAAGAGTAAGTTTTGCCATGTTCGTGCACAGGGACCTTCCCAAAATAAGAGCTGGGTAAAAAACCTTGTGCTGACTCTACTCCTCTTGCTTTTATACTTCTGGGTATATCAGAACAGAGTCTCTGCTACTCATCTCCTGTGCTGATAAGCAGAGAACAGGACCTCAGCACAGAAGAAAAAAAACTGAGAATATGCAAATGCTGCTAAAATCAAGCTGAGAACATGACAATATAAACTATGAACCCTAATGCCTTTGAGGAGGGATTTATGCCCATGCAATGACTTCAACATACAAACTATCTGCTCTTAGGTGTCTCAGGAGATCTACTGTCTCTCTTCCCAGCATAACTCTCCCCTCATAAAGCCACACTGTCTGGCTGCCCTCTGTCAGGATGTGTTGCTGAATTTTTTTTCATCCCTTCCCTCTTCTCTCCCAACTAAGCTGTTCCACAGGGCAAATTGTAGGGACCCACATGGGCTGAGTTACATTTGAGATGTGCCACTGCAGCAAAAGGAGATGTAAAAGGGGAAATAACATTCTGCATTTCAAGAGATTCATGAGATTAATCCCAAACTTTCCCCAAACATTTTTTCTTCGTCATTGTTCTGCACTAGGAAAAATACCATAACCAGACAGAAAGACAGCTTCCTTGTCAAAGTTAAAATGCAGAGACTTGTAACAGAAAAAAAAGTTAGAAATTGAACTACAGGACGATTATTGTACTTGCTTAATGCACAAATCAAAGCATATACAAATTATAAAAATCTGCATGAGTTTCCCATCATACCCATCATATGTGAATTATTATTATTACTATTATTATGCTTAGGAAAAGCATTTTCCCATTTACCCCTCAGCACTGCTCTTCTTATTATGCCAGTCACAGGCTCTTTGTTTAAAGGGCACAGTAGGCATCTTCCCAAGGTTTTATGTTTACTCTACTGGTGCCCACCAGTTTAATGAGAACTGAGCCCCTGCTCCTGCTGCTATCAGACCTCTCCTTCATTTTTTGCTGACAACCAAACCTGCCCTTCCTCCTTTCCATTTGATGTAGAATTTATATCAGCCACATGGGAAAAGGAGGAGCATCTTCAACCACTGGCTTTAATCTCCATGTGAAAGGCAAGGCAGCGGATGGGGCAACAAGGAGCATTGAAGTCCTCAGTGTAAATGTTGTTGCTCATTACAAGCTCCCTCTCAAGGGATTAAAAAAAATCTTCAAAGGGGAATTGCTCCAGTCTCACACACGCCAGTGTTCCTTCTCGCACACACACGCCTTTCACATCTCATACATGTGGTTTCTACGCAGGAAACAATTACTGTAATTAATAGACCCAAATAACCCCACTGTTCATTTTAAAATGCACTTTAAATTGACAGTGGCACAAAAAAAAAGTGGCTGGGTGCTTAGGTCTCATTATCCGTGTGGACTAAAAACCTGATTGTGTATATAGACTGTCAGCTCTATATTTTTCCAGACCTATCACATCAAATTCAACTCCAGCACAAACCAAAATATGCTCAAGGTTTGAATGTTCTCCAGGAGGCACTCAGACATCATTGTTTCTCCCTACAACACCTAGGAACTATTTCGTCTAGACTGAAATAAATGTGGCTGACACTGGCAAAGGGGATCTTTTTTGCATCAAGAGGCTGAGGTTAGTATTTGCTGGGGACTGTAATGTCTCTCAGATAGTAGATTAAATTAAGGATTTTCATTTGTCCATTTGGGAATGTTTATCTTTGCTTAAAGCCATTGTTACTTTAAAAAAAAAAAAGGCAGCAGCATATATTATAATTTTTACCGTGTTTATATTCCGCTATATCAGACACAAGAACATGATTTCTTCTTCAAGTACCTTCAGTAAGAAATATAACATATTGTATCACATACTGTGATTTTGCCAGTGAATGGATAACTATTACTTTTGTTAGTTTGAACCGCTTTTTTCTTCTGCTGCTTGACTGTAGAAGCTGCTGTATCCCTCACACTTGCAAGGTTCATGGCAAAACCCAGTAGGTCCCTTTGCATGTGACCATGAGATCAGGAGTCTCCAAAGCAGTTGTATATACATCTGAGGGATGGGATGGGATGGGATGNTGCACTGCACATCCAGGAAGGTGCCAGCAGGAGGGAGTAGGTTCATGGAGGAACAACATACATCTGCAGAGCTGCAGCTGTGGAAGCAGTAGGGCTGCCACTGTGAGCAAAGGCTCCACAGGGCCAGCACTGCTGAGCAGTATCCTCTGCCTACGGAGTGTCCAGCACGCAGCCCCTCCATGCCTGGGGGAGACAAAGGGAGCAAAATTTGGCCCTGTACCCATGAAGCCAAAAGCCCTGGCACTGAGAGCTCCTCGTAGAGGGTCTGCTTTGTTGTGACCCTGAGATACGGCAATGCTTGAGTAGATGGAGTAGCGCAGCAATCCATTTTTTTCACCTCTTGTTTCTTTTCTTTAGCAGTGCTGAGAAAACCCAGGCCATATTAGCTGCTACAACAGCTCGATGTGTTGCTCAGTTCACATATCTCACATGAATCATCCATTTAATTTTGAACTCTTACTTTAGCTTTTCAAAATAAAGAGTTTGGAACGAGTTTTTTTAAGGCCCATGGGAAGAATATGTTAGATTTGACTTCTGGTATTTGTCTTTCATATGTTTCAGTGAAATTAGTTAGATCTGGAAAATGTTGCCCTTTACCTGGTAATTCAGGAAACCAAAGAAACTAATACATTTATCAAATGAACAGAAATGGCCCTCTGGATTTCAACAAAGTTTCCTTTTGTTGTATATACTAAATTCCAGTATAATCAATTTTCTACACATCATAATGTTTTAGAACAAAGGTTGAAATGACAATGAAACTTGATTTTTATAGCTCTTTGCCTGCAGAAGAGAGAAAAGAAAGTAACCTTTTATAGTGTCAATGTACACAGAAATAAATCCAGGAGCTCTTTTTGACAAGAAAGGCCGCAGTAGTTCAATTCAGACAGTTAAAGGCTTTTATGTTGTTCTAGAGGGAAACACATTAAAAAATGTGTAATGAAAAAAAAGAGCATGGGAAGGTGAAAAATTATGGTTTAATTTGCATTGAAGCGAAATGACCTCATAATAGAGGTTGACAAAAGAATTAAAAATGTGCCTAATAATGCACATAAACTCCAGCAGACATTCCTAAATCTGCCTGTCGCTTATGGGTAGAGAAATGCTTTTTCTCTCTCATTCTCACTTGTAATTTGGACACACATAGTGATATCTGCTGGCAAAACAGCTCACACGCATTTGTCAAAACAGCAGACGGGGAACTAAAAGCCCTGGATGTATTTACTCATTAGGAGATCCTTTCAATCTGCCTCTTTTCTGTGGTTTCTGGGTTTCCTCGAGAAGTCTGGGTGTGCTCCCTGGAAGCTAAACACTGTTGCTTTCTGCGGGAGCATGTATTATATATCCTGGTATAAGAGAACAGCAGCAGCATTGCCAACTCAGTGTTTTACTACAGGCTTAAGTGTTTGGTGTTTTTTTACATCTTCAGCTTCTGGAAGCAAGAACAGGTTTTTTTGGTTTTGTCTTTACTGCTTTACAGGAATGTAAATTTTATCCCATATGGTAATGAGGAAAAATTACCCAAACACACTTGAAGGCATCAGAAGCAAAACAAATAAAAGGGGCTAATTATACAATATCTGGCTTTCCAAGAAAAGAGTGGTAAATGCTTCGTCTCATATAGACTTACTGAATGCCTACTTAACAGCTTTATAGCCTTCCAACCAATTCCACCTGTATTAGAAATAAAAGAAAAGACAGCCACAGCATCATATATTTATAACAGAGAGACACATAGTGTTGCTGAGCCCTATTGCTCAGGGAAGCACGTGCTTTCACAACTCATGAGTCTGTGGGTGTGAAATCTCACAATGGCACACAATTTGGACAATTTTTCCGGAACATCAAGCCTCTCAATTACAGACCCACTACCATGGGGGATGAGAAAGGTGGGTAAACGCACATACTGGCTGGAAGTGTTGGCCCTGTACACAGAGAGACCCTTGTGCAATGGATTCCACTGCACTGAACACATCAGGGGGTTGGCAAAGGAGGCAAACATCTTCCTCCACATTACCCCGAGTTGTCCCTGGGAAACATAGCATTCCTCCCCAACACCATGTAACACAGACAGTGGGAGCCCCAAAAGTGAAGGCCGTTGACTGCCACAGCATGTTTGTTCAAACGTCTGCAAGCACAGATGAGCTTCACAGTCACTTAGCAGCAGTATAAAACTGATATAAGGTACAGACCCACACAAGACCAGGCTCCCTGCAGCCCCATGAGCTTAGCAGGGGGAAATTCAAGCACCACCACATATGGACAAGCCACTGTCATAAGCCTCTGAAGGAATACACAGGAACTGAACTTCAGACCATGAAGTTTCTTCTCCTTTTACAGAATATTCCCGCATTGCAGCTGATGCAACAGCTGTTAACAATTCACCGAAATAAAATGAAGGAAAAAGTATTTACTTTGATATTTGTTTCTCAGTTGCTGATATGTCGATGATAAAGCTGCCAGATATAAATATGTGTGGATGTGAACAACCACAATGCCTCTGTAGACTCATCTATTGGAAAAGAACGGTGTCATTCCACTCACAGAAACTTGGACGCAAATTCCATTTTATTGCTAATTCCTGGCAGAGAGCTACAACTTCTTATTTTACTGTCTTCCCTATGTGATGTATCACTACCCACACAACTCTTTTGGTTGTGGTCTGCACTGTCAAACTGACAGGGCAAATCCAGCAACCCCACAGACTAAAAACTTTTGTGTTTTTACTTCAGGGTTCCCAAGTTTTTCAAGACACATTGATAAGCAAATTTTTAGGAATTTTCAGGAGATTTTCATATACCACACCCTACTTACAAATATATTCAAGAGGAACTTCTGTCTTGCTGGGTCACATACACCTTCTTACCTCTCCCTTCCCTTTGCAGAAAAGAGGGGAATGGAGACTCCCTAAACTCCCAAGTCAGAATACACAAAAATAATAGTATTTAATCAGATGCTTGCAAAAACTTTTAGACTGAAAGAAAGAACTGCAGTGAGAAAACTCAGTACAAAACTATGAAAAGTTCATGCAGTAATAGATGTTTCAGCTCACCTTCAGAGATTGCTGTTACCACGCTACCAGGTTTCTTTTCTCTGATCTGAAACCACAGTTTGGCCTGAGGATGTATTCGCTGAGAAATTGCAAATAACCTGTCCGAGGCCACTGACCTCCAAAAGTTGGTTCAGGACTTGCCAAAAAAGAGACTTGTTAGGAAAAAAAATAAAAAAGAACATGAACTCCGAAAACCTCAGACTGGAAGAGAAAACGGTTACAGGGGAAGGTCGCCTGCTATGAATTTAGTATCTGGATAAAAAGGCTGCTAAACAACAAGACTCAAGGAAATGAGTCAAGTTCAGAAAAAGGAGGCACAAAAGATTTAAGGCAAAAAGCTGAACAGCATAGATAATGCACACTCTACAAAGATAAACAGTTCCAGTGTCTGTATATGGCTGGCTCTTTCAAATGAGTGTCGGGTATGAAAGGAAACAGGAGGCAGAGAATGGGAAGAGAACGGACACTGACTCCAAGCCCTAAGGAAATACGTTCAGGGCAGAAGAAGAGTCAAGTATGAGAGATGGTTCTTACTCCATTTACTCAGGCAACACTATTATTAACATCCCAAACACTTGTCTGAGGAGCAAACTTATGACCACTTTCATGTCCTCAGAAAGGGTGCCCCAGCTCAGCCTGAACAGTTCCTGTGTGCAATGGGGTGGGGATTTAAAAAGAAGGAAGACTTTGGGGGAAATGGCTGCCACATGCAGAGGCTCAAATACACCATCATAACATCTGCCCATATGGAGGACTGCATCAGACAGTGGGATATATTCCCCATCCATTTACTTCCCATATAAACACTTCCAGTGGCATTTTTCACAGACCTGTTCCCAGAGAGCTGGCACAAGTTCATGCAGTAATAACCGAGCACCGCAGCAGCAGTTCCATGTTCAATGTACAATGACATCCATGAATACAGGCCCATGACAAGTCTCACCAGCACTGCATCTCTGACATTAGGCTGCAAAAAACAGTTTCAGCAGGAGATTGAATTGTGGGCAATCCAAAGCTGTGGAATAGTAATCATTCACATTATTGGCAATGCTTTTTACCTAAAATTTGAGACTAATAGAAATGTTTCTTAGGGGATGTATATGTCTGCGAAGCCAAAGAGAGGAAGGAAGAGATCATAGCACTTCAATATATGTCAGGTCTTCAGTCAAAGTCTCTCCAGCAGTATGGTGGCATCATAAAAAAGCTTCTTTTAGGTGTTTCCCTACACAGGGCAATGTGTAAGAGTTTGTGGAAACACAAATGGAGTCCTAGACCATCCACACAATTAGCCCCTGTATGGGCTAAAACAGATGCATGTGGGTAAATACCTGAGACTGCTTCTAGCATCCTACATCATTTCACGGACATGACCTAATTACTCCACAAAATCTCCAAATCAAATTTCTCCAAATTAAATTTGGCTATTTTCAGTCTCATACCTGGAATTGCTGTTAAGGTGACATCTCTTTGCAGATTTTCCATCATGGAAAACCTTATCCTGATAGACAGGGGCAAACACTTTTGCCACTCCTTTTTATGCCAGGTTGAAACAAAGCTGCATGTATTATCTGATTAAGCCTTACAAAAATGTGCAAAATCTGCACAATGGAGTTTTTGTGCATAGATGAAGTCAAGGGAACGGATGCTCTTTGGGACCTCTTGAACTTTATGTTCTCCGCATGAGTGGCAGAAAACATGAGTTCTGATGATTAGCAATTTTCTTCTGGGAGTTAAGGATATTCAGTACTCAGCAGAATTGAATTGCTGCCTCAGTTTTTTATTTATGAACAGGTTATCAGCTCCTTTAGCATTCTCTAGTTCCATTAAAGAGAGCAGAATTAACTAATTTTGTCTATTACTAATTTTGTCAGCCTCTGCACCTACAACTTTCTCTCAGAGCCTCTTTTATGTAGCCCTGGAGGTCTGGCACTTTGGTCTTTGAGCACTCCTTGTAAAATAATGCTACAGCCCGTATTTCCCACACTCGGATGATGTGATCCCTGCGCTCTCTGGAGCAGGCTGAGATTTTACACACAGCCTTGTCAACAGAGGCACGATGTCAGAGAGGCTAGTGGTCAACCTGGCCAAAAAGTCTGTAAATCTTTCCATGGCATTCCTGTGAAAATTCCACCAGCAAAAAGAAAGCTGCAGAGGCAGAAAGCTTTTGCATGGTAACTGCAGTAAAAATGAAATCATACTCGTTCTCCCATCCAGCATCGCAGAGACAGATCACACTAATTCTTACACATCAGTGCTCGGTGGCAATCATATTATTTGCCTTGGCAAAACAGCTGGAAAAAAACCAGAGAAATATCACTGGAGGAGAATGGGGACTTAGATCATATTCCCACGTCATTTTTTCATTATTTCTATTAAAAGTATAGTTCCTGCTAATAAATTGTTAAGACTTATAAAAACTATGCTAAGAAAAATCTTCAAGATAGAGAAAGAGAACACAAAACCCTTCCAGCAAAGATGGAACTTACATGTCTAAAAATTTTAATGTTGCCGTTTCTTTGGACTTTTGACCTTTTGATGTTGAAATAGTCATTATACCTCCTTATTCTGAAAGATATATAAACACATATACATATAAGTGTACACATAAAGATATATATGTGTGTGTAAAGAATACTCTTAGATTGGATATTGGGAAAGATTCTTTCACTGAAAGGGTTGTCAAGCACAGGAACAGGCTGCCCAGGGAAGTGGTGGAGTCACCATCCCTGGAGGGATTTAACAGATGTGTAGGTGTGGCACCTGGGGACATGTTTAGTGATGGACTTGGCAGTGCTGGGTTAATGGGGGTCTTTTCCAACATAAATGTTTCTATGATTCCAGTGGAAGAGCATTTTGGTAGTGGGTGTGACAGGTCTGGGGAGCATATTTTAGGTCTGAAATTGGACAAATAGCAGTATGATAACATATCCAAATGTTGCTTTTATATAGAAGAGATCCAAGGACTCATATTTCATTCGAAAGGCAAAGGAAATATAAGTTCACTCTCAGCAAAAATCCTGGGCAGCACCTACTCCCTCATGGGGGTTGTGAATCATAGGTGATATGAAACACAATGCTGCAAGAGGAAATTTCAGTAATATTTATTTTTATCATACTTATCTCAATCCCAATGTGTTATTCTTTGTGCTGGACACAGGAACGTGTGCGAAAGGAGCCTGTCCAAAAAAAAAAAAATCTTGAAATTTTTACTGACAAGGCACACAAAGAATAAAGCCGCCCTCCCCACCCCAAAAAATAAAGCAATTGCCTAGATGCAGAGCACAACTGCAAGTTCCTGCATGAGGAGTCCAGTGTTCTCTGCATTGAATCATTCAGCTGTCTACAGAAGCCAGCCTCTCTGTGGGTAAGTCTTGTTAGTATTTCCATCCATCACTGCAGTGTTCTTTGATCAAGACAATAATAAAAGTCTTGGGGGATAGGAGAAAATGTTAGTTTTCTTGTAACAATCCTACTGGCATTAACTCATGTATTACAGCATGAATGAGACCTGCATGGTTTGGTCCAAAGCTCTCTGAAGTCATACATGCTCCTGCTCCAGGTTCCTTAAACTCCAACTTAAAATGCAATCCATACTGTTTACCTAAGTATTTTGCAAACAGTATTCTCAGTATGAAAAGGTTAACAATCACTGGAAATTAGCATAACTTCAAGAATCAACTTGTTTAGAGAGCCAACGACATCTACATTCTGCTAACAGTAAGCGCTAATTAACAATGTCTGCTAGCACTAACATAAATCACAACTGTCCCTCTTCCTCTCCTGGCACTGCACTGGAAAATATCAAACCAGCAAAAATACTTGGAATGTTTCTTACTCCTTTTTTTTAAATTTTATTTTATTAATGATAAAATATTGGATGTCAACATGCAATGCTTTGGGCATTGCATCAGACAGCTCAAACAGTAATTGTGATGAATGGGAGTGGAAGGGCCAAGGTTACAGGCATTTAAGAAGGCTCTGTGGATTGCAAATATTAGGATTAATTAAAGGTCAAATACTTTATGGATTTATCAGTGTTGTATACATTTTCTCATGACACAGAATCACTTACATACCTACAAAATGAAATAGAAAAGAGCTGCAAATCAGATAATTTTTAAGTCTTTAACCCATATACAGGCTTAGTCACTGAGAATAATTAATGGCACAGAAATGTTTTGATTAGTCAAGCAATAAACCAGACAACTTCCCATAACCTACCCTTCAATAATTCTTCTAGCTTCCCCCAGGTTCATAGGTAACAGTCTTTCTCAATTAATGTTTAATATTTACAAACACACAACCTGGCAAAAGATACTCCTTATAATGTTACTTAAAATCTGTATTTATTTAAACCAATCACCCTTAGTCCAGGGAGGATCTTTAACTTAATAGTTTACCCATGCCCTGTCTTCCTTGTTTTCTGGGAAAAAAGAGTTTGAGATGGGTATCTCCATATTGTCTTTGATGCAAAGAATTTTCTAGGATCCAGACAAGCAAATAAATTACTGTCTCCATTTGTATCGCACTGGATTTGAACCGACCTTCCTGAAGTCTGTATTTCAATTAGGACAGAGCAGTGGAAGCTGGAAGCACACAAATTTGTGGCAAAGAGCTCAGGATTTGAAGCTTTTGTTTAAGAAGCTGTGCAAGGTGATTCTGCTGGTCTCACCAACATCAGGACTAAACCTTCAGCTCCAACTCTGCCTCATACTCATGGATAGTACTTACTTTAGGCAAGTGAAATCACTTTGATATCAGTGGCTTTATTCTTCTGCTTCAGATTCTGATGGAGTTGCCCTGCAGAGCCCTTTTTGTTGCCTTTGGAGCTCTGCCCCACACGAGCCCCCTGACGGCCACATCTAGGGGTGTCTGTGTGTCCTTCCAGCACAGCTACTGCTACCCCACCTGCAAGTCCTGGCCTGGGATTTGCAATACACTCTGTCTTTTGAACTTTACTGAAAACAATGGAAGTTGCAACTTGGTAGGAATGCCACCATAGTCTTGCACCTGCATTTTAGGAGAGTCTTTGCTCTGTGTATGTCTTTCACCTTTGCACAGTCGACAAACAGCTGGGGAGGCTGAGCAAAGAGAGAGGAAGGAGAGGGTTTTCTAAGCCAAAGCTTTTCTTTTGTAGGTTGTTATTTGCTCCTGTTCTGAAAGGTACTCGTAATGATCATCTCCTCCCACACTACTGACAGCCACATTCACCAAAGAAACCCTCCAAGTATCTGAGTTTCCCAAAAGATGGCATAAATTGCACTGTAAATTATCACCTAAGGCTCACAATGGAGAAATAGCCATCAGCTTAATCAAGGGATGCCAGAAGAAAGGCCCCTGTGGGACAGGTGGCCAGTAGCTACATTGTGCTGTTCAACAACTGAGCAAATCTTGCTCCCAGTAATGCTGAGGGGTGTGAAATCCAACCCCAAAGGCTTTGCAGCACTGAAAGAGCTCTTTGAAGAGGGTGCCTGTCTCTAGATCAATAGCAGTGAGAACAGGCAGAATGTGTTGGGGGTGTCCACAGACACATCTATGAGGGAAGAAATTCCTGCATTTGAGCAACTCCAGCATTTCTCCATTTTTCTTCCTGCAAGAAGCCACTGGCCTTACTGGTTTCCTGAGAATATGGACATGCATCTTCCAGTCTATAATTTTTGGATGATTGCTATAGAAACAAAGATTTAGTTAACAGAAAAAAGGCAACCAAGTCTAAATTTTGGGCTCTACTAAATGCCAATTTGTTGTTAATTAAGTTCTATTAAATTTGATAGCAACCTCTGACGAGCAGGCACACAAAAACTCAGACCTGTTTCTTCAGCAAAGAAGCTTTAAAGAATAACTCCCACTTGGTAGCGTAACATTTGATTAAAGCAGGCTCAGATATCCTAACTGTAAAGGTTAAGCACAGACATGTGTGTCACACATGATGCAGTCAGTAAATGATGTAATGTTGATAGACCCGTAACAACGAAAAACATTCCAACACCAGATTTTGGCAGAAAGTTTGATACCATATAAAATACAATTAAATGGCTATAACTTGCATGGCGTGAGAATCAGTGTCCTGTAAAAATAACACAATACTTATTAGAAACTTTCCAAAATATTTATTTGCATTTCAAAACAACTGCTCTGCTTTTAAAATTGGGATTCCTTAAGCAGGTTTGTACTGGGCAAGTTGGCTTTCACAGTTTTGTTTTGGCAGGGTAATGCTATAAGCTGCAGGCTGTTTCCAGAACAACATTTCATCTCATCACTGGCATTAAAAAAACCCTGCTTTTGCAGCAAAGGAGGTCTAGTATGACTTTGGTTTTTTCTAAAAATGAAATTTAATTTATGTCACAGGACTCCTGCACCACGGAGAGTTTTCAGGGGAACTGGGTCATACAGTGGTCCTGATCTTTACTAGTCCACGGGTACCAAGTAAGCCACAGATTTTTAAGAAAAAAAAATAGACTTACAGTTGTATAGGAAATGTGCAACATGATTTTACCAAAGGCAGATCATCCAGACAGACCTTGCAACTCCATTTAGAAAGTAAACCAGTCTCCCAGACAATGACAAATCTCACTAGTTTATGCTTCCATATACATTCAGTACCACAGCAGAAAGTAAATTATTTGGAAAACTGGGGGAAAACAAAACCCAAACAAACTAAAACCCCACAACAAACACCAGAGTGAAAGGGAGCAGGCTGACAGTAGTGAGTTACTGAGAAGTATTAGCAGCTCCATTGGAGGCCACTCGTGGAGTTGTTTACAGTCGGGACTGAGCATGTTTGATATTTATAGCCATGGCTTCAGCACAAAAACGTGAAACTGTGCTGACAAAATTTCCTGATAACCATGGTACTGGCAGTACAGAAGTGTCAGAATGACCTGTCAAAAGACCTTGACATCCCCAGCTGAGGTCACCCAAAAGAAAGTAAATTGTCTTGTACCAGATGTAATGTAGTGTATTAAAAGAGAATCAACAAGAACTTCTTATGTCAGCGGTGCATTCAGGTGCCAGAAATTTGTCCTTTTTGGTTGTTTCTATGGATCCACATTTCAAACCAATCACATAATGGTATTGAGCTGTCACTGTGATATAACCACTCCAAAAGCTAAATGGGATGGACCCAAGGCTCGTGCACAAGGTATTTTCTACAGTGAAATGAAAATGCATGAGCACTTTACAAGTTATTGCTGTGATCTCTTGTGTCAAAACATATTGCTCTTGTCAACAGTGCTTAAAGAGTGTCAAAGGAACAGTGGAGAAATTAGCTGGTGGGCATGGCCTGGGGGGAAGACTGTGTGGCATCACCTCTCAGAAGGTGAAAATTAAACTACTCAGCGTCAAGGAGAGGTAGGGATTGGTCTGTCTGCTCAATGCAGTGCAGGACAGAGCTGAAACACCTTGCAGTGAACTGGGTAACCTGGTCAGAAAGCACAACCTGTCTATCACAGCACCAAGATCCTCAGCTGAAAAAAAGCTGTCCAAGTCCTTCTCAGCTGAAAGGTTGCTTCTGTTTATTACCAAACCAAGCTGATTTAAGACTCAGCTGAGGGAAAAAGCTTTGTAGTAATTACCCATGATTAATATCTTAATAGATTTCAGTAACCCAAAGAAAAGGTGGATTTTGGATATCAGTACACTAGAGAGACAGCTTTCAGATTTTGATCTTGCAACTCAAAATTCACTGGGACAGCCCCATAGCAGGTATATCCCTTGACAGAGTGAGTTTATGCCTGGAAATGACAATATTCTTTCTCATACTCTTTCTCTAAGCAACCAGCAGACCCAAACTCAATTTGGCTGTGTATGAAGCCAAGTTTTAAAATTGCTTTTAATTGCTCTAAGTGCATAGCCCAGTTAAATGACAAGGAAGGCATCCCACTTCACAGTTCCCATGCCAGCTCTACATATGCTCATACACATACATGGTACACAGATACGTGCACACTGGATACACATTTAAAGCCCTATGATAACATGAGAAAAAACCACTGACAAAGCCATCAGTGAAAAAAAAAATTTGAGTTTTGTTGGCTCCTTGGTTTCATATGAAGCCTACAAAACATTCTCATTCCCAGGCAACTATGAATGATGATACCAAACTCCATAAAACGGGAATTGTGAGAAATCCACAGCATATGGCCAACAGTAGAAAAGAGATATTAGTTTGCATGGAAAAACAAGGAGTTTTATTGTCCTGCTCATATCATATGAAGCATGCTTAATTCATTTATTTATTTTTTTCTAATAGTCTTATCCTTTTATGTTATTACAGTGCTTCAGAAAATCTCAAAGTCTAGGGGGAAGTTTAATGTTTGCTGTTCTGGGATCATTTGAAGCCATGCATTCAAAGAGGACAAAATCACTTTTAAGTCTGCCTGTAGGAAATCTATCTTGGCAACCAGACAACTAGAATTAGTTATTAAAGGCATGTCAAATGAATAAAGACACCTCTGTAAGGAAAACCGCAAAAGCATTTACTTTTTCTAATATGAATAGTGGGCTAATACCAAATCAGCTTTCATTTTCCACTCTCCCTTCACCTCCTAGACCAGAGGTCAGATCCAATAAAGACTAACCCAACTGAAAATCATTTCGGTTTGTTGCATCTATTACATAGTAGATGTATATTAAATAGCATTGCCTGGAAATGAAGCAAACTCACATAATCTGATGTGGCAATCTCCTTGTGGAACTGGTTCACTGCAAGGCAAAGAAGTCTGTGGTATTATTAAAANGTAAAGCTTTCTAGTTCTGTAATGGAAATTATGATACTACAAAAAACATGTTCAGGATCAACTTCTTCCTTACACTGGGAAAATCCCCTGGAATAACGTAATCAAGCAGCAAAGGCAAAAATAAGCATTTTCACAGTAGCCAGAGTTTGAAGGAGTGGGAACAATTCCTGATTTTACTGAAGATTTTGCATGTGATACCTTCTAAATTCCGTAGCTCAAAAGAAGAGACTTTGGGATTTTCATCTTTACTGTGACTGCTGAAAGCAGGACCTCTGCCTGTGAGACTGTTATGTCTATCCCCACAGCTTTACTTGAAAATGTAAAATTTATGTACATACCTGCTACTTCAAACCTTCCTTATCAGAACATGGTTAGATTTGTCCAAGGTCCAAAATCAAGCATAAGTTTCTTCTAGTTCTTTTTGTTAATTGCTGGTTAACATCTAATAAGAAACAAGGCAGAAAATCCGTGAGTGGGCAAATGACTGTCACAGGCTGGTATTTGTTAAAGAAGCAACTAAAGATTGTGGTTTTATCTTGATCCACTGAGTCAGGAATATTTATTTGGACTAAAGTAGCCATAAAAATCAGCTTTAGTTGTAGCTACAAAAAAAAAAAAAATAAGTTTGATGTATAAAAAAAAAAAAAAAAAAAAAAAAAAAAAGGTAAATTGTTTTGACATCAGGTAGCATATACAGTTACTAAATTTGTCAGAACTGTAACATTATCAAAGCTCATTTTAGGAAAAATATACTACTTATACACAAAATAATTTACCTGCCTAATCAGACACCGAGAAAATTAAACAAAAACATGGGAAATAGAAACCTTGTAGATGGAAAAATACTGGTACCACTTATAAAAGTTGCAGGTTACCTATCAAACACTTGTTTTGAAGACTTTGGTAAAAGAAAAGCTCCAAATCTTATAAAAAATAAGCTCCTTGCAGTTCATGCAATGCAGCAGAACACAGCTCAAAGGAGCTCCTGTCCTGTGGCCTATAAATCAGACAGAAGTTCTCCAAACTGGCTAGGAACAAGTCACTTCTTCATCACTTTCCAGAGGAGAATTTCTCAACCCTCTTCACTCACTCCTAGCCAAGCTCTAAAGCCAGCTGTCTCACATGCCATCATACCACTTGCACTGTGTCAGGAAGAAAACTCTTCATTCATACAACATACCAAGTAAAACACTGGGAAAAGACATCCCTGATTTCTCATAGCACGTGTTGACTTTTCTTCACGTTACACTCATAGCTTAGCTCTAAGGAATTTCTCTATAACTCAGACTAGATACAGCTAACAGAGTGAATCCAGCTGAAATTCCTGATCAAATTAACTCTTTGGAGCCAGATGCAAGCACCAGGGAGGGCATTCTTTTATGCCTCTCTCATGCCTACCCATAAACAACAAGAAAGCATCATAAAATCCTCCAGTTTGGCTTCCACGGTCTCTAAAGCAAGTAGACCACAGCATATAAAATTAACCCATCTGTTCTGATACTAGAATCATCACATTCTGATTTGCCAATAGGTCTCCAGTGTCAACTTGAGAAGGCCAAGAAATGAAGAAGCTACTACTTGTTTGGTACTTCATTAACTCTGATTTTTGCAGCAATAATCATTGGTCCTGGGGAGACTGATATGTGCTTCGTCTCTGCGTTTCCTGGTATTATCACATCACCTTGATGCAAGACCTGAGCTCTAGAGGCCTAAACTCAGTTGTTGTCCACATCCTGGAAAGGCACAAAGGCCCATTTCTGATTCTTATTGCTCTGATAATGTAATATTCAGTGTAAAAAGAGTTCAGTACTTCCTGCAGCTCCCAGGCTTTCAGCAAGGACAGGATATATTTGTGTATGTCCTCTTGGATGTATATGGAGATACAATTCTGTGGTAATCTTCACAGCATATCAAAATAGCCTACTTCTCTTTTGCAGTCCTTCTTTGACTTGGATTTGGGGGCAAAGACCCCAGTGCCTCAGCAGGAAACTGTATATTTAGACTCAAGATGACTTCCTTCCTAAGCTTCCATAGAGGCTATTTTGTGTCCTGAAACATGAAGATTTAAGCCTTCTCTACCATCGGTTCAAATATGCTTTTATTCATATGAATTTTCAAAATTTTGAAAATCTACCTCACAAAGATTTTTATCTGTTTTGATACCTTTGTAGCACTCAAATTTCAGATGAACCATGGGCATGTAAATAAATATGATGTCCTTGGTGACTCTCTCATGGGCTTAGTTGCATATTTACTTGCAAAACACGAAGTTGGTCCTGGATAATTCTGAAACACTTTGTTAAAACAGTGAAGGTCTTTTTTGCTTTGAAAGCACACACAAACAAAACTTGCTGCATGCTGGCAGCCCACAATGCTATTTTGTTCTTTTGACTTCAAAGCAGCCACCTTTCAAAAGATGAGTTAGTTGGGCTCACAGGAAGAAAAATACTTTTACTAAGGAAAGAGGTACCCCATTTAAGGAAGCCTGAGGGACATATGTTTACTGAGTGGAAAAAAAAATAATCTAGCTTCACTTGTGAAAATTAATGAGAGTGGTACTCTGCTCCATAACATTGCTCTGTTTACAGTGATCTTTTCATGCAATGACTGCAGTACAAGGCTTAGAAGGAGCAGATGCAAAATTATTTTGATTTTAGCGTGCTGCTTATCACACACTTTTTTTTTCTGTCAAACTTGATTCACAACCAACCAGAGGTGTCGCATGAGATCAGGCAAGGGAAGAAGGCTCCTAACATTCCCCCCTTTTCCTTTCCATGGGGCACAGCACAAGGAATGGCACTCTTTCTTTTCAACAGATTACACCAAACTTGCATGTTATTACAGCTCCACCACTGAGCATATGCTCAATTTCCTGTGCATCCCCAACTTACCGGGGCTGAGCAATACAGCCTGCAGGATTTTCTCACATACCAAGACAAAAAGGAACCACGTAAGTTGTCCAACAGATGTCCGCTGTTAAGATATGTTTTTAATCACAGAAGGACAAATCTAAGGAACTGAGAATTTTCATTATGCATTTCAAGTTGTTGTCTCTGGTGCCTACAATGGCCTTGCGTATCTTTTGGGTTTTTGCCTCACAACAGTGATTTAGAAAAGAGACAAAATGAGTGTATCCAGAAGTCACTGCTACTCCCCTCATTAGTATTTAGTTGGTTTAGAAACAGGATAAACTAAAATTCATGTGAAAGAGCATATATATGCCATATTGGATTAATAAAATTAATGCCCTAGACTTCTGAATCCCCTTAACTTTCATTGATGTGCCTCTCTCTAACAAGATTAAACATTTTTTTATTACAAGCTGACCTGCAGAAAATGAATCCATGCATGAGTTTTAGACTCCTCTGTCTAGTTTGTTTGCCAAAATAAAAGTAAATAATGCTAGAAAAAAATAATATGTGCTTGAAGCAACGTGTTCATAGCATTATTGACTGAACAGGACACCTCAGAGAAGGTAGTATGTGAAGAACTAAAACTTGGCTTTTAGTCATAAATGTAAAACTGTAGTCTGCATCATAACCTGCCAGACACAACACTAAGTAGGTACAAAAATGTGTCCTTGGGGAAAGAAATTGCAGCATCGTGCAATATCAGAGCAGTATAACACTATGTAGGGACAAAAGTGTATCATTAGGGAAAGAAATTGTCGTATTATGCATCATCAGAGCAATAAAATGAAGGTACAGTCAGGTTTTACTCTGTAACTCAAAAGAAGTGGTTTTTAATAAGGTGGTCTTTGTACTGTTAAAACTCAAGAATTATTTCTGTTATTCTTAACTCAGCTCTCTTCTCATTTTCACTTAAAAAATGAACATTTTCTAAGCAAAAAATACCGGAGTTTTTCCAAACACGAGCATGGTCATATTTCATACCCACCGCCTCTTGCCACTGCCACTGGAAAGGACAAACTATATCTGCCAATCTGTAAACTGGAAAAGAAGTTTGTAAAGGTAGCATGAAGACAGTACGGGCACCAATGTGATACCAAAGGATTTTATATACAGAGTGGTTTTCTCACATTTTTAATCATAAGTTAGAACTGTGAGAGGGTGGCACTGTTAAGCAAATAGATTCTTTGTGTTAAAGTTAATTTTTAAATGTTTTAGGCTCTACACAATCCCTAAGCAGAAGACCAAAAGCTAACAGTAGAGGTAAGTGCTACTGACCACAGAAGCCCCATAGAAGCAAAATATCTACAGGTTTTAAAAACTGATTGTAAAGGGCCTTGCATTTGGGTCACACAGAGCATATTTCAGGGACTGCGATTCTAGTGCAGTTTAGCACACATTTAACAAAAAATTAAGTTATGAAAACATTTAACAAAAAGTTATGGAAAGAGAAATCATTGTATGTTCATCATTTTTGAGTTAGTTCTGTATGCTGAATGACGGATTTCTGTAGCCATTGCCCTCTTATGGCCAGAAGGAACTCTCTCCCACTGCTGCTTCATTTTCTAAGTGGTAACTCCTTGCTGAAATATTAAAGGGCCCATAATGGTAGTAGAGCACCGTAAGAATTAAATTTTCCAATGTGTGGGCACTCCTAGTCTGGTAATTTACTACAAATGCCCTACAAAATGACAGGAATTTCCATTAAACAGACTTGATGATGCTACTGGAATTTCCACCAACTTCAAACCTTTCACAGACTACCCTAACACTCTGGAATCCCAAAAAAAGCTAAACTTTCCACTGCATGCTATAGTCTCCTTTATATTTTTGTATTTGTGAGGCTTATTCTTAACTGAATACTTTACTTCAGCCCTGGACCAACTGAACAGTTCTACACTTCCACTCAAAAGAAAAAAAAAGAAATAAAAAAAAAGGCACATTTATTTTGCATTTCAATTCCCTGGTAGTGCACCAGCACTGACACTCCTTGATGCTGCAGGGGGAGCGGAGGAAAGATGATTGCTTCAATTCAAACCATGTGACAGTCTTTAGCTGCACTGGTGCCTCTTGTTCTGTTCAACAGCCTGATTTCAGAAGACTGTTTGAAGAAGTAATGCAATCCATTTGCTCAGTTTCTAAATAACGAGAGCTGACAGCCCTGTGCTGCAATAGCTGTACATAACACTGGTGATGAAGCTTTACTCACAGCATTGTTATCATAGGGGAGGGGGCAGTGAACCTTGTGTTTCAGCAGCTTCATGCTCTTGAATTCATTGTTTTTCTTCCCTTGTATGTGCTCCTCCCTCAGGAAAGTGTGAGCAGCCTGCCAAAACAACAACAGAACACGAATAGCACGAGGGCAAACCAGCACTGCTGGCAGAGCCACGACAGCCACGTGTGGTACCTGAGAGCCACCAGAGCTGTTTGAGCAGGTGAACTGGAGGGATGACAGCCACATGTGGTACCTGAGAGCCACCAGAGCTGTTTGAGCAGGTGAACTGGAGGGATGACAGCCATGCTTCAGCACCCAGATTACAGAGCACTGCCTGTTTACTGCCCTGTGTTTTTCTTTCCCATGTTCAGGTTCTCACACTAAAACCAAGGGAGCAGATTTAAATTTGAGCAGGAACATGAAACAAAGTTAAAAGAAGGTAAGGACCTGCACCTTAAGAACACATGCAGGAACACTGCCCATCAATTGGGCAGACCCTGAGTTTTTTTCAAGACCAGCCAGGCACCAAGCCAGGTGTTAGTGTGCATGTACAGCCCACCAGGTAAGAGCAGACCTGACACCAGTGCACAGTAGTGTGAGAGCAGACCAAAGGGATCGGGGGAAGCTTTTGTATACAGCTCCTCTTGCTAGCCAGGAAAAAACACAAAAGATAAAGTTTTCTCTTCCTCTCCAGTGGTGACATAATCTGGGGAACCTCTCTGGCTCCTGAATATTGTGTGTTTATTTTCTCCTGTTATAGGACTTCATTTTGAAAAAGATCTATTTCCTAACTTTGGCAATGTCCTGCTTTACAGCCTACACTCACCCAAAGAAGCTTTTGTTGAAGTAATGGTGCTATTACAAGTGTTGCTTTGAAATAATAGTCTGGTAAAGAATGGTGAATTAATTCTAATGAGCAACTAGAAGTGTGTTCAAGGATTGTATAGTAGTGTGTTCTGCCTTTGACATTTGCAATCTATCATTTCATTAGACACTGCAAAATACAGAAGTGGACTGTCCTGCCATTTGCAATTTCATTTTCCTGTTCCATTGAACTGCAGTATTTCTACTGTTTCTATACAGTGTTTTAAGATTATGCAAAGTCACGTTTATCTGGAAATACTTTTTGTTATCCAAATAGTTTAGATAAACTGCAATAACACCAGTGATCCCTAAATGTTTCCAGAGAACATGTTGAATGCTTCTCACTGTTCAAGAAAAAGGGTCGCATGTCTGGTTCAATAAGACCCCAGGCTTATGGGCGGCCATCTGTCCGCCACAACAGTTCATCTGGCACATCACCACTTTCTAGTCACACAAACTAATTCAGTGCTTGGTGGCTGCTCTTACCATCTTTCCCGTCACCCTCTATGTGACAACATGCCTCAGATTTGTGCCTCAAACTGTGCATGTGCCAGCCAGCCCTGCTGTCCATGCAGCAAAGAGCTCCTTTGTGATCAAAAGGCAGGTCTGCAGGGGGCTCCAGATGACAGAGCGGAGGTTAGACACCAATGACACATCCTACAGACAGAGGTACTCCCAGGATTCATGCAAAAACAGCTTCATTAAAACCCATAGGCAAAATGATTCTTCTCAAAAAACATATTTCCTTTGAAATTGTTTTGATAGGAACAAGGACCTCAACAATAAGAATAAATACCTGTAGGGAGGACACAAAGGAGGAGGAGCTGGGGTGTTTCCAGTGGTGCCCAGTTAAGGACAGGAGGCCACTGGCACAAAATGAAACACAGGAGGTTCCCTGTGTTCGGTGAGGGTGACTCAGCACTGGCAGAGGTTGCCAAGAGAGGCTGTGGAGCTTCCTTCACTGGAGATACTTGGAAGCCTTCTGGACATGGTCCTGGGCAACTGGCTCTGCTTGAGTAGGTAATCTGGGCCAGGTGACCTCCACAGGTCCCTTCCAGCCTCAATCCTTCTGTGAATCTGCAATGAGAATTTGAAGGAAACCTTAAGTCCATTCTGAAATCCACCCAAGACACATACAAACTTTACAAAGAATCTGTGTACAATCTTGATGCCCATTGATTGCCTGCCTAAACCTGGAGTGGGACAAAGTGACTTACTACATCCCAAAATAAGTTCTTCTTTTACAAGAGCACATAAGAAAGGTAGAAACGACTCCCTGTTTAGGCTCTCGAGGCTTAGTTCAAGTGCTCAGTTCATGAATGATGTTGCAGACAGACATAAATTATCTCTCTCAGCTCTTGAGTGGAGAGACACAGAGGTTATACACACTGAGGCTTTGCTTTCATCATGGAGCAAAGGTTTGTGTTTTACCACAGACTGTACACTTCAGCTCAGTGACATTTTGCTGCTAGAAAAATCACAAGGAGGAGGCACCATATGGGGCTTACCTAGCTGGCAATACAAACTACAGTTATGCTATCTCCATTGAGATTCAGTGCAGATAGCCAAGATGCAGTGGCCAACAATTATCTGTGGGATGTTTTTTAAGTAGTGCAGAAAAAATTTACATCCTGTAGGATGACCAGATAACAGGAGAGTAAAGGCTGCTGTGAAAATAAGCTGAGAATTAACCTTTTGCCAAGACTCAGCCATGATGTCCTTATAAATTTGTGTCATCACCTTTGAGACTTTGCTGGCCTCCTGTGACTTTCTGAGCAAGAGAGATCACACATCCACCTCTTCTCCTGTATCATGTACTATATGAGAAACAAGTCTGGGATTACTGATACTCACTGGCTCCCCATCAGTGATTCTCATGTAGAAAGACCCAGGTATGTTCTGGCTACTTCCAGTTTCTGCAACAATTCTCACCTTAGCTAGGTATACTAATGAAACTATTGTTTTCAAAACTGCTACTTTGAACAACTTAGAATTTCCAGAGTTTTGAAAATAGATCAAATACTATGATTCTAAATCCTACTGTAAGTCAGACTAAGGAAACCTGATTACCTCCAGAGTTACAACTAACTGACAAGGAAAGAGGAAAGACTATTTTCTAACTATAATTTGAAAATGTCTCTCTTGTTGGGAAACATCAGAAAGCTGATCTCAAAGATAGAACATTTTTTTTAATCCAGTTTGTCCCATGAAAAGATTTGCACACATTTGTCCCACTAACACTTTGATGGAGCAATTCAGACATTGCAACAGTAATGTTTTTTGACCTTTTAATCAATTCCATTTTGCAACTACTCCATCTGAGAACCACAAAGGGTATTTACAGGACTCATTCTCTGGAGTCGATGGAAACTTTCTGTCAAATAACCATCTGCAGGGAGAGACAAAACACATAATGACAGGATAAGTTTGTGGAGAATCTGAATGGATTGAGAAAATAAATCTGGACCTGAAAGCAGATGAATTAGAACAAAGGGACGCAAGAAAAATGTAAGGCAGCAATTAGGGCTAGAAAATTAAAAATACTGAGGAATTTAATCAGACAGGACAGTCTAATCAATGAAAAGCATGCCACTTGCTCTCTGAGTAATTGCATCTCTCCCCTTTTTTGGTTTGAGTTTTTTGGGGGGGGGTTTTGTGGTGGTAATAACAGCCCATATTTAAGATAATTGCATTCCTATAAAACTCGGAAGTCTAGGACTACCATAATTTTCGTATTTGTCACATGGGACTTCGTTCTCATTCCCCTGAAGTCAACAGCAGCTGACAGTCATTTCAGTGGAAGCAGGGTGTCGTGGTTTGACACTGGCCCGACGCCAGGCACCCACAGCTGGGCAGAGGAGAGGAGGAAAAAAAATTAACGAAGGCTTCATGAGTTGAGATAAGGACCGGGAGAAAACACTTCAAGAGCGAAACGGGCTTAACTTGAAGTTACAAAGTGAATTTATCACTAACAGAATCAGAGGAGGATAATAAGAAGTGAAGTAAACCCTTAAAACACCTCTTCCCCCCCACCCCTCCCTCCTTTCCACCAACAGCGCAGGGGACAGGGAATGGGGCTTTGGTCAGTTCATCACTGAGATTCTCTTCCGCTGCTCCAGGAGAGGAGTCTTCCCCTGAGAGGCAGTGGGGTCCCTCCATGAACTTCCCCTGCATGGGTCCACTCTCACGAGCAGCAGTCCTACCACACCTGCTGCAGCGTGAGCCCCTCCCACGGGCAAAAAGTCCTCCCAAAACTTGCTCCAGCCTGGAAGCAAGGGCCCTCTCTCTCCACTGGGTCTCCCACTGGATCACAGCCTCCTCCAGGCATCCACCCGCTCCGGCATGGGCACCTCCCCCGCGGGCTGCGGGTGGATCTCTGCATCCCCCGTGGACCCATGGGCTGCAGGGGCACAGCTGCTTCACCATGGTCCTCACCATGGCCTGCAGAGGCATCTCAGCTCTGGCGTCTGGAGCACCTCCTCCCCATCCTTCTTCACTGACCTTGGTGTCACCATGTTGTTTTCTTACCTGTTCTCACCTCGTCTTCTTCTCTGACTAGAATCCAAAATCTTGTGACTTTGTTTAGATTTTCTTCTTAAATATGTCATCACAGAGGTGTTACCAACCTCTCTCCTTGGCCCAGTTTTTGCCAGCAGCATGTCCATCTTTCAGAGCCATCAGAGATTGGCTCTGCTGGAGATGGTGGAAGTTTCCAGGAGTTTCTCACAGCAGCTATCTCAGTGGCCCCCCTCCTACCAAAAACCAGGCTGTGTAAAACCAATACACAGGGAAAACTGGACTTCTAGCACAAACAGCTCCATGGTCTTTTGTTTCATTGCCTTTCCCTAGAAGGAAGAATTGTCTGATGACACAGACACCTGAGCAGTTCTCCCCAGTAGTGCATGCTCAGACACTATGCACACACATCTCAGTCTGCTGGACTGCCACCACCAAAAGTGGTGAGGAGACAAAAGCTAAGTATAAATCTTAGAGACAAGTCGTTCAGAAACATTTAAATCCACTCATTAAACAACCACATCAGTGGGTGCTATTTGCCAGTTCTTTATCTCTATCAGTTCTATCTGTGTTTATCCAGAGAGATGGATTTAATCCCTTAGAAATGCTCCTGATCTCACATCTGAATCAGCATTTAAAGGTGTGATTTTTAATCAAGTTATTTAGTATAATCCAACCAAAACTTGAATGCAGAAATTATAATTTTATTTTTGTTTATATCTACAGTTCCCAGCACTGCAACCTTTAGAGGAAGACACATTTATGTTTGGTAAATACATCTTACACACTTATTTGTTTTCTCATGTGCTAATAAATCATGCTAGTTCAAGCATTTCTGCAGTGATACAACCACTCAAGGAGGAGCTAGACCAGTACAAGAGCAGTATTTTGTGCAGCCTCTAGGATTTCAGGTCGAGTAGTTAGAAAGATTTGGAATTGTTATAAACCCCAGCATACACACACTCCTGAGTACACTGGGCCAGCCTCACTGTACAACAACATCCAAATCTCTATGCCTATGATCAAACACTCCAACAGACAATCAAGTACTAATAACAGGGATACTGTTTGGACTTACCATATTTTCCTGGCTAGCAGACTAATGCCATTTTCCTGATGAAGATTATAGAGATTTAATTAAAGCTACCATGTTTTAATAATGGACTTCTTTAATAGAAAAGCTGCTTTGGAAAAGGACAGTCAGTCTAAATGCCAGTCTGTGTCTGGGACCTTCATAAAGTTCTTTTGTACTTAATACTTGTAGCCAAAACAACAATCAAGCCTTTGTTAATAATGTCCCTGCAACAGAAGAATAGCAGTGAAACCGCAGAAGTTAACTCTTTCATTCTACATCCTATTATTGATTCCAAATTCAAAGCTTTTTTCAACTATAGTAAAATAATAACCTTCAGTGGACTGTGTACCTCCACAGAAAGCAGTCAGGATCGTCAGATCTAAGCCAAGATTTGAGTAATCAGTCCCAAACTATTTGCAGAACTAATCAAAATAGGCTAGAGAGAGAAAATTACTACTGGCTGTCCTAATTTTAAGAAATACCTGTCTTAACAACAGTATTATCTCCTATAATCAATATACTGATAGGTAACTAGAAATCAGTTTCTGTAAGACTCTAACTCTTGAATAAAAAGACAATATCATTGGGATACAAATATGCTGAAAGTTAGGATGATTCAAAAATGTACATCTGCAACTACCTGGAGGCTGACATACATACAAAAGACTCCAACATCGAGAAACTCCTCATATCTCCTGCAGACTTTGTAAAGCCTGCTTGCCATAGAATGAAGAACATTATGCAATACTACTAAGTGAAATCTAAAAGGAGTTTCAATCTCTGCTTCCTATCAACCATCAATTGTTTTTACTTCAGTTTATCTTAATTTATTTCTCTTTATCTTCTCTTTTCCTTGGTCTCCCTTTGTCTTTCATTCTGCCACCAAGACTGGAGAAGATTAATTTTATTTTAAATTTACTTTTTAATAGAAAATTGCTCCTCTCTGCTGTTCATTCCGTTCCATTGAGCCATTCACATCCTGATAGTCTGACAATATAGTTATTCCCATACACTTCACTCATCTGGGATTGTGTTTCCAATAAGTCTCCCAAAAGCACTGTAATATTTACTAGCACACATTTTGGCACTCATGAAATGTGTGATTGTATTTATATTCAAGCCTTTTGCACACACACGTCCACACAGACCTTGAAAAATATTGCAAGTGTTTTTCCTAAGCTTTTTAACAATTTGACCCTTTTGGTGTTGCCTGCTTTAAATCCCAGTATGACTCTGTTTTCATCCATATCAGAAAAACAGCAAAAACAGCACAGAAACCTTAAAATAACCAGATGGAAAACCCACCAACCAAAACATTCCTCTAGCTAGTTAGAAGAAAAGCCTTGAGATACAGGTAGATAGACAGATAGATAGATAGATAGATAGATAGATAGATAGACAGACAGGCAGATACAGATAGATATACAGATTCTGAATTACATCTTAACTAACTTTTATTACCATCCCTATTAGGAGTATGATAATTTATTCACCTTGAAAAGAAGCAAGGTGATTTAGTCTCTGAGGTATTTATACACACCAATAATATTAACCATTCTTTTAGATAAACTTTTTTTTAATTAGTCTTAAATACAGTCATATTATATGTAGGATTTATGTAAGGAATGCACTAAGAGCAAAATGTGACAATAAAATTATGTCAATTGTTTAAAACAAAAGAGCAATTTTAAGTTAAACTGAAGTTCCAGTCCGATGACTGTCTGTTCAGGCATTCTTCCTTAGATTTCAGAACAGCAGCTCTTCACAGATAGGCAGTATACAGGGTATAATACCTAGAAACACACAGAAGAATTGTATGTAACATAAATAAAAGTCAGTCTCAGTGAATGCTACGATCTAAATTTTAAAAAGTACCTGTTTCACAGCATCTTTTAAAGCTTCCCCAATCCAATGAGAATGTAGGGACTTGATTCCAAGACATGATAAAAGAAAGATAGCTTTACTGAATAAGCTTAAAATCAAGTTCTTAACTCATCTGACAGGTTACTGCATCCTTTGTAGGACTCTGGATGAGCAGACACCATCTTGCTGGAAGAGCAAACACCCAGAGTGGGTCATTTGGTTAGGTAAGTCTTTTAAAAATGTGGTCAAAACATAAAATAAAAATACTGACACATCCTTTTAAAAAACAGGGCTGCCTGTCTATAGGCAGTGCTGCCAAGTTATATAGCAGATATACACAGAGCAGCAGAATGAACCCATTTGGAAGGCACAGCAAAATGGTACTAAATTGTGCAAAGCTATTAGAACTGAACTTTTGCATCTTTTTCAGATTACTGAACCATGCATGGCTATTCAAATTTTTCAATTACAACATTGTGCAGAGCTTTATGTTTCAAAGTGCTTTTCTAGGAACTAATATATAGTTCAACCAGGGTGGTATCCACAGTGTCACCACCAAGGGCAAATGGATAAAGTTACCAGAGGGAATTATTCTTTTATGGCAGGTTGATTTAGTCTTTTTAAATGACAGCAGCTGAACAATCAACTCTTATTTGTTTCTGTTACTAATAGGGAGGTGTTAGGCAGGTCAATCTTGCAATAAAGATTTTCTGTGAGAAGAAACTGCTGGTTTCTTGATAACAAAATTACAACATTGATAATGGTAAATAGAAAGATTGAGCAGTCCCTGAAGGTGTTTGAATCCATCATTGAAAGTAATCTATCTGCTGTGTTTAGGGGCATTGCTTTAGTCAGCAAAACCAATATTTATTTTCCTTACAGTTAATCAATTCTAATAATACTTTTAAGTAGAGATTGAGGTTTGAGAACAGAAACAGGGACTCCAAAAACCAAGGGATTTGTAGTAAGTGCATATAACACTAAAAATAATCCCTAATGGCTAGCGATTTGAGAGAAATAACTTGCCTCTATTTACATATTTGAAAAACAACCATAATGTTGCATACAGAGCATGCAATGCAATGCAATGCCCTGCCCCTGGGACAGCAAATATCAACTGGCAAAAATAAAACTAAATTAAACTCTCAGTAGGATAATCACAAACAGATCATCAAGGCAGTGGTTGCCAGTTCACCAACAGCTTGGGGTGAACCTTAACTCTAATTGGACTTACTGTAACCTGGAAATTCCCAGTCCTGAAGGCTGAGGTTGCTCTGCAGGGGCGCCGAGGCCAGCTGTGCTGCATGCCCTGCATGGAGGGAGGGAGGGAGGAAATCCAGCTGCTCTGCTGTGGTCCAACCTGCCTCATCCCTTCCTGCATGGACTGGGCTGCAGCTCCCACCCAACAGGCCCCAGAGTGGGTGTCAGGCAATGTTTCTGTGTGGGAGCACTGTGGGGCCAGCAGAAGTTCTTCAGGTGAAACCAAGCTCATGGAAAAGCCTAAAAGCCCTGCTCAGCTCTCAGGAGCTGGACCTCAGAAAACCTCATTGCATGCTAGCAAATTATGCCAAATCCCTCCATTTCCTTGCCAGTGGAACCCAAATTTGTCACCATGACACCACAGTTTGGCTAATTGGTCTATGAGGAACGCACCTACCATCAAAGCTAGTCCTCAGACCACTTCTTACCCGGCAGGGCACATTCCTGTTACCTGAAAGATGAGTTCAAAGGCTACAGTAGGGTAAGTCCCTTGTATTTCCAGTGAGGAAACCCTCTTGATGTGGTTGACATAGTTTTGGTCTAGTAGAAGATAGTTTTTCCCCCAAATGCAATTACAAATTTTGTCATCATCGACTTTTTACTCATTTATGCCAAGAAACCCTTGTGTTTACATTTCACCGGTTGCTGCCTCCAGCCTTTCCTGAAAGCCCAGTCTGTTGGTCCCACCTCCACACTGTCTACACCTAAACTGAAACTGTTCCTCTAAAACTGCCCCGCAAATAAACATAGTGACATTAAACAGAGAGTGGTGTTTCCCAGCCTGTGGTCTGCTTTGTTTAGAAGTTTTGTACCAGCTTCAGGCTCAGAGGAGGCTCCTGCAGCATGTTTTATGGAGCTACACAGTTTGGCTGAACAGCAGCTCTTGGCTCTGTATTCAGTCCTCGCCCTGGTTACACCCCCAGCCAACAGTTAGCAAACTGTTTCCAGATTAATTTATCTCCTTGCCTAGTGTTCAGTGCTCCCCTGAGGAACTGCCCCTGTTTAGTGCCACTTTTATCACTCCCCCTCCTGCCTGCTGTGCGCTGTCCATGAACACTTCCAAACTCTCTCCAGGTGATGATAGTTTCTCCCGTTCCTCCCCCTCCTTCCAAATGTCAGGCATCACTGGGACTCAAGATCGCCAAAAAAACAAATGACAAGTTTTGGGCTTCACCTGCCTTGGGATTTCCTGCCTTTTCTTTGTAATAATTTAGATTCACCAAAATATCCACACAGGCATCCTGGTTTTTCTCCAGAAATTCCTTCTGAGGTCGGCCCAGCAAACTCTGAATATGCTTCCCTAGGACCTCTTTCAGACCCTTATTCCTCTCTCAGCTTTTTCTCCTCAATATCGATGTGGATGCCACCTGCAATTGCTCAGGGCAAAGGAGATATTGTTAAAGAACTGCTTCATTCCAGAGAGCAGTTTCTGACTGACAGCAAACTGAGTTTGCCCATCATGCGACGGGCTGTGCAAAGGCCACCATTCCCTATAACCACCAAATGTTCTAACCACCACAGTGACTAACAGGGTGAGCTCCTTTCCCTTTCCTGCCTTCTGAGGACAAATGTTCCCTGTTTTCATAAGGGATCCCTGTGTTGTGTATGTCATTCCATCCAGGGTTAGCTGGAACCTGGGGAGAAGAAATGAAGCAGACACTTAGTTAGGAGTGATGCATTCCACACACATATTTCTGAGCTCTGTGCACAGAATCTATTCTGTTCTAGCATCTTTTTAAAATTCTTATTATTTTAGGTGTTTTTAAGACAAAGCCTCTGTTTGGGGCTTGAAAATACGTGACATTTCAGTGATTCACTTGAGAATCCTAGGTCCTGCCCAGGACTTGAAGGATTACATCAGGCTTGGAGAGTGCTGGATTATATTGGTTTAAAGAAAGATGATGTGAAAATCAGTTGTGCTTAAATGGCTGAATAAAGAGAACTGTAAGAAACCTGTAGTATTCACATCCATTTTAAGAGCCTGGCCCTACTGGACAGACTTCATTCAGAGGGGTTTTAGAGGTATGGTGGACAGAGCTCAGTTACAACAAATGCCACAAGCAGCAGAGGCTGAATAGGCATGGCCCGACACGGGGATCCACCATTCCCTGTCTGCTGAGCTGTGAAGAAAAGTTGGCATCATTTCTATTCAGTGGCTGTAAATAAACTGGCCAAAGTGAAAGAAAACCAAAGCCAAAGGTGAAAGCGTGGGCTAAAAATAAGACATAAATAGTGAGAAAGATTGAATACTGGAGATTTTATTGCTTGTTAATGGATATAACAAACCCAAGTATGTGGCAGACTAGAGCATACCTGATGCTTAATTGTAAATCCATGTACTTTCCAAAGGCTAGGGAAAGCCACTGTAGATGAACAGCACTGTCGTAGTTTTTCTTTTTAAAGCAATTAAATTGCACCATGAAATGTTAACCTAAAAACTAAAATTTATAACAGAATTAATAAACTAAATTTATACAGAGAAAAGGGTGTCAATCTGGGGGCTGAATTTACTGCAGTCTCCTAAAGGGAAGATCTCTGAAATCAACCCCAAAATTTATTTAAGTATTTCTGTCATGTTAAAGTACTTTACAAGGTGTTACCATATCCAACTCAAGTTCACATAGAAATGATGTAATTTGCAGCAACACTTAAAGGAAAAAAACCTAAGACATTGTTTAAGGCATTTTATGAGCACCTATGTATCAGAAATGCAGATGATAATAATACACTGTAATTAATGCATGCTTTTCTGAAATTCTCAAGGGTCAGTAAAATGCTGAACAAGGTGTGACAGCATAGAGAAGGTGTCACAAGGCAAGCTCAGGAGTAACTTTACAGTGCATTTATCATCATCTTCCCTTAAGGAACAGAGCTTTCCTCCTCAGAACTTTACACAGAACAACATTGTTGCCTGTAAATGGGACTTTTTGGATCAGCTACAGGTAGAAGAGGTTAATGTGCAAACACTTAACTGCTGTTCTTACCATCCCTGATCATGAGATCATCTGATAATACTGGATTATCAATTCTTTTTTTAATTTTTCAAATGAGTTTAGCACATCAATTTTTTCTTTTAAAGTTGACAACATGGCAGTTATCTGATGTAGAGTGGTCTTTTTAAGGTCTGCAATATGAACATGCATTCTTCTCAGTGAGAGTTGTCACTGCAAGGACTCTTTCAGCATCCCCCCAATAAAGGAGTGGTCAAATATTACTCAGAGAAAGGTGCAGCAGGCCAGGCCAAGCCTTCAAAGCACAGCTATCTGGTCTTCCAACAAATTCCCTGTCTGCAAGGGAAAAGGATCACTGATGCTTCCCAAGAAGGAAGCCTTCCTCCCACTGCAGTTCCAGGGGTGTGAGAGGGAAGGAATGAGAAGGGGGGCAGGAGAAGCGCTCAGGATCCATAGGACATAATGTACTTCAGACTCCAAAAATCCATAATCTGTCCCTTGATTCCAGTCTCTCAATTCATATCTGTAACTTCCATCAGCAAAATGTTTGAAATATTTGCAGTAAGCTGTTCTGCACATTTGGCTATTAAATTAATTGACAAAAAACATCCAAATTGCACCAGATGCTTCCTCAACATGCAGTGGGTGTTTCTGAAAGGGGACATCAACTTGCTGCACCTTGATTTATAGTATTCTTTTCACTAACGCTGTGCTTCAACAATGATGAATACATTTCATGGCTGGCCTACATTAAAAAGACTTCAGAAATTATATTGTTACATGAACTGTGCAAAACAAAATATGCATTTCTACCTTCTCTGCTTCACTAAAAAAAAAAACCAAATTGGTTAAATGCCTTAATAAATGCGAGAATGCATTTAATTCTAAGTAATTCAAAATCTATACAGCAAAAGGCCTTGGAAATCATCACATAAGGTACTTCAGAGCAATATTTACATAACTGTTAGCAAACTGTATATTGTTTATAGAAATAATTCTTTGCCACAGAAAACTAGCTCACAGCTAAAAGCCAGCTGGAGGGGGTTATCTTAATTTGTCTGGGTTGCTTTATCTTTTAGTATTGCTTTTCTTTTTATTAATAAAACAGAGCTTTCCTGGCAATTCCTTCTTCTGTAATTTATAAGACCTGTAGTCTGGTAGTCTTAAATAGTTATCCAGGGGTTTCAATAAAAGGAAAACGATCTCTGTGCCACTGAAACAACACAAATTTGTGGTCTGTGACACAGCTTTATTGATTGGAAACTCTCCCAAAGCTAGAACATGAATTACATTTCATTTTGCTAACTAGAGGTGATAGCCAAGATTAAAACAATCAAAATTAATAATCAAAATAATTAGCTAGATTTAAAATCATTTAGGAGAACAAATTCCAAGTTTTTTGATCCTAGGTTAAACATAAGTCTGTGATGTCACACAGGCTGAACAAAGCACAGTTGTGAAACATTTCACTGTTCTGATTTTTTTCGCCTAGCACGACACATTGGCTTCCCTGGAAACTGCAGCACTGAGCGTGATGTTGTGTTCCTCAGAGTGAGGAAGTGTTCTGATTGACTGATGATCATTTTAATGTGGCATTTTAATCTAGTTAAACCACAGGGCTCAGGCAGAGCAGATGTTTAGTGTGTGCCTGAGCTGACAGCCTTACCTCCTTTCAGCAAAAACATGGACACTTCTATTCCACTCCCAGAATCTCCAGATATACTATTTTAGGACACATCAACCCAGGTTGCAGCTAGGACATGACTGCACTCCTAGAAGCAATTAGATACAGTTTTCCTCATCTGGGCTTTGAAAAATCCCAATGCAGGCATTTCGTTATAAACAAACATCTGGTCATGTCTCAGTAACAAAGAAAGATAAAGTGTTTTTGACAGAACTTTGCCCTCTGGTCAAACTTTGCTTTTCACCGGTGTCTTTCATTTATTCCTTTTTGAAGACTATTTGCACAGGCCTCTAACAGGATGTCAATAAGCAGATTCACTGATATGGAGAAAAGTGATTCAATATTCTGAGTATAGTTTTTAGAGCAAAGAAGGAAAACTGAGAGCCTGTAATAAACAAAAAAACCATAATCAAATAGACCAGATCAAAGCTAATATGACATAGTGACAAGGGTTATCTGGCTGCTTTCTGTGAGATCTAAACACAGTTATTTTCTTTCATTACAGGACAAAGGAAAGCTACAAACATTAGCAGAGTGCAGCTAAAGTGCCATCCCCTCACTCTCTCAGCCATATTCTCTTACCATGAACGTCAGAGGTTACCTTCCTTGTTAATCACAGCAAAACAAGTTGGCACTTCAAAGTTCACAAACAAATCCCATCTTTGCACATTGAACTTTACATTCACCTTTTTGTCAGCTGGACAGGTATCTCAGAGATCTCTGGTGAAGTTGAGGGAGGACACACAAGACAGCTACAGCCAGGGGTGCTGCCCTGACCAGGGAAGTGTTCTTCCATCTATTAGTCCTCACCTCTGCTCCTGAACCAAGAAATGTAAGGTAACCATAAGCCTCTGATTGGCTAAAGATTTTTCATTGATACAGCAACGCAGCAACTACTGACATTTTACTGACACTCCTTCTTTATCATGTCGGTCAGATAGAAACATCATCAGTAGGGTACCCTTGACAAGAAAGGTGCCACCAAGCATCTACCAGTTTGTTTAACAGTGTAAAACAGCAGATGCCAAGAGCTGAATCTATTGCATATTAATTAAATAGGCTGTCCTTAAATAGCCCCCCCAAATCATCTTACAATCCCAGTTCTTTCAGACATTAAGAGGAACTGAGGGAATTCATCAATTTGCACCTTCCAGAGAGCACCATCAATTATTTCACAGAAGAAACACCAAATTAGAAGCTCTATTTTAAGTGAAGTTATTGGAGGTTGCAAAGGAATAGGAGGGGTTCTTAGGGTACAGAACGGTTTGGGAGGCAGTACTGATAGTGTGGTGTGGTCTCCTTAAGACTTCCTGTATGCAGAGTGGGAGGAGGAGAAGCCCATTTGATGTTAATTTATTCTTTTCCTTTCAGAGCTTTCATCACATACCAGCAACCGTCCTCTTTGCTATTGGAAGTGTTTGGATGGAGAAAAAGAACAGAGAGAGAGAGAGAGACAACACTGAAGGCACAGAAATTCTGTAGACAGAGCATGGCTGGAAAAAATTTGAATTGTGTTTTATTCAGTCTAAGAATTTAAAAAAAAAAAAAGGAAAAAGAAAAAAAAAAAGAAAGACTATTAAGCACAAAAATTTCTCTGTTGAATATGCCTCCTTGGCTGCTTTCTTAACATCTATCTATAAATGCAGCCCAAAAAAGCAGTCTTTTTAATGCAAGTCCATACTCTTCATGTCCCATGTGTTTGAGGTATACCACCACATTTTGTTTTTTCTTTAAGAAACAAAGCAAACAATCTGCAGTAGCTGATAGGCTAATGATAGTAATCAAACCAATCTGTGACAGGTAATTCTTGGAAGGTAAAGAGATCCTCTCAAAACGGCAAATTATTTTCTTTGCCCACCTTTCTCCCAAGAGAATGGATAACAAAATTCTTGCTTTGGCATGTTGCATAGATTTCTCTCCTGAGCTCTCTAAACAATACTTTATAGGAGGTTATTCACGTGTACTGCAAATACAACTGCTTTTGCAACTAAGTTACTACCAGAACATAAATGACAAGCAAGTTTCTTACATGTATTCCTGACATTTTTCCTTAGAAAAACCAAATTTCGCTAACAATGAAAACTGGTATTTTAACAAGAGGTGATTCAGCCTTTTGGAGCCCAGTGGACATCCAGCTATCTATAGTATTACACTGGTCTGTAGGTTGACAGCTCATATTTGAGCTCCAAGTGACTTGAAATAAAACAGCTTCCACAGGCTCCCCTGCATAAACAGGAAGAAAGAAAAAAAAATCCACCTATCTACATAGACTGAGGTCCAGTACTTCCCCAAAGAGTAATGTCCAGTTAGGATTTGGGGGTTCAGCTAATTCTGCACAGATGTCCACTCACACAGCTAATTAACATTAAAGCTCATACAGTAGCAAAGCAATTTAATTCCATGGCTTGAAGTTATTATTGTCACTGAGCTGGACTTGGAGACCATGAATGTTAATTCCAGTGCAGGGCTGGTTGCTCTCTGCCCAGATGTGCTATTTATCTTTGGTATCTAGCACAGCACAGAGTATGGAGAGCCGACCAGGCTCAAACAAGCAAACACATGGGGAAGAAAAGCAGCTTAGTTCAGCAGCCTGGATCCCTGCATTTGCTATATCCACCCCTGTGCTCTGGCAAAGACTTGGCTGAGCATTGTGGGTGTGGGAGATCTGGCTGTGGCACGTCAGGTAGCGCATTTCCAGCCAGTTGTGGTAGATCCAGATTACTGCAGTGTGCAACATCCTGTCTCACCTTACAGCCCTCTGACGTTACGCTGATGAGCACCAGCTGAGAGCCTCAAACTTCCCTCTGTAAGCCCTTTTATGTGCGCAGGTATGAGGGCAGGAACACGCCTTCCATCACCACATCCAGCACAGCTGACAGCGAGTGTTATTTCCTGTCTGGAAACACAGAGGCTATCACATTAGTCAGCTAAAGCTGTGAAGCTCAGAAATTGCAGCCAGACATCAATATGCCCTACAGAGGGTCTCAGGTGTGCAGTAACCCACCTCCATTCCTGAAGCACATAAATGGGGCTGATCCGATCCTGAAATATCAACACTGCAATACCTCCACTCTCATGAACTGTTGCAAACTGAATTAAAATGCAGCTACTTCAGAATGCTGTGTCAAAGAGAAGAATGTATTTTTAAAAGGAAAACATACTCTTTCCAAGAGTATTCTACCCACATAAACAGACTTGTAGCCTCGAAATCCTCCCTTTAGCTTCCTTGCTCTGTTTACCTTTTCAACATCTGATCATAGAGCAAGTATCAATAAATTTCAGAGCATTCCCTTGAATTATTTGCTCATATTTTCTTGGTTTATGATCGCCTTTCATAGCAGGCACCATAAATTAACCTGCTTTTCTATGAAATAGCCCATCAAACTGCAATATGCCCAACAGGGATTACCAGACCTACAGCTACCTCAGCTTGTCTGAGTATCTTGTCTGAATGAGTTTCTTTCTCCCGAAACAGAAAGCCCTGTTGAGAGCCTTAAGGGACAAAAAGTCTGCACATTCTCTACTTTTGTCACAGTTCTGCTTGGACAGAAAAAACACCACCAGGTGAGTGGGGGTGAATGGTCACTGTACCTTGTTCTTCCAAGGCCTCCTTTTCCTGCCAGGGGAGACCTCTTACTGCATTCTAGCTGTATCAGACTTGCCATCTGCCTCAACAAACTAGTCTTTAACTTGTCAATCCATCTACATCAGCAGCATTTATTTCATTAATTGGAAGAATTAGCCCTTTGTAGCAAGTTGAAGGCTGTGAAGCCAAAATCTACTGTGCATTCTCCCAAGTGACCCAGAGACCCTTGGATGAACTCTTGGGGTGACATTAAAATGAATAGTTATATAAAGAAAATAGCATTTTAATGTTTATTTAACGTAGCTACCTTTCCAAAAAAAGGAACTTTCAACATTTTTTAACATCTGGTTGCCTTATTTTTCAGTTTGTTTCTCCAGTGGTATGAGCAGAACGTCTTCAGTTTAGAGAAGACAAGTCTGTATTCTTAGCCACATGGACGCTCTCAGGTTACAGGCAGAGTGGAGGAGGAGAAGATCCATAAATTCCTTTAGAAATTATTTTAAGACTGACAAATTTTAGAGGGCTAAGTCCTACTGTTCATTATGCAACTGAGATCGGTGAAGCTTGTCTGGAGCTCCAGTTGTGTACACAATACCAGTCACACCAGATGCTGCTGCATTTTAAGCATAAAAGAATTGTATGAGGAAGAGCAAGGTTAATTAAAACAGCTTGATAGAAGAATTAATTTGTTCTTTTCTGTGTCATGGATGCTGTTTTAATTGAGAAGAAGGTGTGTTACCACGAACCTCCCAAGTACCCAGGCACATATACACACGTAGTCCTTTATACGAATGTCCATATATTTATAGATAAAATTATAACACCAGATACATTGGCATATATTATGTGTTATACATGCAAGTTATACACTGTGTATTTGAGAGTCTTAAACATCCCTATTATCATTAGACTCTTAGAGCATCCCTGGGAATTCTTTCCCCTTATTTCCTTGGTTTATGATGCTCTTTGCTGACATACACCAGAAATTAACCTGCTATTCTAATGAAGAGCTCATCAGGCCTATCTATAAGAACAATCAGCTCTCTCATACTGCACGATATTCTCCCACCTGCTCACACAATACTGAAATCATGTTCCTAAAAGCAGCCTAAAACCTCATGTTCACTTAGGTGACTACCAGGAACTCCACAACTTTCAGGATCACCCATTTCTAGCATGCAGAAGTCTTCCATGGAGGGACTTCTTCCTCTTAAATAAAGACCTTTGTGCTCACATCTGTCTGTGGTAAAATTTCTGTTCTTCCAAACACACCCTTACCAAACAGTCTCCTCAGGTTTGCAAGAAGGTCCTACCAGAACAAAACATCAAAATAATTTTTTTAGCAATAATTTCATAATTATTTACAAATAACTGGGGGAAAAAGAGTCAATTGTATAACACTGGACTAGCAATCAGCCAGACTGATTTCTGGATTAAAAAACCCTTTTCTACCCTTGTGATGATGACAACCTTTTTAGAGATACTTCTTACAAAATAATTTTAATCCTTGCAATATGGAGTGCTTTTATCTCCTACTAATTATCTCAATCTACTTTATTAAGTGAGCAGCTTGTCATCACATTTAATTTTGGCCACAATGCATAAAATCAGATTTAAATAAAGTCTTCATTGACAGCAATTACTTTCCAATCTCTAGCTAATTGTATGTCCTAAGAAGATTTTTATTTTTTTTCAGAACCAGTACTAGATTAGCCTGCCTACAGTTACACAGATAATTATGTTTATTCTCCTAAAACACAGCCTCCCACAGGATTTTAGTTTTTATTCCTTAGAATTTTTCTGATGTTTCAGAACTAACATTTACACTGAATTCTGGTAAAATAATTAAAATGGAAGAGTAGCTCCATCTCTCTGAGAATCCCAAGACCTAGATTTGTTGTTGTTCTGTGTAAAATTGCACAGAATTTCTCCAGGAGCCCATTCTTGCCAGATAATATGATATTTTATAGTCACCAGTAAAAGAGGTGTAGAACCACCTGCTTTCTTGCTCAGTTCTAATAGCTCAGCTATCATTTTGAGAAAAGAATTAAAACTCAAAAATAAATTGTATATAAGGCCTAAATATCTCATATTACTATTGAGAGTTAAAAATCAGATAAAGAGTTTTTATTCTTGGTTGTGTAAATGAATTAACTCTGGTGTGATTACTTAGAGTACTGTGATAAGTAAGTGATAAACTTCATTGCAACTCAGCATACTATGCAATAAATGAACTTATGGCTGGTTAAATTGCAAGGCAAGGCTGGGGTGTTTAATAAACGCAAAAAGCTGTTTATTGCACATATATTGCCACTGACGTTATATACTCACAGTGGAAAGCATTCAATTACTATTTTTAGAAGAAGGGAAAAAAATCACTATAATTCACGTTTGAAAGTATTTTGCACTATCTGTCCTTGTTCTCCTACATTTAGGTTTTCAAAATGCAGCACAATTTCCTGAAATAATAATATGCACACATAAAAATGGAACCCACTCCCCCATGCGTGGAACAACTTGTGGGGCCCTGAAATTCATGCAGGCAGGTAATGTGAGCCTATTCCACACTATCTGTTTTCCTGAATCAGAGAATCATAGAATCATTTAGGTTGGAAAAGACCTCTAAGATCGTCACGATCCAACATTAACCCAGCACTGCCA
Source organism: Edolisoma coerulescens (assembly GCA_013397115.1). Lineage (NCBI taxonomy): Eukaryota > Metazoa > Chordata > Aves > Passeriformes > Campephagidae > Edolisoma > Edolisoma coerulescens. The sequence goes on from VWZW01005671.1 coordinate 2,035,114, forward strand.
GGTCCACCACCAAGTGCCCACTTTGGATACCTTCAAAGCTACTAAGAACTAGTGAGAATTGCTGCTTAACTGGTATAAATAATCAGAACTAAATAGAATAATCATTCCTAAGTAGCATTTTCAAAGTGTCTGCTCTTCACAGTGAGGCGAGGAGCATTCTCAAGGAGGAATACTCACTGAGCCAGAAGGGAAACTCTCCATGTCTCTGCTTGAGTGGGCTGGGACAAAGACCATTGGCTATATCAGAGGTCTCCATTAGAGGAAGCAGCCATCTGCAGGTTGGCGTGGCAGAAGTACAAGTTGTATAATGACTTCATCTGTGCAAAGAAAATAGCATTTTACTGCTAACTGGACCACAGAGCCATACAGCCTTGAGATGTACTAACTTCCTTCAGGATAAGGGTTTAGGGAAGATGTTTAGGAGTTCTGACACCATTGCCTCTGACAAGCTGTGACCCCAGCTGTGTCGTTAAGTGGGAAGAGAAAAGTGAGCTGATGCTTTACTAACAAAACAAGACAACCCAAAGTATTGTGGGATATATGACCATACATAACTCTAAATATAATATATAAAGTGGGTAAAGTATGCTATAAAAGGACATGTTTAAAAAATTATTCTTTGAAATTTTTCCTCAATGTGACTAACATCTGTTGGTCATTTTGTCCGCCAGCACAAGGAAGTTCAGAATATGAAAGAGGTAATGAACTGTGAGAAAAGCTTTGCTTTGCAAGAGTGTTTCTTTGATTTTCTTTGTCAGAATTGCAGTGGCCTCTGACCAGTCACAAAATAACAATCATTAATTGGGCTCTTTTTGTTCTCAGCCTAATCTTGCAACCAGCAGAATCATGTTCTCCAGCCCATCCTCGTCCATGAGCAGTGCAGTAAATGCTGCCTCAAGGAGAACTCACTTAGAGCAGATATCTATTTAAGGCCTGTTATAGTCTCTCATCTGGAGTAACAAAACCCAGGTGTTCCACATAGCAGCTGCTTGTCACCCTCCCTGATATCTTGGCAGGTCTGCAAGTGAGGAGAGATCTGAAACCTTGTGCAGACATAATACATTTCATTCCCAAGAAAATGAAACCATACTTGGAGTTTCCCTAAGTGATGGTTGTAACAGGAGACACGACACTGTCAGCACCTGTGTGGGAGCACAATTTGATGGAAACTGGGAACCTTTGTGTAGCACAGACCCAAGCCCCAAAAGCCAAATGTGATCAGCCTCCTAAGAATAAAATGTTTCTTCCTCAAATCACTTCTTTTTGTGGGTGCTCTATCACCTCCAAGCTGTACTAAAAGACCGAGAAAATAGTGCTCACCTGTGCTAACTAATCCTACCATTTGCATAGATGCCTTGATAGAGTGGATGAACCATCTGAAGAAAAACTGGTCTTTTATAGAAATTTTCCTCTGTTAAAGGCCTAAGATATTCACAGTTTTCATCCAACATTTTAATTCACCACAGTGTCGGGGCTACTCCTTAACGTCCACAGGGAACCTCCACGCATTAGAAACCCAAAGCAAGTTATCAAGGTCCTTCCTACCCCTCCTACCTCTGCCTCTACTGCACATTTCTGAGCTGTCGACACAGCTCCTTGTGTGGTCTTGAAACTGATGCTGTTCAACAGCAGCCAAAAGAGAGGGGAAAATCTGCTTTTTTATTTATATAAATCTGGCTAAGAGTTTTTATTTATTTAGAGTGGACTTTAAACTGTGCTTGACTCTAAATAAATAAAACACGTTATTTTCCCTCCCTACTGGTTGCCACCAAGCCGTGTGAATTCCAAAGACCACACAGACAGCAGCGGCTGTGTGGTAACATGGGGACTGATGCAAAGGGAGGCAGCCCACCAGAGGCTGGGGTTTGCAAGGCTTGCAGGTGAAGGAAGCACTGTGAAAGGCTTGCTTTGAGAGTAGGAATAAGCACAGCTCTGAAAAAGGCATCAGTTCCTTGGATATTGCGCTGATGCTGATCCTTCTCCTTCCCCGTCTTGCAGTGCATTTCTCCTCCACCAGACTGGGCCCTACCAAGTCACTCCTGTTCGTGTCCTGTCCATCACAGTGGCAATTCTCTGTGAGTAACAGCAGCACTATGGTGGGGAATGGGCAGGAGGAATGGTAGGTAAACACATGTCAGGATTCAGTTAAGTGGAGAGGAGAGGAAAGGAAGAAAATGTCTTTAAGATTTATTCCAGGCTGTCCATTTGTTTTAGCCAGATCCTTGAAAAAAATCAGTTTGGATGCAGTTTTGGGCACTGTACATTAGGATGACCCTGCTTGAGCAGGGAGGTTTGACCAGATGACCCACTGAGGTCCCCCCCAACCTTACCCATTCTGTGATTCTCTGGGGGAGACTGAATTATTTTTAGTCTTCAGTCAGTCACAGGCAACACTTCTGTAACATTAATGCCTTCTTTTAGCTTTTAAGTCGCAAATGAAATGGACCAAATACAACTCATCTTTGGAGTAGCCCCTGGGACAAATTTATCAGAAGCTTTATCAGAAGCAGTGTCAGAAGAGTAGATGAAAATTGTACAATAAAACTCTTTTGTACCCTGCTTCACAGGTGAGTGTCATTTCACTCAGGGAACAGCAAAGACACAGGTTCCTAGTGTCCCTCACCTGAACGTTGCTGATTTCGTCACATGCTCAGTGAATGGTAACTTCAGACAAGTTGACAGGTTCAGACAAGCTCCATTCAGATCTTTGGGAAGCACCAGGTTCCTGAGATACCTACCAGCCAAAGGAAGCATGTGGTAAAACTCCCAGTGTTTGGTGGAAGGCAGAAATGCAAAAGGCAAAGTGCTAGCTCCTCCTTTTAGCACCCAGCTAAAACCAAATCTATTTGTTGCTCCCACAGCACCTGTGTAAAACAAGTGCCATAAAAAGCCATGCCTTTATAGAAAACTCACATTTTAGATCACTAGACAAATAAAGAATGAATCCGTCTGCCACTCTGCTTGTTCCTGAACTGCTGCACCATTCATTTGCATTATTTCACCTCTCCTTCCAATGCTTCACCTTCTGAAAGCAAATACAGGGGAAATCACAAAACCCATCTTCTTTGCAGGTATCTTACTGCCATTGGCCAAGGACTTCACCATGCCAGCTTCTGCTCCTCACTTTTTCCTTGTAGTTTACTAGTAGCTAACTGGAGAAAGAGCTGGCTGCAGACAAAGTCATTTTTCTGGTAGACTGTGGTCTGCAGTTGATCTAAAAGTCAGATCAACCTTGATCTCATTAATCCAACTGAGGGACCAGCATTTACCTTTAAAGTTACAGTTATATTCAGCAATACTGACCCAAACAGCCTACTCTTGGAACCTGAAGACAGAACAGACTATTTCTCAGAGACTGACTCTACAGCCTGCTTGCAAAGGGTTGGATTTGCCAGTCTATGCTAAAATGCAGTGGGCAATAGTTTTCTGAGGCAGACCTGTCCATATTCATGATTCAAGTTTTTTACCAGTTACAGGGTAATCCTCAGCAGCAGCATCTGCTGACCTGGTGTGAATATGAACTTGCAAATTCCTTATTCCTGGGGTGAACATCAAACGACAGCAGAAGGACTGGGCAACGGTTAGCAGCAGCTACTAAAATTTTTTCTTCTGTTTTGGGGGGAAGGAAGAAGGATGAGTGAACTTTTACAATGAAAGAGAGGAAAAAAGTTTAATACAAAGACTGGCAAGGCAGAAGCAGGTCAAAGGAGAGTAGGAAACTTACTAGGAGGTCAAGCCGACTGAAAAGCCTAGGTTCTTCTCCAAATAAGGCAGGCATTCAGACTCCATAGCTTGTGAGGCACTTGGCCAAAGTCAAAGTGAGACATAGAAAACCCTACCACAAGACAGAAGAAAAGACAGACATAAAGAAAAAATATCCATATCTCAGCCGAACAGCACGGCTGGCTCAGAATGTACTGTTGAAGGAAAGGTCAGCAGCCAGCCCTTATTCAGTGATGACTGCTGAATATGAAGAGACATAAGCAAGGGGCAGCTAAAGAAGCAGAGATTATTAGAGTGACAGCAAACCCTTCCATCTGGGAAGGATACTGGACAAAGCACGTATTTCCCTGTGTTCCCAAGGATACTCAAAACTAGAAGGAATTCTGAGAGGGGAAAAGACCAGTAACTCTGTCTGGATTCTCAACCTCTTTCCAAACCCAGCTGGTTCAGGTAATGATGTAGCACAAACAGATTTTTGTGAAGAGCAGCTTGGCTTTTGCAGATCTGTCTTTTACTGAAATGCATGGAGAACACATTGCTGTGTGCTGGCTGCAGGTGGGCTGTCAGAATCCCACATGAATTCAGGATCCCTGACCCTCAGTTAACACAACTGGCACAATTCCACCAAATCTATTCAATAGGAAAGCTCCCTATCTTTTTACCCCCTTGTTTCCACCCTCCCCCACTGCAACATCCTAGGTGGAACACACACTGTAAGCTGCCCCTCAAGCCAGCAGTACTCCCTGGCCCACATCTTGCACATCAGGGGAAATTAACTTCAATGCAGCCAAATTCAAGGACAGGCCACAAGCCCCAGGTGCCCTGAATAATAATAATGCAGAGGACAAACACAGCCCTGAGTTCCCTGATAACCCCAATCTGCAGGACCTTTGCCTGCCGCCCCACCGGTCTTTGCAGAATAAAGACCACGAATTCTTACTGCCAAGAACAAGGATCTGGGTACTCAATACACAGATCAGCAACTCCTGTCTCTGGTCTTTTCTGTCTTCTCACTAGATATCTTTTCCAAACTACTCAGACAAGTTTCCAAAAAAATTTTCAATACACTATCTTCTAGCAACTGGGTTGAGGGTGTGTGTTTAGACCTTCCTCTTTTTTTTAGAAAAAAAAAAAACTTTATTCTGATTTCTGGGTGGCAAAAGAGAAAAGACTTAAATTTAAAATGCTTTGGAGATCCTATGGGAAAACCCTTTATATTTGTGTGTGGTCCTGCAGTTTTGTCAGTTGTCTGACATTTTAATTTCCTGTTCCTCTCTTATGGTGAGATTCTGATTTCTGCTCTCTCTTTCTCCTTTCTCCATTACAGCAACCTAACAGGGAACTCCAGTTCTACCATCTGTTTCCTATTCACTTTTATAAATATTGAAACAAATAATTAATTTGGTGAACAGGCATGATGTAGCCTGGCTCATCTTCAGTCAATATATAACTTCTACCAGCCCTTTCCAGTCTTTCAATCTCTTATAGATATTAGCTCCTTTGCACAGGACTATTCGTGGTCTAACTCCTCAATGAAACTGGTCCAGCTTTAAATGCTCAAATGCTTTTACATTAGAAACAGCTATTCTGGGTACTGTGTCCCCACAAAATGCTGTGTCAATACAGTCCACTTGCAAACTAGTCTTTAATAAACTTTCTGCATTTAGACAACATGAAATATGAAAGAACTATCCACTGAGTCTGATAAAACAGCCATGCTGATCAATGCATAGTCTGTCCTCAGTGACTAAGTGCACATAACCCTCTGCTAGCAGGAGTATGAGGTTACTGGGAGGAGAAAGCTTGGGTCTACCTTTAAAGCAACCCCAAGCTGTTCAAACAGGTATCACCCAACGCCTGTCTATTCCTATTCCATACGCCAATGCAATTCCCTGTGTACTGGGAATCTCAACCCAGAAGATTCCTCCTGAATGTCCAGTTGTGATTTCCACAGGGCAGAGACTATCCTTCTGTGGTTGGCTCTGGCTTGTGTCAGTGTGATGCCAAACTGTGACAGAGCTGTTCAGTGTCCATGCATCAAATACAAGCCCTAACACAGCACCCAGGAGTACTCCCATTTCTGCAGGAGTATACATGTCCTCAATGCCAAGGACCATTTTAATAGATTTCATTTTTCTTTACCCCTCTGAAATGCTAAATCCTCCTTCTCAATATGCCAGAAAAGATTTTCTGTGAAAGATCATGCTCACCCTTGCTAGTCAGAGAAATTACACAATGTTAAAAATCTCCGCTGTGTTGCAAAGTACCAAAATCCCTTGAGGATGATTCACTTAATCCTCCGTGTCCAGACTTGAGGAGAAATTACAGCAGCCCCAGGAGAGCTCAGCATGGATGTCGACTCCCCTCAGGATGGTGGCAGGGAGCAAGGTGTGCTGAAAGAGGACAAAGAGGCAGCTCAAGGCCCAGCTGTCCTTTTGACAGTCAGTCCATCCAGACTGGCACCAAACCTCACTCCCCTGGACCAGGGTTGTGTCACCCTGCTCCAGGTGCCAGCAGGCATTGTGTCCCTTCTCCCCTTCTGCAAACAGCCACATGGACAAACCAGACTAAGTCAGGCACTCACCTTTATCTTGGTGGCAACCACAGAGCTCAGCAAACCTTGTCCACACCAACTTTTCTCTCCTCAGACTTGTGGCCATGACTCTGAATTCACCTTCTGGATGTTTTCTCACATGAACACGCCTGTAACTTTTTCTTGGGGCTTAAAAAACACTTTCCAACCCATTTTTCCATATCACCACACTCTGCCCCAGAGATGTCTCTCGGGAATATATATGGTGAGGTTACACATTCCTAGTCCTCACCAGGAATGGGATTGCATAAGAACATTCCAATTTTTTTAGCTTATGGAAAAAGTAATCAAGCATTTCTCTCACCACTAAAATGTCATCATTTTATGCATTTCACAAAGAATTCTCTCATTATGTTAGATAGGCCTGGAGAAACTCCAGTCTCTGTGGGTTGCCCACATTCCCCCATTCTGTACAGAAATTAAAAGCCTTACTCTGTTTTTTAAGAAAGCCAAGTTACTTGGTGCCCTGCTACTGACCCAAAACTTGATGGCAACACACCTGATTTCTCTTACAAACTGGTTTGGCCTTTTCTGAATTCGTTCCTCACACAGCTGTGTGCACAGCATTTTCCCCACAATGCTTTGTTAAAAATAATAATTGCACATGAAGAAAAAGAAAGCCCATAATAATAACATCAGCAATCATTTAAGAAACATTAATGAGTGCTGCCAACAGCACAGCCATTCACTGGCACTGAATAAAGAAGACAACAAGTCTATAAGGCCATTAATATCCCAATTTTTAATTCAACTGAATTTTTTTATTATTATTTTGGCACAATGCTGCAACAATACAGCGGCATTATACAAACATTTTAGCATCAGCAAGAAAGCTCAGCCTTTGAAAAAAAGAGTGTGTTAGCAACACAGACTTCATGAATGCAAGTAATTCGCACTGTAGGAGAGAGGCAAAGTGTCTCCTTACCTCTTACTCTCTTCCATATCACCGTAGAGCCTGCAAGTTCAGAGGGTGACTGAACTTGTGACTGGGCACTGTACAGCACATGAAAGGAGGGTTCTAAACCTATACATCTCAGAAATACAGCTTTCAGGCTTCAACAGCTGCTTGAAATCCAGTGGCATGGCAGAGATAAAGGTTGAGTAAGAAATGTCTGCATTGAGAAATACAATTGTTGCACAGTCTATGTTGCTTTAATGCGAACTCCTACTTTACTGGATTTTCTGTAGCAAAATGCATCTCCTGTTGATTTGCTGCAAAGCTTCTCATATTCGACAGGATCTTTATAAAACATCTTTCTGGAAAATTAGGGAAGTTGAAGAGAAAATCTATTTCAGGAACAAGTATAACACATGTTCTACATTATCTGAAGGGCCAAGGTAAGAAGTGACCCTGATTGCATCTTAGTAAAAAATGTCATAGATTTCTTTTGAAATGTCGCAGATTTCTTTTGAAAGGCGCACATATTGTTGGGACAACACGTGTTAAGGAGGCCCTAAAGTTCCCTTCACGATGGGTAACATTAAGCAGTACTTTTTAGTGCAGGCACTGGTGCTTTGTTCTAGTGAACCTGTGATGACAAGAGAAAGCATCAGATGTTACATCTAATCCTACAGACTCCACTCATATGAGCAAATATCATTGCACTTGCAGGTCACACTCCTGTGCATAACTTCCAGAAGAAAAGGTGCATAACTGAGAGCAGTTATTGAGCCCCTCTAGAGTCGCCTTTGGTGGGGAGGAGAGAAGGGAAGAAATTGTGAATTATTCACGATTTTCAGTTTATCCCTAATCCCTTAATTCTGTCATTCTGAGGGTAGAGACTTTTGCTTAATGGCTGTGCCAGAAATAACAAGCTAGAATTGCATGTTTATGAAATGGGGTCTTAGTTACTTATTAGGATCAACTGAGCTTGAATTAATGTTGGCTCACATTCAAGAGCACTGAGTGGACTGAATAAGCATCACAGTTTTAAAACTCATTAATGGTTGTTTGTTGTATATATTTAACACACTAGAAACATCAAGCACATTAGACTATACTTTTCCTATAAACATATAGATGTAGAAAAATATGGCTAATACAGCACTACATTCTTAGGACTTGTAGCTCTACTTACACCAGTGGTTGACAGATGAAGGTAATCCTGAATTTAATAAGACACCTTATGGTCCCAAATTTAAGTTGGGCTGGGGTGGATACACACATCCCCCTGTTATCAACAGTGCTTTTACCTCAGAAGACAAGCGCATATTTTACAGGTGATAAGGCAAAACAGGGAAAAAGTAGAGTGAATGTAGAAATGCAGGTGTAATGCAAGTGGAAGAGAATCCAGGCCAGGTAAAGAGAGTAGCTGACACTGTAGATAGCATGGGGCTTTGAAAAGCTACTGCTGAAGGCTACTGCATATGGAAAAATAGGTCCACATTTTGAACTGATAAAAATGCAAGATTCTTGCTCCAGGTGACCTGTATGTGACCTGAAACATGGGGTGGACAATTATTCACACAGTTTTAATGTACTTTGCACATGAATTCTTAAAGTATTTAGGTTTTGATTTTGAGGTTGTTTTTTTTTGGTTGGTTGGTTTTTTAGCTGTGTAAAGGTCGAAAACGCATAAGTTTGCATGGGACCACAGCTGCATTTCTGAAGATTTAACCATGCAAGGGATATTCATATAGAGGCCAATGTGTCAGGTATCACTGAGCACAAGAAATCAAGTTCGACTCCAGTAATTTTCTGTTTCAAATCAGGAGCAAGCTTTGGAAGCAAAAGCCCCCATCATCCCACTTACCATCCTTTGTTTTGCACTTCAATCAGCCTCAGGGCTCACAAACTGGGTTATGAAACTAAACTGGAAGATCCACTCCAGCAGTGCATCTACTGCACTAGGACAAGTTATGGGGATGACCCTATAGGCCCAGATTAGAAACAGTTCAAGACAGGGCACCCAAAATGTGCTCCATGCAGATATCAACTCCTCAGTACCAACTGCTCTGCTCACACAAGCAGAATGTAGGAGCAGAGGGAGGGGACATAAAGTGCAACCTCTCAAGTTAATCCTTTAATCTAAGGCCAGTCCCAAAATGTGTGTCCTTGACACATGAACCAAGCCCCTCCTGAGCTCATTTCATCCCTATTGAAGGACAGTGTATTACCAAATCAGAACCCCCCCCCCCCA
>VWZW01005671.1:2044579-2148554 GCA_013397115.1 Edolisoma coerulescens
CAAAAAAAAAATCATTTTCAATTATGGTCCCAGGGTAAAAAAATGCTTCTGAAAATAAAGCCTAAACAAACTCACAGATTTGACTGAAAACAATGGCACTAGCAAGACCACAGAGCAGTAATAATAAAATAAACATTACAGGATATGATTTTTCATCAAAATATTGGAAACATTGACAAAAATGGCTAATCTTGTCTGAGCACAAAGTTTTTCTAATTTTTTTATTTGGTGGGTTTTTTTTGTTTGGTCAGGTTTTTTGATGGGATTTTTTTTGTTTTGGTTTAGGGGTTTTGGTTTTTTGGGGGGGCTTTTTTGAGAAAAAGAAGTCCCATTCTTTCCTCCCCGAAGTAAAGGTAAGCGAGGCCAGACTTATCTCAAGATGAGACACAGGCAGAATTAATGTAGTTCATGTAGGACACAGCTGTGTCATGCATACTCTTGACTATTTTCTACCAGAAACAGAGGAAATTCTGCCTATTCTATGGCCAGAAGCTTCAGGGAAAGCAGCGTCATCTTCCTCCTCTTCTGGAAAGAAGGGAAGCCTGCTACCAAAGGTGGTTTCCTTAGCAAAGGCTTTCAGTCAGCATTAGAGAAATTTGATGGCTCTAGTACTGCAATGCCTTGTTAAGCTAGTTCTTGGATAGGTCAAAACATCACCTAGGTCAAAACCCATCAAAGATATTTGAAAGTAATCTGCAATTCTGAGCTCCTGCTTTGAATCACCCAGCAGGGTCAAGCTTGAGACCTCAGTATTTTTGAAAACTCCTGCTCGATATATCCCAAGGTTTCAGGCATACACCAGCTGTTCACAAAAGCACATACAGAAAAGGAGAATAGAAACCTAGTTTAAAACATCAAATAGATTTACTCCTCTGCTCTAGAAAACACCAATAGGCAATGAAAATCAGGAGTCTGTGGTACCTTCCCAAACACAAGTAGTTGTATTATGATTTGAAGGACATCCTGTCCCATTTTTCAGCTCAAATAATTTTTTTTTCTTCAAAGAATATCTTCTGAAGAAAACAAAAGGTTTTTGTTCTCCCTGCTATTCTTCTGCCTGCTTCACAACTATCACCTGAAGAGAGCAGCTGCAGAACGAAGGCACTGAGAAGGATGGGAAAATGGGGAAAGCAGACATCAAATTATAAATATGAAAGAATATAGTAGCTTTTAAACTAAAGCAGGTTTAACAGAGGGAGGAAAATAAAGGTTGCTGAAAAATCTGAAAAAGGTAATTTGGGTTGTTCTATGCAGCCAAAAAAAAAAAAAAAAAAAAGAAACCAGCTTCATTCAGATTTTTCATCAATTAAAAGACATGATGACAACAAAACATAAGTGCATGCAGAATATTGCACATAACAACAAAAAAAGGAAAACATCGCCATCCTGAAAATCATTTAGAGACATAAGACTTTTTGGAATCAGAGTGGATGACTTATCCTCTCTGCAACATCTGAGTAAAGAAGCAGACTTCTTGTGGTTAAAGGGTTTCAGAAAGGATTCGTCAGACCCAGCATCATTTTGCAATCCCCCATAACATTGATTTCTTCATACACTCATCTTGATTCCCTGGTGGTTCTGGCAGTAATAAATCACAGCAGTTTAAAAGAAGGTCATGTACACATTTTCATATTTCATACATAACCCTGTTGCACAAAAAAATGATCTGGGGTAATTTGCTTGAGGGTTGTAAAGTCATCAGCTCACTTTGGATTGACTTTAATATGTCTCCATGGAATACTCTCATCCTTTTCTCCTTCAGAAGGACTCTGTACACTCATTTGCTCCCTAACTACTTTCAGTAAGGCCCAAAACTCGTCCAAAATTTAACAGACCACAACACTTTCTCTTACAGGCAAGCATTGTACATGAGATCACAGGGTCCACCTCACTGCTGACTCTTAAGTGGCATCTCTAAGCCTTTTTAGGTACCTCAGGTACCCATGTAGTTTGTGAGGAGGGAAAAGCACCTGGGAGTAAGACACAAATGCCTAGTACCTGCACCTCCCTGGAATCCTCTGATCTCCACTATTACCCCCTGGGAGCTTTTATCCCACTGCTTCAGCATCCCACAGCCCAGCAAATCCAGCCCTCAGGTGATCAGAAAGGCCACTCGGGTTCTTATTATTTGATAAGACCAGCACGATGCAGAGCACAGGGAAACATGGTATGCAGGGAGCCCCATAATCACAAAGGGACCAGGTTATGCTCAGCGGGGCTCATGTTGGACAAGAGAGAAGAGTTTCAGCTGTATCAGACCTGGCTCCACGCTAAGTCAGTCCAGTACTTTTGCTCCCCTTGTGCCCTAGGGAATCTCTCTTATTCTGGTTTTCCCATCAGCCATGGCACATCAGTGCTTTGTCAGGGAGAGCTGTGTGTGGTACTGCACACACAGAAATAATGTCTGGTGTTGTAAGGCTGCTACTCAAGATCGCTCCAGCACAGAGCCTGAATGTCAGCATTCTGTCCCTGAAGTATTTTCATTCCTTTTTGAGTTTAGTTTTAGCTTTTCATCTCCAGGTTCTGTAATTGCTAATCAGAGGACATTACTCTGCACCTTGCCATTTACTAATAATTTTGTACAATCTCTTATAATTATTACTGGTTTTGTTTGGAAATATGGTTGCATTTACGGATCTTATTTATAAAGTATCAACTTCTGCCTAGTATAAGATACAAACCAAATTGTTGCACTTCAGGAGCTTTTTTTTCTTTTGTATTATCACAGAAACACATCTGCTTACATTTTTATTACATTTTTAGACCCACAAGAAAACCAAACTCAAAACAATACCATAAATGAACACCAGTACATAGGATAGGTATTATTTTAAAACAGAGGTTTAGATTTCATACTTTAAGTGCCCTTTTTTTGCCAGACCGAAATACTTTACATGCTACTAACTTGAGCTACAACTTTTATTGTGGTTGAAATCCTGACCCTTCCTTGCAGAGAAACTGTCACGGTCTATGCTATAAACCCCAGAGCTAGCAAGAGATTAAGGGCCAAGGAGATTGCTCCAGACCCCATTTTCATGCTCCAGCGAAGAGTTATTGTACTATTTCTGCTACTGCTGTCTCCTTGCTTCACACATGGTCGAGAACCCTCCCTGCTCCCACTCTCTCACGCCTCCAGCCAGTCAACAACTTGTAATAAAAAGCTGATGCCAAAAATTAGAATCATAACCATATATTGAAACACTCCTCTGAAGTGCTTACATCCCCAACCCCATATGGACCCAGCAAAGGATCTCAGAGAGAGAGAGAGAGAGTGGAGGAGAGAGAGACGAGAGCGTCTGGCTGAGAAGCACGTGGATTCATGCTAGCAGCAGCCCAGCAAGCTGCTGGAACTGATTTACCACTAAAGCTGTTAAGCAATGACTGACTTCTTCCAATTATTGGTTTCACAAACAATAATCAGGTTAAAATTAGTAATCTGAATATAAAACTTTGCTTGAAGGAAAGGGAGTGCTGTCCTGAGGGAGTAGGGGAAGAGGGAGCATTCAAAAAGGGGAGACATGAGAAAGCATCCTAGAGGTGGGAAATGTGTTTTGCATCAGGGCAGAGATGCAGGACACCGTACAGCACACTTTCAGCTCCCTCTCTCACCTCAGGGACTGCCAAATGCCACTGTGGTGACAGCAGGGATGTGCTGGATGCCAGAGTATGAGGCCTGGAGACATGTGTACATAACAGAGGGAGAGAAAGAGACACACAGAGATGGAAATTTAAAGGCAGACATTAAAGTCTCAAACATATACTCCTGTTTCTCATGGCTTTTCCTACTCTATTCTCAGTTTGCAGTTACAGACCAAAATTAACAACCTAGTCTACCATCTGCACATTTATTTCTTTAGATTTAACCACTGCACTGCAAGCAGCTCAGTCTGTTTTAAGAAATATAGCATCATTGAGAGCTGATGGATCAAGACACAGAGGTACAAAGGTGTGGGATAACATTTTCAAAAGCAAGGGGGTCAGGTCCTGACTCTGGGGTGACCATCTAGTTTATCACAAACCAGACACTTTTTTTCAACACTTTGGTTTTGGTGACTGTAGCCAAATAACAAGAGAGAAAACTGGCGCCTGAGCACAAATTTCTGGCTCCTATCCTTTTCTGAGACCACCATGCTGGATTACCACCACTGCTAACAGCACTTCCACTGAGAATTGGCAGCTGGGCCCCTTGACAAAATGTGGAGATATGCTGATGGGCTTTGAGCTGAAAACACTGAAGTATTCCCTCCATTTAATAAAGAAAAGCATCTAAATCTTTTAAGTTGAAAGTTCTACTGGGAAATAAGCAATAGGCATTGCTGTGTTCCAAATGTCAAGACTTCCATCTTTCTCCTATAAATCGTAGTCAGGGCTCAAGCACAAAGGGGGAAATTCCCAGCACAATCCTGCACGCTGCATACACCACAGTTCTGGAAAAGGGTAGCACTGAGAAACTGCATCATCCATACAGTTTTCCAGCCTTTCCACATGCCCAAAGAGAAAAAAGCCCACCCCAGGAAAGGAAGTGATTTTACTTAGCATAGTAAAAATTAAGGTACAAATTATGGGGAATACTTGTACAAGAAGAATTCAGCTTCCTACACACTTGGCAGTATCATTGACTAGGAAACAATAATAGTAGCTATTCAGAGATTGCACCACCCCTCCTAATAACTTTTTGTTTCTTTCAGTCTGCATAATTCTGTATAATTTTGAAGCATATTTAGAGAAGGAAGCGAGGACCACTGACTATAAAACACAAAGCTCAAGACACAACCCCTGCCCTGGGAAGTCCCTCCACTGCAGATTAACAGCTGTTTTGACAGTTTAACAATTAAAGCATTACTCTAATATGGCTCTGATTTTACACTTCTTCTCAGCACACCCACTACTGAGCACTGCATCCTGGAGCAGAATGGAGGGCATTGGCATTTTTCTCAGCCGTTCTTGAATTTTTGCCCCACTTATATTTTTGCTTTTAGTTGTATTTTCTTCCTTTTTCTGCAAGTAAAAAATTTTAAGCCAGCTAGCAACAAGAATTTCACAGCCATTATTTTAAAAAGCATGTGGGAAACAAGGCTCTAAAATCCACATTTATGTAATGAATGACTCCTAATCAGAGGAAGTTCTAGTAAGGTTTCCTGATGTGCTGAAAGAGAAAGATAGGCAGCACCAGGACTGCCAGGCTGACCTATACTGATCTCAAGCAGGAGACTTTCACACCAGGCTTCTTGCCCACAGTGTCACCACTTCCTGCTCTTCTTTGTTCCACAATATAGGATACTTCATTAGACTGGCAACCTCAAGCTCGTTTCCATGGAAACTCATGGCACAACAAAACACAAGACATTAATCACCATACTTAGATTTCATCAGGAGAGAAGGAACTGGGCTGTGAGCTGACAGAATTGTACAACTCACAAATAAGTGCAACAAGGGAAATCAAGTGTCACAGCATGCTGCAGTGCCCTGGGGATAAAAGGGATCCAAACCATGCTGCACAGATGCCCACAGATCAGGATCTTAGCTGCCCCACTGGCTGGCATTATTAAGAGTCAGTGCTTCAACCCTGGCATTGGGACTCAGGGAAGAATCTGCTCTCCACAGAGAGTATCAGACCTGAGTCACAATGAGGTTCAGGGTCAACTCACCCAGAGTCCAACCAACCCAATTATTTCTCCTAATTGCACCTCTACTGGAAGCGTTTCCTTATCTGAAGCGCCAGCTGAAAGATGTCTTTTGAGGGCATGTGAAAGAGACTGCTTATTCTTATGCTTCACTCCTTAGAATGTTTTCATTTCCACTGATAATATCATTTTATTGCCTGGTTTTTGTCTCTCTGAGAGGAATCTGCATCAGCACTAGAATCTCACTGGTGATGGTGGCCTGCTTTCAATTGGACTTCTCTTTAAAACATTTTCAGAGTAAGACATTGCAAGACTCACATCTAAGTATTTTTTGCAAGGATTCAAGTTTGTAAACTTGCATCCGATATTCTGGATTCAAAAGAAAGCCATAACCAATTTTTGGATAACAAAATAATTATCAAGACAGAAGCAGAGGAACAATACATATTTAGATAAACCAGAAATGTTTCAGACAGTGAACATTTGAATCAATTTTATACCTACAGCTCAAGCTAAGGCTGAGAGTTCGATCTGTGGGAAAAGCCCCGGAGCAGTTTTTGATCATCAAAAATTCACTGTGCTACATCCTCCAAGTAAGTATAATTCCCCTGGTTCAGATCTCCTTGGACCTTGTGTACAGAAGTTCATTTTCTTTGATCTGCTATATAAACACAGTTGCATATATGGGGTTAAATACATCTAGGAGGTATTCCTGCATCCTGCTGGCATGGACATTTCTAAGGCATTCCCTACAGAGGATTTGTTCATGAATACATTTCTCTCAATTAGTGTTCCACTGCATTGGCTTCAATAGGAGACAAAAGGCAAAATTTTTCCAATAGGATGTTCCTAGAAGCTGAATGAGTTTAGGCAGTGGTTTTTGTCAAGCATACTCTCCAGGAGGCAATATTTTAGGAAGACTGAGTGCAGTGTGAAGCAAGGTGTGCAATATAAGTATGCCAGGCTGGAAGACTTCATTCACAAGGACTGATAAAAATCCTAAGTACAGCTTTCAGAGTTTTATATCTATGAACTTCATGCCGGCATGGATCGATACTCAGAGAAAAACAGAAAGCTAGTCAAATTTCAAAAATCTGGAAATCCCATAAAATTACTGAATTCCACATAGTTTCTGTTCAAAAGTATAAAGTAACTGCAATTTGCTTGAGAGTCCTGTCAAAAATTTGTGAACAAGTCTAGCCTGAACTTAGCAAGAGACACTTCCTGTGCCTGAAGGACCCAACAGCAGTCCTTAAAGTTTTGAAAATATCTCAACATGCAGCTGCTCCATGGAGAGAAGCTGATGAGTGCAGCATAGTCCTGCTGAACGCCAAGTCCTGTGGAAAACCCAGGAGCTCAAACACAGCACTGATGGTTTCCAAATTCCCTTGAAAAATAAAATGAGCTCTTCTGAATTTCCCCTGCAGTGACAGGCAGCTCCAAAGCCATAAATGATTGCTGATGTGGTAAGAAAGTCCCAGTGATTTCACAAACATTAGAAGCATGACTTGGGAAGGCATTTGGGAAGAAAGCTTTAGCATAAAGCACACTGCCTCTCCAGACTTCCTACCAGAGCACTTGTCTGCCAGTTCCCCAAATGAAATCTAGTTATGCACCTTTCCAGCAACTCATTTTCTTGCATCTGGGAGGACACTGTGATACTGTATGCACTCTGTTTTCACCACACCTGTGTGTCAATGTGTGCAAGAGCACAGTTATTCCTGATACAGTCTCACAAGGACAGAAGACATGAGAGCTAGACCACTTCTGTGTCTTTTCAGACTGAACATGAAATACAAGAGTACAAATCTGACCCAGTGATAATTGTTGAGGATGATGGGATATGTGTGGATAGTTTGACAAAGTAGAAGGAAATCCTGACTCCATTCCTCACTCTGTTGTGGGTTTCCTACCTTAACTTCTACTAGAAAAATCCTGCAGCAAGAAAAATCAGCTAGTGACTCACCTTTGACACTGGGAAAGGTATGATGTTGTCTTTGGTATTATAGAAAATTCTTTTCTGTAGAATAGACATTATAAACTGCTCCTCTCTATCCCAGAGGTCTCCACAGATAAACATCAAGAACCCAGATGCTGTGATTATACAGTCAGACAAGGAAAATGTTACTATAGTCACTTCTTAAAACTTGACAGAATGAACACTACACATTCTCCTATGTGTTTTTTTAATGAGCTTTTTTTTTTTTTTATGGCTTTGCCTATTGTAGTTCAGTAATTTTGTTTCTAGCGCTTTTTCCCTAAGTTATCTTCATGTGACATGAAAGATATCACTAAAGACAACGCCAGGCTGGAAACAGTCATCTCTTTTCTAGTTAAATCTTACTACAGAGACAGCAACCAGCAACTGGGATGTATAGCAGCTGAAACCGTAATGGTGCATACAATGTTTAATTGTGCATATGTGATACACACTATTAAACTTTCTCTTTGTTCCATGCAGCACAAAGAAATTCTCAGGAGGCTGAGAAGGATCATATCCATGGCTGAATGAGAAAATAACATTAAAATTATCATTATAGGCCTTCCTCCCTCTAACTTAGCTGGGTGAACCCTAGAAGATTTAGAGTTCAGGTTCAGTTCAGATAAACATCCAAAAGTTCACAGGTTTACCCAAACTATCTGAATCTCTAGAGTCCCAAAATAAGCTGGAAATCTCCAGAACCGCCTTTCTTGAGGGATTTCCTGCACTTCCAGTTTTGGACAAAAATCAGAAATAGAAAGAAAAACCCCCACAACATGAACTAAATATTGCAGAACCTCAGCACAACTCATTTAAGTTACACTCTGAAAGTCATCATCTACTCACATAGATCTATCAAGTCTTTTGATGAATTTTTTTTTAATATCAGTTTTTATGGCTGAATCAGAGCATATTTACTTTTTCACCTGACTTCTCTAAATCTATTCTACTCATTTCTACCATCATATTCTTGTGAGTGGAACCCAGAGCAGATGGTAAAGGGAGGCTCTCTTCTTCTACACATTTACAGTAGATCTACACAACACATTTAGGTCTCACAGAGAATATCTCTCCATTTAAAATATTTATTAAAGCAGACGCTAAGAGGTAAAGAGAAGAGACAAGGAGTATAGTGAAGTAGTTTACAAAGTACTGACATTGGTAGCAGATATCCCTCCCACTGGCACATGAGCTGCTGGTTTCCCTCTTTGACACTGATACGGAAAAAACATCAGCAGCCACACTATCAGCAAGAACATGACCCTCTGATCAGCCATTGTTCACTTTCCCAGAGCAGACTTCCCTCTCCCAAATTAACTGTGGCTAGTCATTTTCTCTGGTGCAAAAATGTGGTTTCAATCATTTAAGGCAGATGATCTGTATCAAATGAAGAGCACGTTGCTTTGTAGTACTTTCCGTCATCTCCTCCACTTGCACAGCCAGGGAGGAACGTGGGCACCCTTGCCACAAGCCTGGTTCCCCTGACAGGCTGTGCAGAGCCTTCCTCATCTCAGAACACCCTCCCCATTCACTCAGTCACGTGTTTGCCATTTGTACCAGGCCAGCAAGAAGTAATTTCTTATGCGATCAAATGGGGAAAAATCGTATTCCATAATCTGGCACTACCATCTGAGCCAATCAAAGGCCTACAGAGTTCAGTCAAAAAACAGCTATAAGAAAAGGAGCATGCACAGAGTAATTCTTTCCCTGCTGTATCCATCCAGCTTCCAGGAAGGTACCAGCTTAGAGACTTCCTGAACTGAGAGTTTGCACCTGTACCCTCATGTTTGGTAGGTACTCACAAACCCATCCCCCTATAATTTGCCTGATCCCTTCCTGAACCTGCTGATGCTTTTGTCCAGGACAAGATGGGCCAATGTGGGCCGCAACTTCATTGCACTCCCTTTTGCTTGTTCATAGTCCTTGTTTAATGAGAAACAATGAATACAGAAATAGTTCCTTATTTACTTTCTCTATCCTTCATTCACTCTTATGACTTTTAAAAATAACAAACATCTTTCCCCCACAGTCACTCTTTTCCAGCCTAGGAAATCCATCAAGCCCTTTGTAATGTAAAAGCCATTCCATACCATCCTTATGATCCATATCTTCACTTTTTTTATCAAAATCCTTTGGATTTTTAAATAAAATGTTTTCAGAGTTCCACATAGAAGATCAGGTGTGAATGGTCTGTGGCAGAATGCTCTTGTTCTCTACTTTGATTTCCACTCCCCTTCTACCAAATCCTAGCATTCTAGATGACTCTGCCATCATTTCGAGGTGACATCCTCAGAGACAGCCATAATGACACCTGAGGTGTCTCCCCCCAGGTGGGAGTAGCTATTTCCTGCTAGTTGTGGCATATATATAGTTTATGCTAGTTTCACCACTCTTCAATTATTAAGATTAGAAAATAATCTGAGAAAAGAGACTCAGTCATTCAGCATCCTAATAGTATCTACAATTCTCCTGGGTTGATTTGAGTTTAGGTTTTCCTGAATAGTTTTGTGTCATTAGCAAATCTTGTCCTTTTACTGCTTATCCCCATTTTTAGATCAGGAATAATTTGAATAACATGGAACAGATTTTTGTCAGTAACCTTGCATTTCTGTGGTTGCCATTCCTTTTATTACATCATTGTGATGTTCTAGACAATTGAGGAAGTGTTTTCTACATTGTTTTCACCCATTTCTTGGAGGCTTTCCACATCCATCCCCATAAAAGCATGAAATACCTCTTAACTGACATGAGTTATGAGTTACAAAAGCAACACCTTTCTCCTTCTTACCTCTTGCTGGGTGTCCGTCAATGCTATGATATATCAGCTCTTTAAAAAAAGGACCTGATATAGGAAGCTCAGCTTCCTATATATATTTTGTTTTTCCTGGTTGGTTTTTTGTTTTTGTTGTTTGGATTTGGTTTTGGAGAGGTTTTTTTCAGAGCAGTTCAGTGTTGATCTCAGGCTTCCCTCCTATCAGCATTGGCTCAAATGCCTGAAATTATCCAATATCCCAGAAATGTTCTCGGGCTTTTGGTCCTGTTTCTCCTCCTGCACAACAAACCCCGAGCCTGCTAAAATTTCACACCCTCCTGAAAAAACGTCCCAGTCAGTCAGGCAGCGGAAGCTCACGTTTGCTGCTCCATTCCAGAGCAACGTGTCTCACGGGGCGTGTGCAGCCCCTGACGAAAGGCAGCAGGTTAAAGCATGAAATCCGCTGGGGCTCTGGCAGCAGGTGGGAGTCGCTGTCCCGGTGCGCTGGCACTGGGGGAAGAGGAGGGGCACACCACACATGAGTAGCCAGGCACACACGGGACATCTTCTCACCAGATGGTGCATCAGACCTGTGGGAGCTTAACTCTTAATTAAACTAAGGACTAAGGGCCACATTCAGTCACAGCATCAGTTTCCTCCAAACCAGATGTCGGCAAGACACCACAAAAATTGCATTCAGTGCAAGCCCAAACCCAGACTGAGGGTGGCCACTGCCCGAGCCTCATGTACCATCTCTGTCAGGATAAGAAGTTTTTTCCAGCAGCAAACTGACAGCCCCTTTGTTCTGGGTCATCACACCCTGAAAGCCCCCTCTATTCTGCATTAAACCTGAAACCAACACTCCTGCAGCACAGCAGTGTTGCTCACCAGGCACAGAAAGCAGCCTGAAACAGAGCAGGAAATTGTCTGTGGGGTTTACTCAAAGCTTCCCAAAGCACCCAGCTACCCTAATTTTTCCTAGCAGCTCGTCACACTGACCAAGATACCCTATGTGCTGAAATCCCAGAGGTGCACCTGGCCAAGAACAAACTGGCAGCAGGTGTCTCAATAGGTAACCGTACTAGGCATTTGGAAAACACAGATAAATCTGTGAAGCCCTCAAAAGCCTCTGGATAGCATTGTCAGTAGGTGAAGGGAGAGAAATTAAAAGAGACCCAGGCCAAGCTGATTGGCAGCCCTACACCTTTGCCTCTGGATCATCTTCAGTGCAATACAGTGATTTTAGAGAAGTGAGGTCCATAAGGCCCCAAAGAAGCAATAATGATTTAATTTATTTGGGTAAAACCTGAAGCCAGCAGCATATCTGTAATGTTATTTGTCAAGCAATGGTAACAGAGTAGTACAGATTTTTATGTCCTGGGCACTGACTCAGTGTCAAATATTTAATGAAAAAATCCAAGAAAAATAAAAAGTAGCTGATCCAAGGACTGGCAGTGACTGTACTCAAGGATCCAATGCCTCCTTTACCTCCAGTCCCCTCCTCTCACTTCGCCCCAACTTTCCCCTGCCTCTCTGCCTTTCTCACCTGGAAGATGTTATTGTTTAACATGGCACATTCCCAAGCTGCTAGACCAGGACAGTAAAATTATTCACTGGCTTTACTGTACTCTTCTACCAGTCACTCATTTTTTAAGCTTTCAGCTCTCCTTCCCTCCACCCCCACCTCCTCCACTCCCCAATGAAATTTGCTTTTTCCCTGCTCTCCCTCCCTTTTTGCTAGGCAGAATCTGGAAAAAAGAAATCGAGGCCAAACTCAACAAAACTACTGCTGCGTAAGAGCAGTCCTTTTTCACACACAGATGGTCAGTCAGAAGAATGAGAGCTTTATAAGACAGACATCGTGCTGGTCTTTGCAATCCTGTTCCCCCGGACCTCAGCAGGAGTTTTTCATCACCAAAGTGGATAATAACTCTGTCAGACACCTCATACACACAGGTATTAATAAAAAAAGAAAATACTGCAGTGACTGATTTTACAAGAAACTGGGAATCTTAATGTGATGGTTAAAAAATGTGCAGGATGATTACGCACAACCAATAGCTGTGTCAACAGGGGTTTATGGCAGGTTGCTAATCAGCAGGGAATGCACTTATGTATACAGCCACGGTTTTGCACTTTATGGACAACATTTCTGTGGCCAAAGTCCGTGTAGCGTTGCACAGCCATAAACGTGCACGCATTGTGTGCTTGTAAACGCCCAAGTGTCCATAGGCTTCTTGGTGTTTGCGTATGGAAACCCCATTTTCACGGGTAACAGGAACTTACAGCATCACTCCTGGATGCACCACAAGATGCCAGCATGTACTCATGCCTTTATTTCTCAGATTTGGCCTAATCTACAAATGGGCTTAAACATATTATTTTAAAGGAAAATTTAGTTTTCTCCCAACTGAGTTTTGATGACAAAGAAGGTAGATTCTCACCACTGTTAATCAGATGCCAGACCCTCAGCTTTTCTTGTGATAGATCCAGAGTGTCAAGACCATATCTGAAAGGCACAGACAGCACCAGCATTGGCTAACACAGAAACAGAGCTCCCTTTGTTTAAAATGGAAAAATATTTTCAGAAACTCTACATTTCCCTACAACAAAAGAAGCAACACTAAAGAAAATCCCTGCAGGAAGCTTGAAGTAGGAGCTCTGTTCTAATAGTTATCTTTCCTCCACAAATGGAAATTTTGTAACCCAGCATTTTCAAATTCAAATAGAATGAAATTATGCGTGAACTCTTGCACTCTCGCTTCATTAGTCATTCCCTTCATTAGTAAAATGAGAAGGGGCAGCAGTTAATGCTTCTGCTTGTGACAGAAGTTCTCGCAACATATCTGAGAGCTAATTTGACATTAAAGTTAAAAATGTGCTCTGTATTTAATCTGATTCAATAAATGCAAGGAGGAGAAATGCTGTCATCTCGGAAGCTTTAAGATGGTTGCATTCCCAAACAGAAGTTGATGTGTGACATCCTTTGGTCACCAGCAGAGCATTGCTTACAAAGCACTGAACAGTTATGGTCTACGTGGAAGTACAAATCCCTGCTAAGGACCTGTGCTTTCCACAGGTTAAGCAGCACCCAATCTGCAAACCTCCATTTTTCCTTGAACACGGTGGTAAGAAATACCCTCTTGTCCTACTCTGACTACCCTATTTCACCTTCTCCTCCCTGAACTCTGTTTCAGACCCATTTCTCTGCACTACTGAAGTTTCTGAGAAATAAACACCATGAACAACATCACGCTGCTGGTTTGTACTCTCCCCTGGGTGCAGAATTAATTTAGGATTTTGTTCAGGAGCTGCCAAAGATCAGCATATTACTTATCATTAAAGAGATGCAGGGACAAAGCTACGAGTGAAGATTGCCAAGAAATGGGCTTTGCTGTGCCCACCTCAGTTTGGTGCTGTCAAGCCTTCAGCTTCATTTTCCCAAGGTAATGAAACAAATTAAGTCAGCCTTTTCAGCATCAATCTCATCCATCATAAATTAATTTTTAGGGGCATTTTCCCATGGATTCAATCCAAGTGACCTGGATTCCATGCTTCTCTTTTACACCAATCATAAAAATTAACAATAAGTGTTCAAAATGAGTTCTCGTACATATGGAGCATAGAATAAGATTTAGAAAAGTAAGGTAAAAAGTGCTAAGAGACTTTGGGAAAAAAGTTTAAACAGCAAGTCTCTGAAAGTAGCCAAGTTATTTGAAATAAATTTATATTAACAAATCACAAATAGATTAGGTATTAACTCTGAATGCACAAAAATCCCATATACTCCTGTTTTCAATCAGTCTTTTCAAACTTGTAGACACTATTTTTTAATTATTATTAATGACAAGTGCTCAGATTTCACCACAACAGCAAAAGTTTTATTAAAGAGGGTGAGAGGAAAAGAGAAACTTACCATAAAGACAGGTTTTTCAGCAACACATATCTCCATGACTCCCAAAACCTTTTCTGGCATGGATGGTGCTGACCTCTGTGAAACCGAAGGTAGGATTGGTCTGGGGAGGAGGTTAGCAGGCCAGTCCCTACAGTAAGCAAATAAACTTTTTAATTGAGGATCTTAAACAGGGTAAGGAAAAAAAAATAAAAACCAAACAAAAACCCAAGAATAAGTTCTCCTCTACAGGAAAATACATGGAGAAAAGAAAAAGTGTGTATTTCAATGTATAGTCTCTCTTTCTCTGGCTGCCTCAGTCTGACAATCTGAGTTTCTCCTCCTAAGAGCATCAGCTGCAATGATTACCACAGCAGCAATTTTTTGATGGCTAAAGGGGAGGAAAGTCTAAAAACAGGTAGGGTGATGCATCCTCAATCTCCCACGTCTATCAAGGCAGCTTTGGGGAATTTTATAGTGCCATATGAGCTCCAGAGTATTTAACAGGGACTTCCGTGTTTTCTTTGAGAATTTCACTTTTCCCAAGTTGAGTTTCAGAATGTTTCCATCTTAGCATGAAAATAAGGGAGGGTATAAACCAACCCTGCAGTGCTCTGGCAACCTTGTGCAAGTCAGAACCATACGTCTGTGAATGATCTGACAGGGGCTGAAACCCCAGGCTTGTAAAACCAACCAACAGACTTCAGTGCTCTCGGTGGAGGCAGGATTGATCCCCAGCAATCCAGGATTATTAGGGCTGTATTTTTTTAAGCAGAACAGGGAATGTATTTCAGCTGGATTTTAACTCTAGAAAACTCTTCTGATTGTGATGGCATTACTACCTTTCTAGTTTCCCCCTCGCTCCCTCCCTGCTTAGTTCCCCCTGCCAGCAGCTCCCCAGCTTGTCCTCCAGCACACAAAGCTCTTTCTCCATCTCAGCCTCAGTCACATAAATTGCTCTGAAAGGCAGAATCCCCAGGCTCTCACGAAGCTCCTGCTGAAATTAATGAGACTTGGCACCAGATCATCTCATAGAGAGTGACTTGCAAGAGCAACACCTTACTTTTGGAGACAACACAAAAATCACTTCTTCACTGACAGTTTTTGTCCTCAGCTCTAACTTTTACCCAAGTCAGGAATATTATTTTTTTAAAATCTGACTTGACAGTTACTAATACTACTGTGAGAACATACCACGTGACTTTATATGACTTAGAAAGAGGAGGGAGAGCAAAGATAATAGTTTCATTATAAGTTATAAGTCTCTGTAAATCTCTCTACATCGAACCATTCCTGATGTCCCAAGAGGGACTCTCCAAACACTGAAGCCATGCCTATTTGGCAAGAACTACAGACAGGGATTTCTTTTTTAGTCTCCTTCATCTCTACAGAGGGCAAAAATCTTGGATAGAAAACTTTGGCCCAGAAGCCTTTTTCTTTACTTGCAGCAGTTAGAGGCACAGTGATGGTTTTAATAGAGTTCTGTAATGACTCTATTGCTACTTTTTATGACTATTTCTTGGAGCAATTAAGTGGCAGAGGCAATGATGTTGAATCACTAACTTTTCTGCAGTGAAGAAGAGAGCATAATTAGTCCATGAAGTTATTTTCATTCAAAGATGCAATGCATTTCTAGTAAAAATTCTTTCTCACCTGTGTGCTCCCCTAGTCAACATCAGGTGGTGAACTCATGTTGCCCAGGTACTTAGGGAATAAGTTTAAATGTCCCCTTGACTTCTATTTTGTGATATTCCTGCAACTGTTCCTCAGAGTGCCTGCGACAGAGCCTATCAGTGCTCCCTGGACCACCCAAGGATCTCGTGCTCTCCAGGGAAGCACAGCAGTGATGAGGAGCTCCACAGCCTGGCTTTTCCCACCTGTGCAAGTACAAGGCAGTGCCCTCCTGAATCATATCCAGAGGATGAATCAGGTCCCAGGTGGGATAAACTGCCCCCTCTCTCCTCACTGACCTTGGAAAGGGTTAAGGCTCCCAAGTTAGGTACTTTAATTTGATGACAAAAGCAGAAGAGGATGTTCTGCTCACACAAGTAGTTTTTCTAATGACATGGATCTTGCAAAATAAAGCGAATGTTTTTCCCCACAAATCTTTATAAAGGTGCAGACTGAGACTGAGAGACCCGTACGAGGGCTGCAGGGTAAAACTCAAGTTCCACTGAAGGAAACTGATAGAGTTTTTACCAAAGATTTCAATGGTGCTGGAATGTCTCCCACTTATGCCCAAACAGCTAGGTTTATTAGCATGAGATCCCCCTATCTATTCAGTAGAACACTTATTAACTTCACTTTTAGTGTATCTAAAATCACTACCTAGGCCAATCACAGCTGAATACATGATTCTCATTAACCAAAACCAAATGAGTTTCCTCTACAGCTCAGTCTTGCTACAGCTGTAGCTGTGACGTGGTTCTGTGTTACACTGTTCTCTAGTAAGGCATGTCAAAAACACAAGGGGGAAAATGGTTTCATTTCCAAAATAAGTAAATGCCTTTGATCAGTACTAATACACAAAAGGCAAGTATTTAAAGTTAAGGGACACGCGGGAAATGAGTTCCTCACAAAGCTTCAATTAGCTTTTAAATTATCTCTCACACAGTGTATACAAATACTCCTAACCAAACTTCACTGAAAAATGGATTCTCAATACGTTTATTTACCTAATAGTTAACACAAGGATAACAACACACATGCAAATTTAAAATAAAAACATATGTGGGGATCTTTTGCCCCAAATAAGAATTTGAAACAGATGTGCTCTTTTAACTGTATTTCTTCACCCAATGCTTTTCTCTTCACTGTTTGTATCTTTAATGTATTTTTTTCAAAGGTACGTAATAATTTATTGCCCCTTTTATCTGACAAGCATGGCTTTCAAATAACATATTCTATCTTTATTTCTTGCTGGCATAAGTCATCCATATCAATTGGTGTTTTGCACAAAGGGAGCTGACTGCAGTTCAACTGTAAGCTGGGATACTTATTTTCATTAGAACTGCATTTAAAAATCAACATAACAATGTTGTAGGGTGAAAACATTACAATATTCAACATTGTTCCACAAGTTTTGTATTCTTAAATCTTCCATTAAACTCATGTTTTTATTGGACACTTCCATTCTACTCCTCTCCACATGTCTTCAATAGCAGTGCCTAAGGTTTAGAGGGATAATTTAGCTGCAGCAGCTTTTCAGTCCTAGAACCAGAAAATATTGGAAAATATACCTGATGTCTCTTTTTCTCCTCAAAACTTTAATTGTAGCTTTTGCAGAAAAGCATTAAAAAGTCGGTAAAGCAAAATTCCCTTGAGAAGTGAAACACAGGAGTCTGCTCTCTACCCAATGGACCAAATGTGAGTGAGTTCTGCAACATTCAGATTTCAGGGTATTTCACCTACACTGTAAGTTAGGAAATGCTCCTAAATTTCTACTGGACCTAACTGGCAGGGTGCAGGTAGCCAGGGAATGCAGGGACTCTCTGTGGAGGAGGTCCAGGGCTGGTCACCACAAGGTCATGCTTATTCCAGCATCGCTGCTGACCACCTCGAAACTGAAGCTCATTGGTAGAGCTCCGTAATTGAATCAGTAATTAAAATTCTGTGTTAATTTGCAATAAGCCAATATAAGCAAAATTCCCCATGTCAAGCTCTTTTACCCATGACAAACTTAACATTTAGGAAAATCCTTATCTGTCCTTTTCCAGGGTTTTCATTCAGCCTTTCCAGTGTGCTTGTTACATACTAGTACCTCCAACTGCATGGCTGCAGACATCCTTCACCTCTGAACCCTGCCACATCCACCATGAGTAATTTAACCATGACTGAAGAGAAAGTGTCTTCACGTGACATAGGGCTTTTATTTTTTTTCTTTTTTACCACCCTTACTGAAAATCTTCATATATCAGAATTGGGAGTTGACTTCTTAGTATTTTCAATGGTGCTGGTAGCTTCAAATTATGCTATCCAAAAGCACTTTATCACATAGTATCAAAGAAGACATTACCTTGGTAACAGCTAAGCAAAACCAATGTTTTCAGCACCCAGGAAATGCTTCATATAATTGAGACTTTATAAGCTAAAACATTTTCAAAAAAGAAAAAAAATTAAATTCCGATTCCTTAAAAACGTGATAATTTCATCAAATGAGGTAAGATTCTACAAGGTAGATGTCAAAATACTTATTTCTGGCCCAAATGCAAAAGCCTCTGGCTTTGTCAGGTATCTGATTCAAAGCATGCAGCTACAAACACTTTTAAAATCTTTTCAATGCTTCAGAGTTAAAATATAAATGAAACAGGGTACTTTCTTTCCTTTTCATTGCTCTGAAAAATGCTGGAATATCATGCTGTATTTTTTTGTTCAAGCAAACACATTCTGCTTGATGCAGACACCTGACAAAATTTAAAGCTAACATTTAAAATCTGGCAAAGCCAAAGCAAGTAAAAAGAGGGTCTTATCTAACAGTGTCTTATAAAAACAGTATTATGAAAATGGAGAGAAGAGACAGGCAAATTCAGTATCTGTGAAACTTATTAGGACCATGATCAATTGGGATACCAAAGAGTAAATTAGAATATTTTGGGAGCTTTGGCATACTTGAATAAATGCAGTTACACAACAATCAGAAGGGGAAAAAGGTATTACCATCCTGCAGACCTGGCACATCTCACTGAGAGTTCATAAGAGAAAACCAAGCTGCAATCGCCCTACAGCAATCAAAAAAACCTATAGAGACTGAGACAGGGAGATGGCACTATAAAAATTATAATCAGACTCAGGAACCAGACTGAGTGAATTACATTGTTGGCCTTGGAGAAGCAAATCAAAACAATCAGCAGAGAAATCCAAGCACTGTTTGAACATTGACCATTGGAAACTAAGAGCAGCAGCAAGTCTCCAAGATTTTTTTTTTTTTTTTAAAGTGAACTCAAGCAAAGCTAGTAAAACTTGGCAATTGTTAACATACCACCATAACTACAGGTTTAATAATGTCCCATAAACTTTAAGAATTTCAAATTCATTGCTGCAGAGCAGCTTATGCATTCATTTTGCAGCACACCCATTTTCACACTCAAAGACATCAGAAAAGCAGATTAAAGTTTATTTTTCTTTTGATAAAGAAGTTAAGCAGATTTTGGCAGCTTGCCATCAATTTGACCCCATCTCCCAACTTCCCCCCTGCCCAAATACTATAAATTAATCTTACACTGGTTGAGGGGAAAAAAAAAACCTGAAAAACTTCCAACAGTCAAGTCCTTTGGCTGAACCTCTCAGGGGCATATCCCATGGTGACAATTGTTAGTCTTGACTATCTGAGCTGGTCTCTTCCCCAAAGCTATGCCTATAGCACGAATTTCCATTTTCTCTTGGTCTAGATGTTACCGTGATCCATAATTTCTTATTCATGTTCTCCAGAAATACCTACCATGACACTCTTCTTCTGGACTAGCTGCTGGCCTCACACAAGGACATTTGCAGAGTAGCCTCACCCAGCTGAAGTCAGTCCAGGTTTCCACTCCGAAGCGTAAGAGCAGAGTATGGGACTACAAAATTAGTCCCACAAATCAGCAATTAATCCAGGAATTATTCAGGGAGAGAAAGGTTTTAGTTGATTTTGACTGCAAGGCAGATTAGATGAAGGTTTTTATAGCTTGTCTGCCTAGCAGTGAATCTACAAAAGAGTGAACAAATAACACAAGGGGACTCCCACCTTACAGACACTTAAGTGAAGTGTACATAGGTTGTCCTAGGACAGTTTTTAACATAATGCTAAGAACACTGATATCCCAATCTTCCTTCGGAAAATTTAACCACTTATTTTCTGATACTGACTCTGCAGTAGTTTCCTATGACACTAAATCCCTGGGTTCTTCACTTAGATGAGGGACCAACTGAAATGATTTTTCAGGACAGACCAAAAATGGAGGAAACTTTCAGAGTTCCTAACAAGCCTGAATTTCGTGAAACAGAAAGCTGGTTGTTACATCATTCTACAAAAAAATATTTATATTGGCTCTGGCTTTAAGGTTACATTTCTCAGTTCGTGCAAGTGGCAGGAAACATGCAGAATCTAATCAAGAGATAGTCCACAAGGCTTGTTAAATGAAATGTTAAATAAAGAGCTCTTATGAAAACAAAAAGATGCAGCTCAGGAAATGAGCTTGGTCATCTCACAACTCTCTGTTGTTCCACAGCCAAGCATTGGCTAAGCATTGGATTATCATTGTAAACAATACACAAGGAAAAATTGTTATCAGGATTTACCCTAAAAGTAAGTCTGAAGAGGACTTAGTTAGCACAGAAATGACTTATGAGGCTCAGCTTTATTTTTGAATCTGACTTAAGAGACTAATTCAGATCTTAATGAAAACCAGGGAATCTAAGTTTTCAAGTCACGCACTTTTAAAGAATTCACTTAAAATGTAAAATACAGTTTTATGCACAGGCCAGAAAAACCAGCAAGAAAAATATATTTACAAAATGTGAACTCAAGAAAAATCCTTTCACATAGAAGAGTCCTTCTCTAAGAAGGACTCTCTTTTTATTTTTCTGTGCAGAAGGTCGGTGTTACTAGAAAATAAATAACATGAAAGAGGCGGAAGAGGACAGGGGAAATTGCTCTGCAAAAGAAAAACAAAGAACAGCAGTCACTACCTTCTCATGAACTCCTGAACTACCAAGTTAACCAAGGTAATCTATTGCTCTCCTCCATACTTCTAGCCAGCCCTTCTTTCATCTCTTTGGCCTCGATGCTGTAAGTTGTGTGCATACGTGAGGGTGAACTATGAATTAGCACAGTGAATGTGATCCCCAAGTTTCCAGTGGGGTTCTCAAACTGGTACACATCAGCCTCAGACAAAGCATTTTTTCCAGGTTTTACAAGTGTGACAGCAGTGTCTAGTATTAATATCGTTGCCTCTGTTTTTATTTGACAGCATGACTGCATTTACATTTCAGGGAAAGCCTGTACGAAGAGATGGCTTTGGAGCTTGGCTCCCGTATGCACTCCTAGCTCGTAACACGGTGAAATTAATAGCTATTTTTATGTCATCTGGCAGGGAGTTTTGCAGTCAATGTAGGATTGCATCTCCTGTGACCACAGGGTTTCTCAGATTTCCTAACAGTTTAATTGCTCTATGCTACGTGAGGTTGCATTTTCTGAGAGAGAAGGAGCTATCTCGTACAGCCAGGGCTCTGCAAAGCAGCCAGCATTCCTGAAACACAGTCTTTGTTCAGTGACTAGCAGGAAAATAAAATCAGTAAAATTTCAGTGGATAAAGAACCACAGTCAAATAAAGGGCTTATGCTTAAAAATTACTATCAGATAAACTAGAGAAGGAAATGAAGTTTAAAGAAAAAACCTGACTATGGAATGATTTAAGTATCTTCATTTCTGATATTAAAACTCTATAACCCCTTGATTTCTAGAAGGGGAAAAGGGGAGAAGGGGCAAAAGAAAGAGACAACCAAGTGAGTTGGATGTCTGGACAATCAATGAAACATGGACAATCAATGAAAATACTTGGTTTGTTTTTACTTTCCTCTCTTCCTGAATGAATTAATGAAACTCTTGAACCTTGGCCTCTTCTTTAGGCTAGAGCAGCAAGGAGACTGCCTGACTTTATATCCCCCACAACCCACAGCAATGCTGATGGAAGATTTTAGTGTGAGAACACTGTGTGCTCATTTGGCATTCCATTCCCTAGAGGGAATATGGTAGACAGTGTATAGATTAAATTTAGCTAGATTTGGACATTAAGACACAATACTTGGTGCCTTGATGGAGATCAAGAGAGGTCACTCGACATGTGGTTTTCTTTGTAGTTTTATAATGTTTTAGCCTTTCTCATTCCTTTTTTCCCTTTCTTTTTATGGAATTATTGTTGCGTAGCAGACAACCATTCCATCTTTCTTAGTGATGCTGGTTAGACAACATAGGAAGCTTGTGTCAGGAAAGTAATCAGGATTCTCTGAAGCACTCAAAGATCTTTCAGCATGCCTCATAATTGATTTCAAGTGTCTGATGAAAAGTCAGACCCTGTCACACAGTTCTCCTTTGGCTTCAAAATCAAACCAAGAAAAATTCCTGCCATAGGACAACCAAAACTTTAAGTCTGAAATGAGTTTTCTGGGATTTTATAGTTTTAGGTGAAACGCCACTATTCCACATTGCACCAGCTAATAACAACGCAGCTATAGTTGTCGGCAGCCACTGCCTTGCAGACAATAAAAAGACTCACTTTTAAAGAGCGGTGCCAACAACAGTTCCAGGTCATTTCCCCACTAGCTTTTCCTGTCTGGAATGCCTTTCAGAGTTTTGGCTTTGTTGACACTGCAGGTTAAATGAAACAAAAAAATCCAAACAGAAGCCACAAAACTCAGCAACTCAGTCTTTTTGATCTACCTAAGTGTTTTTAAGCCTGCTCATCACCATGGGATCCAAGTGCCCCTTTTCATATTTCAGTGTTTCCAAAAGGATCAAGTCATGTTAAGACCATAATACTTGAGTGGCTGTTGCAAGAAAAGATTGCTTTAGAGAAGAAACAAGTCCTCTTCCCTAGAAACAACCCTGAGCAAGACAAATTAGAGGTGGAATAGGAGAGAAAATAACAGAGCTGTTTTTCCTTGGCAAAAAGATTGGTAGAGTTGGCAACATATGGAAGCAGAGTTGTAAAGAGTTGGAAGAAAATGCTTTCCTCTAACCTTCAAGTGCAAAGAGGTTACAGATCTTTCAAAGAGCTTCCCTTGGGATAATGTGATTATGGATCGTCCCATACTTCACGGACTGAATAACCATCTGAAAGGAGAATAATTTGAGATAAACTGATATTAGTTTCTTGCATTGACATCTGCTTGGAAAATCTAGTGCAAGGGTCATTTGGCTTGCTATGTTAATGATAATACTGCCAACAACCAGTATCAAAACACTGAGAAATTTGTAAAGATCTGGCACATTACATCCCACTTAATAAATTCAAA
This sequence comes from Edolisoma coerulescens, assembly GCA_013397115.1. Taxonomy (NCBI): domain Eukaryota; kingdom Metazoa; phylum Chordata; class Aves; order Passeriformes; family Campephagidae; genus Edolisoma; species Edolisoma coerulescens. The sequence goes on from VWZW01005671.1 coordinate 2,067,820, forward strand.
GATTTGAACATGACAGCGTATTGTAATGTAGTAATATAATATAGTAAATTTCCAGAGCCAGACTCAACCCATAAAGAGACCCAACACTGATTTCAATACACATGCTTACTGCAATCTGAATGAATTATTTGAATACATACTTAGCTGAATGCGTACTAACAGCACTACAAATGGAATGAAGAAAAATTGTGCTCCTTTTTCCTCTGTATTATATGCGATCGGGGAAAAATGTATTTTTTCATACATAGCTGCATCTATATTTTTGCAATAAGAAAAGTATACATTTAAATGCAAGGCAAGATTAACTGTTGAGAAGACCTGGCTGGCATGCTTTAATTAACACGAGTTAACAAAAGCACAGTCACTCCAAAAGAGCTACAGTAAGTTTTTTATGAAAGGAAAGCAGTCAAATCAAAGAGAAGATCTGCTTGAGTCACCCAACATAGACAAACTGGTCAGGGAATAATGAAGAAAGGGACAGGATAACCACTAAGCATCAGCTCACGAGAGACAAGTCAGTACTGGTCTCTTGATTCCCCCTCAGCAAATGGTGTGGCTGAAAAATAGCTCCCTGGCTGTCTTACACTGTAACTTGAGGAGTCAAAATAAACACCCAGGATAAAAATCCTCTTTCTGGAAGTACCATTGGCAAAATTTTATCATACGTCTTCCCAGAAAGACAAAAGTTTTTAATTATCAGAGATTAGTCATGGTATTTCTGCTGGGATGGGCTAACCACCACAGTCATCTTTTCACTCCCACAGAACACCTGATGAGAAGACTGTGGACAGAGCAGGAATGCATGTGGAAGGCCACAGCCTGGGCATAACATTGGACAACCCTATGCTTCCACAAGATTGAAATGGAGAGGCAAAAAAGAAATGGACATAGACTAACAATTCCTGTTCTTGTTCCAAAAATGGAGCTGTGTGAGGAGTGAAAGTGTTCTCTAACAACTACGTTCCTCTGTCAGTAGCAAACGTGGGAGAAGTGACCCGATGCTGTTTTGTTACCCAAGACACAAGCATACCTCTTTGGCCACATAGAGAGAGCTGATGGAGGTGGAGGGGGAAGCTGGGCAGTGTGGAGAGATGGCTCGCTAATCCTGTCAGGAGAAAAAGTGTTTCGCATCACTCAACAGCATCTCCACAGGGCAGTCACAGGAGAAGCGCTGACAGCCCCTGAAAGGAATCACAGCCAGTCGTCCTCCAACAGGAAGAGGTCGGCTTTGACACGAAGCTTATAGGGTGGGGGAGATGAAAGTGTGGGGGAGGGACATCTGGGCTCCATGTAGGATTTCGCCTTCCTCTGCCCCACGAGCAGTCCCGCCTGCTTCCAGCTAGCCTGTCCTTTCTGACCCCTTCAAGAAGCAATTCCGTAGCTCTCTTATTCCCCAGTTTTCAAAATTTAAACTTGCCAACCCTGCTGCCAAAAGTAAAGACAGAAATAACATTGGAGTTGAAAGCAATTGCAACACAAGGAAGAGCTGCAGGCACAGAGCAGGGATTCTTGCCACATGAGACACAGAGTACCTACCATACCACAGCACACTCTGATAAGTACATTTCACAACCAGTTTTACAGACTTATCCTGCTTTTCTTTAGAAAATGTTTAGTCAGACACTTTCAGTCAGTGGTGCACTTGAATGATTCTCAGCAGGAGAAGCAGTAAATAAGTGTAGACAAAGGGGTGAAACATCTACAGAAGGGGTGAAGTCACCCAAGACATCAACAGGGTTAAATAAGAATGCACTTTAATCACATCATAAATGTCTATATTGGCACAGAGTTACCATCTCCAATGTAAAAATCAGAAATTACACAAAATAAATGTAATCTACCTTCTACCCGATGGCCACAAATCTTCCCTGAGTTCATGGGATTCACCATCCCCACACCATGACAGAGCACTCCAAGGGACAGGGTGTTCAGCTGTGGCCAAGGACCTAAATCTTCCTCCTAGAAGACACTTCTTCACGTTTTTAAAACACAAAGGTGTCTGGGTTACAGATGGGCATCTGGGGTTTTACACAAGATACTCCTAACTGTCTACGAGGCTTATACAGCATTTTTACCACAGCACACTGCCTACTTTGTGCCATTCCCTCAGTGGCAGCAGCCACACATCCCTCTCAGAGACCCTTGTCCTTCTCTCCTAGGCCCTCACAACCCCTTGAAAGAGACAATAATTCTGGGCTCAAAAAGCAAGTGAAAACTGCTTTTTTCTGATACATGACATCATATAGGGCAGCCCCTCATCCATCAGTGGGGAATAAAATTCAGAGGTCTGGCTGCTCCTTTGCTTCAGTTGCACTTCAACATCACATTTTCCCTGCTTTGGTGGATTAAAGCTGAAAGGCTTTACAGGAGATATGTCTGTTACAGGGATGTAAACAATAAATAATTATAGGAAAGAGAAAGAAAGACTGATTTATTGAAGACTATTCACCTCTATAAAGTAAATAACTGAACTTTCAATTTAAGTGGACATTTTTACTGCCAAATAAATCTCCTTCCACAGATATGAGAAGAGATTTCACGTAGTACACAGAAAAGGAAAAGTTAGAGAAATTCAGATAGTGCCATTGAGCAGACAGGGCCAGATTCTTGATAGATGCTGTTGGTTTAGACCAGCCTAGGACTGTTTATGTACTCATCTGCCATTGAATGACAATACCGTACAGTAAGATATAGCAGACATAAACAAATTGCTGTTGAGTAAGGGAAAAATGGCCATATGCCTATCCCCAGCTGCCTTCACATCACAAAAACTGCAAAGACCTTGATATTTGCTTTGCCCAAATATGGACCACCAGGACTTTCGAGATAAGCTCCTAAAGTTAGGTACTGCATCTGTTTTTATGCTTTTAAATGTCATACTTTGAAAAACATTTGAGTACCCAGCAGTTGCCCTGAATCACAAAGAGAAGTGGCAACTTTCAGCACGAGATAACTGATGTACCTTTGTGGATTCTGATGGAGATGGGTCTGTGGACTGATATGCATATCCAGAACCAGAGCTCAGGAATGTTCAGTACTGGCCAGTACCTGCCTTGTTGCGAAAGTTCTCCCAGAGCACCAGAGGTCAAATTATGGTTACTAGACAGAGAACCCCACTGTAAATGAGAAGGGACTGATCTATTTGATGGGCCACCACAAGAACAATATTTGCACCTGGTTTGTTAGCTGAATCAGGTGCTACATTTGGACACATCCAGTTTCTAGTGAAGGTGAATGTGACCGGAGTTTCTTATCACTTCTGAGGAATGTTCAGGCCAAAACCTGATGTCTTAATATCCTTTGCCGGTTTCTGCTCTGCAGTTTCTGTACAGTGCAGTGGTAGAAATAACACCATTCTCTTGGTCTACGTGGATTATTTCAACAGCCTAGAGAATTTAAAACCTACCCTCCTTAATTTTCACCAGCTACTCCCTCTAACTGTCCTTTTCCAATGAACCAAATCTTATTTCTTTTTGATCTCATTTCCCACAAAGTCAAAGTACAGTTGACACTCCCTGAAGTAACATAACAGGTATGGGTATATCTAAAACATGTGAACTCAGGAGAGATTTGGAAAGTTTTATGTATGTGAAATAATTGAATTCACACACCACTGACATTTATCTCAGAGGATGGCCACACAAAATGCTGAGTGTGATTCCTAAGTGGTGAGATACTACTGCACTCATTAGATTTCCATCTGATCTGATGGACAGTCTTAACAATTTTATGGAATGTGATCTATCCCTCAGGCTTAGAGTGAACTCTGACAGGTTGTAATTTTAAAGCTCCAAAACATGAATTTGTGGGAGAGACTTGCAAATCTAAAAAGTTTTTGTATGAATACAACCAGAGAATAAGACGACTATGGGAAAAAGGCAGAGAGAAGAAAGAAATACATCCTGCATATTTTTTGTATTTGTTTTACTGCTGCACTTCACTTTATTTTCAATTAGTCTACCTCAGAGGCTTCTTCTATTTGTTAGCTTAAAAATTAGTAATCCTTACTTCAACAGTAAAGAGCTGATTAGGATTATTCTTCCCCCAGGTGCAAATACAATGGGTCTTCCAAAATACGCAGTAGCCTTTTTTTAGTTGTGGCTGGTGAATTTCAAGAGCTCCCCCTGTTTTGTGACCACATGCAAGAAATCCACATTTCTATAGCCAAATCAAGCAGATTGCAGACTTTTCTCTAGACTTGGAGCAGGCTTTGAAGTCAGAGACTCAGAGTGATGAAATTCAAATGCAATAGGACATTAGTTCACTGAGTTCATGTACCAGCAAAAATCTGTTTTAAGATTGGAAACTGAAGTTAAAAGCACAATAAAGATACAAATTCCTGCTAATCTGAAACTTTCTCTTTCTCACCTTGTCATAAAAGCCCTTTGTGCCTGTAGCCACAGTCCCTTATCTATCCTGCAGACTCTGCCAAAAGGAAGCTGACACCTCATCAGAAGATATCTGGGGAGAATGGTACTGCTTGAATCCTGCCTCTATCTTCAGAACGATATTTTAGTCTATAAGGGATGGCAAAGGATTTCCATAGGCAGATGAATCATCAGAAAATGTAAGCGAACAGCTCATAAAGAACGTGTCCTCCTCACAACCAGCCAGTTGGCTTTCAGTTTCATGTTCTAACTTTTAAAAAATAAAAATTCAGCTGTGACTGCGTCTTTTCCTAATGCCTCTGAATTCCATTTCCCTAACTGCTACCCTGGAATTAGAACCGATTCAATAATCATTATAAATGCAAATAGGATTTTTTCATTCACTGACAATGCTACTCTGGTAGTTGCTGTGGTAGCTGCATAACTTTACAGTATTAAATGTTAGCTATCCCCCTTAGCAGAAGCTGAGCACTACAGTGTTTCTAAAGAGATCAGAGGAGGCAAAAGGCAGCCAGCCCTGTGTGTGAGAGAGTTAAGCCTGCTCAGCTACCGTGTGGTGTCTCCCACAGGACCGTGCAGGGTAAGACTGAGCAGGCACCAGTTATGCTGCACTAAAAAAGATACCCTTTTGCAGTAAAAATATACACAGAACCTCCTTTCTTATTTGTTAGCAATATTTCCTGTCCTTTTTTTACCCACGTGTTTACATAGCGTTTCTGCAAAAGAAATCTTGGACACCTAGGATTTTGTGTTCAGTCATTGTTTTTGACCACTTGTGTATCAAAGTGCAATTTTCACAGATGTCCCTTTACTACAGTATTTGATTCCAGATAAACAGTTCAGCAGAAACATAGATAACGATGAATATAGAATCATGGAAAATGAAAGACAGGTAATACTGATCTTTATTCAAGAGCATCTTTTATTATGCATGGCACAGTCATTAAAAATATTGTTCTCCTAAATACTCAGAAAAATAAAACTTGCAGTTAGCAAACCCTTTAAGTGTGTGCTTACCTTTAAGCCTGTAGAAAGTCTTCCAAATGTTAACTGGAGTAGTCATGTGCCTGGAGTTAAGCATGCTTAGAAATACTTCACTGGACTCAGAGCCAAAATCTGTTTGCATTATGGCTTGGGAATAGCAAAGGACAGAGAACAAAAGGAACAGTTACTCAGAATTTGGACAAATAGCTGTAAATACATTTTTTGGTGTTATTAAGTCAATATTGGCTCTGCTCAGCACGCACTGACTGAACACACAATCCTAACAATCACAGCTGAAAAACACAGACCGTGGACATTTATTGATTTAGACAAGATCACTCCTCACAGGAGAGCGAGCCTCTAGTTTTACAGACCTTTTAATTCCCTGTACACCTTTCCTTTCCCTTTTACAAATCTCCTGCTGTGAAACTCTAATGCACTCTTGAGACACTAAAAATCATGGAACTAGCTCTGCAAATTGTCCAGCGAAAAGAGGAAGCAACTCCCAAGACCAGGGAGTTTAGTTGTTGCTATCCATGCTGGTTTTGTCCAAAAATAAAGCAACAGAGTCACCACATAAAAAAACCCTGAATTGTTGTTTCAAAAGATGCATATCATTGTTTTTTCTATTGATATCACTCTTTAGCCATATCTCAACCCCCCATAAAAGGTACTCAATAGCTAGGGTGTCTACAGGTAAAAACCATAATTTCTTATTTTCAGCAGATCCAACGTTCCATGCAAATGGAAGTAATTTCTGCAATACAAAAAGTCCTTTCAGAAAATGCTGAACTCATTAGTATTATGGAAAAGTGGAACTAATTACTCTAGTGATATAACAAAAAACAAAAAATGAAGTTAAAAATTAAAGCCATCCAATTCCTCCAAAAAATAATGGCATGTTTCCCACATATGCAGCCTTCATGCAACTGAGCAAAAGGTATGAGCAAGATAAGCACAAATCTCCCTAACCCATAAATGCAGGTCTCATTGCAAATCCTTAAGGACCATCAGTGTATCAAAAGCCTATACAAAATGTTCATGCCTAGGCTCGATTACTCTTCAGGAACTCCCCAAAAGGGCCAGTTTGCTCCCTAAAAATGAGGTTCACCAGCACAAACCTTATCTGTTCTTCCAATCCCGTGTGAGCTCAAGGCAGAGACCTTTCGCTGGCCCTTCACTCCATGGTAAATTTCACCTTTGGAAAACAGAGGCCATGGGCTTGTCTGAACAACACGTGCCCCTTTTTTTGAAAGAAGACTGTCAAGGCTACGGAGTCAACTCATTAACCTATCCCCCAGCAGTTCCATCTGGATGGTCTTATCTGTAGGAATCTGGCCTTTCATTTATTCTTTCAACCACCATTTGTGACAGAGTTTCTTAAAAAACAGACTCGTGACTTATTATTAGCACATGGGCAGGTCAGCACACAGGTTTATTTGCTGTTAACAAACATCCTAACATGCTGTGTTTAAAATTTCCAAAGGGACTATGAATAGGCTGTAAAAGTAGGAGGTTGAATTCCTGAAGGTAAGAGCTTGTGATGGGACCACTGTCAAAGCAACTCATATTTTCCTCTGATAACCCTTGAAAATCACTATGCAAAGACATATAGTTCAAACATATGTGAGTCCCTGACAATTCCCTTTTTTAAAGGCACTTTGACGACCAGCCTGTAACACTTCAGCCATGCCACTTAGGGAATAATGGGAAAAAAATTAAGTGTTAAACTTTGAAAATGTGCAGCCCATTCAGAAAAGGTAAAAGAAGGGAAGAAGCCAGGATCAGAAGAGAAAGGAAGGGAAAGAGGTAAGAGAAAAAGAAAATATTCCCACTAAAGCATATGCAGCACAATGTCTGCAGGCCATTATGGAGAATAAATACTCCCATCACTCTTGGCAGGGGCAAGCCCTGAGAACAGGGTTGTGACCAGTTGGACACTGGGGACAATGCTTGGAAGGCAAGATCCCATTTTCTACCTGAGATTTCTATCAGATCTCAGGCCATTCAGAGCTTCACCACTGCAAACACTCTCCAAAGTAGCCGTGCCCCTTATTTTCGATATATCACGCATGCACACAGCTGGACACCACATCCCAGGAAATTATTCCTAGTGGAAGAAAAAAATACAGCATCACCTCCAGAAAAGATTATCCACTCACTGGCTTTCATCTTGTGCAGAGCACTGAAAAGTCTGGAGAGAGATAAATGTCTGTTATACAGGGATTTACACATTTCATCCAGACAATTGACTTAAATTTCAAGCATGATGCCAGAATTGATCATTTATCAAGTTAATCTTCATGATATATTTAGTGTCTAACGATAATACCTTCAATTGCTTTCACAGTCAGCAGACACTGGGCAGGGTGAGAGCACCTGTTAAGAATCAAGAACTGAAAAAGAGCTGTGCAGTAGATTGGAGTTATAAATACTGGCCTTGATCCTGAAAACTGTTGGCATCCACAGAGAACCAGTGTGAATGAAGCTACAACTGGCTGCCTTAGTGGTCTGATAATTGTCTATCTATTTTAAGCAGGGACCACCTTACTAATTCATTGTGAGGCAGGGTAAAGGATTAAACACTCAGCTGTGGTCCACTGTTTCTAGCCTCATGAAATGAAGCAGCAAAAGAAAGTAACTTGATTACAGCAGTGACTTAAATCGTTAGGGTATCCAGCAGCTTCCTTTCACCACTAGAGTCTTGATGCTTAATCATCACTAAGAAACTTTGGGTTTGATTCTCACTTATTGTATTGCTCCTGCCAAAAGCAAGTATTAAAATATATTCATATAATCGTTGATTATTCATTAATCATTGATTAATGCCTCCACTCTCATTTAAAAGACAGCTTTTTTGAATCATGAGCTTTTTCAGCCTATTAATGGTCAAAGTCTTATTTTCTTTCTTGAACGAATGAAAGCATAGTTTTACAGGTAATATTTGAAGCACACAGCACCAGCTAAAACTGTGAAACCTCTGATCAAAACTGAAGATTTAGTAAGTAAACATCTTTAAAACTAAATCAGTCATTTCCCGAAGTTCTGCATCTTAAAATTCAAAACTGAATATTTTAAATTTTTTAAAACTTTAAATTATTTTTATCTTTGCTAAACTGAAATACAAACACCAGAGACAATACTCCAAACTCTATATGGGGCTTACAATTTAAATCCTGCTGACTTTTGATAAAATCTGTGCTCCTGAATCTCTTGGATATATTTTCAACAAGGCTTTGTCTTTTTTGTAAATGACCATTGCCAATTTTTATGATTTGCTTTGTTTTTCAGGCTATCCTTCCTATATATGTCATCTAATTTTATTTTCATTGAATTGTTCCTGTAGATCAGTTTAACTGAAAACAAAGAGGGCAAACTGTTCATCCTTAAAATCAAAGGGTCCTGTGTGTGCCATCGTAAGTCTAGAAGAGTGTGTGTAGGCCAGTTTCTTAGCTGTCTGTAATCATCACACGTCAATAAGTGCTGACTTACAACAATACTACATCCTGGGGGAAAAAAAATGACCCCTTAGATCTCTAATTAAATCACCCTCTTCCCTCCCTCTAGCTCTACCCTTTCATTTGATGACCACTTCCAGAGCCAGTGGGAGGGGGGAGGCAGCTACTGGGGATCAAGCAGAGGAATGGAGGAGGCTTCGTGGGTTGTTTTCCAACCCACACGTCATAAAACCTGGTTTTTCATTCTGATTTTGTACAACACCTCGACACCACAGAACCCTGGATAAAGACAGGGTTTTCAGCACTCCTGTCATTCAATTAACAGACTTGGAGGCCACTGAAGTTATTCTTTGGCGTCACCGAGGGAAGAGTTGGGGGTATGTAGCTCTACAGTCACTCTATCCAGAGTAATACAATTACTTCCAGTCCAGACTGAAATATTGGCATTGATACAGTGACCAATTGTAAGGGAGTGTTTTCACTAACCAGATGAATGAGAAGCTCACATTCAAAATCATTGCTGCATGGATTGTCTAAACTGTACTTTTAAATGATATTTTGCCTTCAGTTCAGTACACCCAAGCACAGATCGCTAACGTGTGAAAGTCAGACACTGCAGAGAGACTAAACCTGTAAATTTGCATTTGTACATTTTTCAGGTCTCTGGGGTTAGTTCTGGATTACCTCCGATATGCAAAAAAAAAAAAATTAAAAAAAATATAATGATGTCAGGGTGAAAATTCCCACATGGGTAGCAGTGAAACAATGCTGTTTTGTCCATTTATGCTCAAGAATGGATTTCATTTCAAAATGGGGGAAAAGATACAGGATCCGCATTAATTACGAGCAATTTGAAAAACAGCAAGAAGTACAAGCGAGGCTATGCAAGGTAGATGAAAGCCACTTTGGTCTGACTTTTGCTTTCTTTTCTGAACTGCTGCTTCCCTAAGTGGCAAGCAGTGGAGGTCAGAGGCCAAACGAAAAGGATAAGCGTCAATGGGAGGCCCTGTGGTGCGACACAAGTGCATAGTGGTATATTGTCCACAGCCCATGAAGAACTTGTCAACAGCTCCGTGAGAATCCCTCAAAGGAGCGTCTACAGTTTCATTGCATCCTGCTCCCTGGAGGCAGCAGCAGATACCCAGGGAAGCAGCAGCTATATAAGCAGGATGGCTCTCCAGGAGCTCTGCTGTCTTCTAGTATTTGTTTTTACGTATTGGCAAAAAAAAGATTATCAGTTGAAAAGGCTTCCAAATTACTGGAAAGTTCTACTCAAGCAAGAACGGCTAGATTAAAAATTATTTATGCCTCAGAATGCTAGATCTCAAAAATAGAAATAATATTTGCTAAATGGGCTCTTGTTTAGGCCCCTGCAAAATCTTCCTGTGACACCGCAATGTCCAGTCTTTCATTCTCCTGTGAATCATGAACTTACCTAAGCAGCACATCAGGCTTTGATGAATCCAGATTTCCTACAAGGGAAATAACCAAGAGATAGTGTCCTTTTCATGAAAAATTAAATATCACATTATCATCTGAAATGCAACCTCCTGCAACAGGCAAGCTCTAATTCCTTCTCCCCACTGCACTAATCAAGGACAGCATGAAGAGCATCTACCATTAAATGACAGTGGTCGGATTTTTCAAACCTGGTATACAGCCAATGGAGCTGAGCAGAAGAGAATTTGTCTCATAGTTAAGGAGAAATTCTGCCTTTCTAGAATAATCAGTTTAAAGGTATGCAATAGCGCACACATTGCCTTTGTTCTGGTTTTATATAGCTCCTGGAACAACTGAGTAAGAGCCCAGCAAAAGGGCTGTTAGGCCTAACATCATACAAGTAATAAATCATCATCCTGATTCTATTTTGAACAGAAACCAGGAAATAAGCTTGAACTGAATTCTGTCTGTAACAATACAGACCATAAAGAGGTTCACCAGGAAAAGAAATCAGAAGAAATTAAACAGCATCTGTTCAGTGGATGAGGCCCAAAAGTGTTGCGGATGGACATGTAGTCAGGTTTATTCATAAAGAAACAAGAGGACTAATCAGAGAGTGAAAGTTTAGGGGGGGTAAAAAGTGAAAGAAAGCAGCTTTCTGTCCTCTTGGCAGTGGATTTTAAAGAAACTGCAGCTTGTGTTTCTGCAGAATGGGTAAGAAATGGGTTTGAGACTGCCAAGCACATTTTAATTGATCTCTTCTGTCTCTTAATGATTCAAGCATTCTGTATTTTCTACCTTACTCTCCAACTCTCCCTTAATCATCATTTTAAACACAATAAAATATGAAAGAAATGGAGACGGATCCCAGTATCCCAGTCACGTAACTTTAATGCAGTGAAGGAATTTTTGCCATCTGAGAGGCTGAGTCAGATTTCTGTATTACTTTTAACCACTTGTAGCGACTTACAGGCATTTTTGTCAACTTTTCTGACTTTCAGCTGCATTGCTGCAGGTCAGCTGTGTTGAAATAAATGGGGTTATGGCAGCATAAACTGAAACACGGAGATGAACCAGACCCTGGCACTGTAAACATGATGCCATTTGTGAGATGAAATGTCACATGTTTGCATCCACTGCTCCCAAAGCCAGAGGAGCTCAGACTGCCTCACTGAGCAAAGCAAAACCAAGAGCAACAAGTTTTTGGAAAATTGACTGGCAAGGAACCAAACCATAACTCATAAGTATTAGAAGATGAGTTGAGCTTCTCTGAATGAAATACTGCCCAAGTCATAATAAAATAAATACCTTACGATTGTTAATAACAACAGTAATGTACAGTTGTTTAAACTTCTGAGGGGTCTTGAAAATGCTGGCAAATATCAGCCAACCAAGCCTGACAGCAACCCACACCTTCAAGAGACATTCAGAGACACTAGAAGCAGCATTTTCAACTGTGAGTTGAAATCAAGAGTATCCAACTTGAATTAAGTCTTGCTGTTCACAATACTGGCACCTGCGCCTCCTGTTGATCCTAGCAGGAACTGTGACTGCTTCAAATCTATGAAAATTTGGGTTTCAGACCCAGGCCAAAAGCTGCCACTGGAGCACAGCCCCTCTGTTCCAAGCAAGATACTTGCATGCTTATGCCAGAGCTGAGTAGGCAATGTCCAACAGGAGTCCCAGCCCCCAGACTGACGGGTCAGAACTTCTGTCTTCGGAGCCTGCTACATCTTAACTTACAACTTAGCATTACAAGCACTCAAAAAACCTTGGCACTTCATCCCACATGGCTATAATGCAATCCCACTCTTAACACTAAGCTTCCCTAAAAGCAGCCTGCCCAGAGAGCAGCTGCCTGCTGAGAGCTGCTTGCCCAGGGAAGAGGAGCGACGCGGCGAGCGGGCTCACCGGGAAGGGCAGGCCTGCGCTGAGCCGTGCTGCTGCTGCTGCCGCCATGGGGGAGCAGCTTCATTTGGGCACAAGTGAAGGGCATTGTGCTCTCTGCACAAAGCCACGCTTTGGTCAGCTGCCTTTAGAAACCTGGAGGAAGCCCCTTTTAAACACAGTATTTGAACCTTTGGCAATAGGAAGCTTTTTAGCCTTTTTGTCTGAAAGTTTCCCAGTAGGATACAAATGCTTAGGAAATCACAGCTGTACTCACCCTCAGAGGCCACATTTACTGGTTTTGTCTCTTGAGCTCATTCTGCAGTGATACCAACAGGAGATGGAGGTGGAAGCTGAAGACCTTAAAGGATCACTCTACTTCTCATCTCTTAAGGCTCAAAGCCCAAAACAGAAGGGCTTCCATATTAACTAGACACAGATTTCAAATCCACTTTCAAAACTGGCTGGTCCTGTTCCCTCCACCCCCTCTAAAGTCAAAATTGGCTTCAGCTTGTGCAAGCAGAATCAGGCTGTTTGTCCATCCCCACAACCATAGGATCAGCCCTAAACACGAGTAGTCAGCCCTGGCTGCCACAACACACCAGCACATGATCATTTCTTACAGGTTGTGGTTCTGAACAGAGCTGAACTCACTCCCTGGGATATTCAGTGTCAATGGAAGGAAGGAGAAGGAAATTGGAAACTTTCCTCTGCAAATCCCACAAAGTATTCCATAGGAGTTTCAGAAATGGTAGAAAAAGTCACTCACAAACCTCATCAACTGCTAAGGGATCACAACACATAAACAATAAACCCTTCAGAGTTCTTTGTGGAAAATGGATGAGAACAGTCTTTTGAACAAAAGCAATATCATCTGGTCTCTGAACACAGGAGGTTGGCTGAATTGAGAGAAAACCAAGCAGCTTAAAGGTGCTGCTAAACTTCTGCTCCTCTGTCCAGCCAAGACTATCCTGCAAAAAGCCAACCCTGCATTACAACAGGCAACTTGACTTCATTGGATGGTGGGCACTGTAAGGAGATGCAGAATGGAGAGAAACTAAGCAGAAAGAAAACAAAATTTAGGTGAGTTTTATTCAAAAACCCACCAATCTCTGGGAAATCATAGTGTAGAATATGCACTGACCTCTAAAAATTAAAACCATGTTGAAAGGACTAAATGTCACTGTAGAATTAAAAGATAAACAGAATCTTTCCCTTCAACGGCACCAGTGCTATGTGATTTTTAATAAATTATGTGAAAACAGATTTACAGGCTCATGCCCTAAACTTATGCCTCCTTTGATAAGAAAACATGCAAACATAATGATCTAGAGAAGCAAATTAAATTCCCAGGACTGGATCATATTCAGAATAAAAACAAAGAGGTTCTTCAAAAGCTAATCTCTCAGAAGTCTCAGCACAACATGATACTCTCTCAAGGTGCAGATTTCTCTACCTTGCTGCTTAAGTATGCTTTACTATGCAGAGCATAACAATAAAGAGCTTTTTCTAATTCAGTTAAAAGGTAACAAATTATCTTAAATGACAAAAGAAGAGAAACAAGACCCTAAACCACGAAATTAGAAGTTGTAGGAATCAGATTCTCAGACAAATACAGAGATGTCATTCTACTTATTGGCTATTAGATTCATTTATTTTACTAAAATCTAGCATAGTGTTTTCTTTATCAGCTATGTCAGGCATTTCTGAATAGATATATTCAGATATCCAAAGCAACACTTGCAATGAAAGGAAGTGAACTTTATCATTACACTGACCTGTAAATAAAGCCAACTGCCAAGGGTGTTCCAGGGAGCATCACCCTAATGAAACTGGAGCTGGCAGTTGCCTTCCTACTAATTTTTCAAAATCCAAAATATGAGCCCACAGGATTCGCAGACCCCCCTCCCCAAAGCCTTCCCACTCACACCCTTTCCCCTAGAACTTGCCTGCAGGAAGGACCAGCAGCACAACATGGGAAGCACACCCCATTGTCAGAGGCCGCCTGTGGAGTCTAAGGCCTCGTCCAGTTAAATGGAAATGCTGTACAGGAACCCCTGAACATAAGGGGGGCTCTGTCCTCATGACCAGCCCTAAAGTCCCAATCTGACTAAACCCAGTCAGCAAGTTGCCTCTCAGCTATCACCTGTCACAGCTAAGGACCAACCCTATGAAGTGCTGAGATTATTAAATACCTTTCAGCTTGGTTCATCAGGCATTCATTGAGTAAAGGGACAGTCGTGGAATTCTCTTGAGTCAAGATCTAAACACAGTTTATTGCCTTTCCCACAATGTTTCTTTGAATCATCTAATATTGTCTCCAAAAGGCCACAACTGGAGCTTAAAAAATAAAAGAGAAAAATAAGAAAATATTAAATACCTGGATCCCAGACTAGCTTCTTCCTACAAACTTCTCTGCAGAGCAATCCCAATTTCTGAATCAGTGAGGAAGACTTACACAGGCATATCTTGCATTCTAGAGGAATCAGGTCAAGCACATGACTGATCTCACTTCGGCTGGTCACTTCAGACCAGCTACAAAAGCACCAACAGAATTTACTTAAGTAAGAATTTCTACAGATTAGAAAAATGCATCTTTAACACACCCACATTCTCTTCCATTGAACCTGTGGAAAGCTTAAGGATATGTAAAATACCTGCAGGCTGATATCCCAGTAGCCCACGCAGTTCCTGATTTTTCCACATTCAGATTGATCTTCAGGATGTAATCACTAATAATTGAGTGTTCATATTACCAAAACCTGGGTAATTGGTTAAAAGCATGAATCTAGAAAATGTTAGATTCTTTACTGTGTTCTGTTATTTGTATAGATATGGGGATACAGAGTGGGGCACTTAGGTTTATTTTTTTTTTAATGAAAGATCATTTTCTCCCATCAAGTCCCTTATATGTATGTGTACCAAAACTTTCTTTGTCCTGGGGCACACTGAGGACTATTCTTCAACTCACCTGCAAAAGCTAAAATTTGGTTTTGGCCTTTTTATGTTTAACTAGTACCTGCATTGGCAATAGTCCTCCATTGTTCCAAGGAATTTCTCAAATAATTAAACATGACTGAAAAACAGACTAATATTGCTTTTATTGCTTTAAAATTGAACGTGTATACGCATGATGCAAAAATTATATTAAGTAATCCAGTGTAATCTGGATAATTATTTTAAATGCATACTCCAAACCCCCGAATGTGTCAGCCTACAAGTCCACTTCCTATGTTTTTCTATCTGCAAGATCTGCAAGTAATTTAGTCTTGTTTTCACAGAGCGCAAAGACATTCCATTTGTTTACACTAGAGACAAATTTTACTCAATTGACGCAATTCCATTGATTAAATAATGGCTTTCTTCCTCATTTTAGACAATTTCGGCCTTATATCATGACATAAAAGAGGTAAGTGATTGTCATCTGTGCTCATATTATGTGACGGGCAGATTATCAGGTATGAGCCTCACTACCCAGTGACAGGACCTTTTCAAGGACTGATTTCAGCCAGACTGCTCATACCCTGTTCTGAAAACTAGGCAGATGATTAAATAAGTCAACAAAGGGTCAACTGTAGGCCAACTGCAGGTGCTTTAACTGGAGAGACCTCTAGGAGGTCAAGTGAAATAAAGCAGATATAATTTGTTCAACTTCTGCATTAAAAATACTGTTGAAGACCAGCTTCTGTGTATCTGCCACCTTTGTGATAACCATTCTTTAAGCAGATTTTTGGACATTCAGGGCCTCTTTGCAGACAAAAGTCTGCATATTCCATATCAGCATGGAGTTTTGCCTCAGAATCAAATGTAGAATTAGCTGTTGCCTTTGAAAGATAAGGAAAATAAAATCTTTAGCAGTCCTAGTGAATAGAGCCTGTTGAAACACTTTCACAAAGAGAGAGGCCTTTGTCCAAATGTGCGTGCACAGTGCTAATCCCAGAAGCATTCCTGTACCCATCCACAGGCTCTTCAAAACCTCAGCATATAACACAGTCCAATTTTCGAGCCATAATCTTGTGGGAGGAATTAACCAGTACACACGAGCCCAGGATGGCTCCGTTCCTTGGCTCTACACAGGATGTCCCGAGGAGTGAGAGGCATCACAAGCCTTGGCACGGGAGTGGCACCGAGAACGGTGCAAGCACAGGGATGATGCCCACTTGTACTTCACCTCTTTTTAGCTACTTACCAGAAACGGCTTTTTAAATCTTATTTCAGTGAAGTACCAGTGACATCTAGTGGGCAGCTCTTCTACAGTCGCGCATCTAATGGGGCAAACGTGGTTAACTTTCCAATTTCTTTGAGGGAGGCTACAGAGCAAGGCTCAGACAGAGAAAGTGGTAGATTTAAAAGGAAACTTTAAAGTTTTTCTAGTCCATTTCCCTGCTCTAATGCAGAACCAACTACACCATGAGATAGTGATAAGTCAAAGAGTAATGGCTTTAAACTGAAAGAGGTAAGTTTAGATTAGATATTAGGAAGAAGCACATCACAAACGCATCGTGGTTTGTCCAAAACTAGGTGAAATTTCATAGATGCAACAAACAAACAAACAAACAAAAAAGGGCATACCTAATGACCCAACCAAATTGCAATACCTCATTCCAAAAGGAAAAGCACAACTCCTCATCAACTCCTCATTTCTCATTTTCAGCAATAGTTTCAATAACAGCTTGCTCAAAGTGTTCTGCTCACTCTGAAGATTTTAGGTGCACAAGCCAGGGTTTAGTACACGGGCAACAGTAACAGGGACTTTAGAAGGGACAAAACTAGGCAGCTGTAGCTCTAAGTAAGACTTACCTGCATTTGCCTGTATATAATGTATCAGCAGCTAATCCTTTCCTAAATAACACTGCCCGAATGATATTTCATTTCTTAAAGCATGGTACAGACTTGTGAGGTTTCAGCAGTAATTCCAAACACTAAAAACAGCTAAAAGCTATAAAAACAACAGTAATTTATTTTCTGAATAAGATTCTACATAAGCACTTTATAGACACTCCTGAAACTTGCTTGAATAACACAAGGATTTTTTCTTCCTAAGCCCATATCCAGACCTTGGCGGTTTCAGCTGCTGTGTGTGCTTCACACCACACAGCAACATCTGCTAGCAGTTAATTTGGAAAATGGGAGACTGTCACCACAAAATGTAGGCCTTTTAAAATAAACACAAGAAAAATATTACCAAGCAAAAATAAAACTGCATAATAAATATAAGTGGGTGGTAGCTACACACTGGTAGAGAGGATTTTATAATAGATCAAACAAATCACCAGACTGAAACTGCCCTCCAAAGTGCTGGTTTCAAGAGACTGATGCTGTCCGGCTGAGATCCGGACCCTTCTCTCATCTTCCCTTGCCATTTCTTCCCCTAAAAAAAAAAAAGTCCTAATCATCTATTTACTTTCAAGGCATGGTAATATTAAAAATATAAATTTCCAAACCTAAATTTCCAAAGTACTCTGTCAGCAAGAAAAGCTTGGTCTTTCTTCTTTATGAGCTCTAACTTACAGAGGAGCAAAGGAGTACACTCCCTCCTAACATCAGATTGAATATGGCTTAAAAACAAAGTCAGAACTCAGCTACTAGACCTTGGTGGAAGTGCTGTTCTCAGATGGACAAAACTGTTTGTATTAAATAATAGGAGCTGGAAAAAAAAAATGAAGTTTTTCCTTATGTCTGTATATTCTTCAGTATAAACAAAATTTAAATAATTCTTCAGTCTTCAAAAAGAAAAAAAATACAGTGAATATTTATTTTTAAAATGTAGGGGGAAAAAATTCAGTGGTCCAGGTGGTATCAACTGGCAGAGGTCATTTTGTGCGCCTTGCCAAGTGGGACTTAGTAGATGTCATTGTAAGGATCATATTGAAACAAATATCCTTCCATGCCACTAAACCTCAGCCAGGAGTCACAAGCCCCCCCCGTTTCCATTTAACTGGGAAGCCCATTGGCAAAAGGAAATTTTCAGCTGTTGATGGAATCTCCTGTGCTGGCTTTTCTCTCAAGTTGGTGCTCTT
This sequence comes from Edolisoma coerulescens, assembly GCA_013397115.1. Lineage (NCBI taxonomy): Eukaryota > Metazoa > Chordata > Aves > Passeriformes > Campephagidae > Edolisoma > Edolisoma coerulescens. Next base: position 2,085,997 of record VWZW01005671.1, read on the forward strand.
AGGGAGTCTCCCCCAAGTTTTCAGAAAGACTGCAGCATCTTTGGTCAGCACATTGTCTCACACGAGTCAGGCTTGTGCTTGGCTCCAGCAGTTCAGACCTGTTGACTGATCACAGGGGAGTCTTACACACCAATGCTTAGGGAGAAGGGCTTTGTGCAAACTTCCCAGGGATCACACTAAAAAGAATAGTTGTTAAAAATAAAGTCAGAGCATTAAGGCTCTCGACTGGAGCACTCTGAGTGTTTTGGTGCACAAAATTGTTTGGATTTGGCCAGTAGGTTTGGTAAAGTTCCAGCTGAAGATAGTAGGGAAATAAAAAATGCTTGTACCATCACCAGTGGGGCAGAATAGAATCCCTGTCGAACATCAACACTGCTGGGGGGATTTAAACAAACAAGCAAACAAAACCCACAGAGACCAACTACCTATTTGCCATTCACAGATATTTACACCTCTGTTGCTTTTTAACTTGTTCTGCCTTTTTTTGGGGGGAAGACCGGAAGGTGAAAAGTGAGTGCAGGGAGAGCCACTTTCATGGCTCCCACACATGAATGCTGTTCTCAGCAATTCAAGTTTACTCTTGCAAAGGGCAGTGCTTTCAGGTGGCTCCAGGCAGCTCGGGCAGTGCCAGCTCCCCATACATGGCACCTGTTCTGGGAGCCTCACCTGGAGGTGAGAGTCTGAACCAGATTTGTCTGCAGTGCTAATCTCTCACAAAACCCTCTGAAATTATTGGAGACTCTCAACATCCCTGCTGCAGTCTAAAATCCCCTCTACCACTGGTTTGGGCCATTTCCATCCCTCACAGGGGCAGAGTAAAAACTAATGTATTGATATGAAAGTCTCAGGTAACTTCACAATCAGCAGCACAGAAAGGCCACAAAAAGAGAGACCTTTATAAGTAAAGGGTTCTTTGGAAACATACATGACCCAAAAGAGCTGGCAAAAAACATGGAATAACAAAGTGAGATTCTGAATAATTGTTCATTCATGAGTGCTGTCCATCCTGTCCCCTGTGCAAGGCTGAGCAGTCCCTAAGGTGCAAGCTATGTAGAGGTAGAGAGGGCCTCTTCTGCAGTGGAAATAGGCATTTTGGACAGTCTCGAGGGGAGAGCCCTGCACAGTGATTTGTCTGGCCCCTCAGGTCTGCCAGGAACTATAGGAAATGGTATTCCCTACAGCAAAAAGCTGGCCTTTGTAGGCAACTGAATGTGCTGCAACTGATAGTGCTCAGGTCAGATGTCAGAGGAGTTCTGGTGCCAGAAGGGTGATATATGGCTGGCATGAAGGGGATGGGGCGTCACCATCACCTTCCATCTGAAGATATCAAAGACACAGTCGGACATGAACAGATAACATCCACTCACACTTGGGGAAACAGGAATTCCAGTGCTTCCAAATATTTCTATCCCCAAGGTAGTCCCAATGAGTTAACCCCTGTAAAACTTTATAAGTACGCAAGGATACATGGTTATCAAGATTGAAAGAGAGAAACAGGAAGAAAAGATTTCAACAAGCAATTTCAGGTGTGCCAAGTGACTGATTTTGCTGTTTGACCTGAAGAGGCGTACTGGCCTAGGTTTCCTCTTCCTTCAGGATGGATACATCCAGCAGACAAAGCTACATTTGCTACGGGGAGTGAAAGCTGTTATTGCCACCCCCCCTGCCCTGAGGCTGTCTCTACACCCCAGACAGCCCTTGGCTAACCAAGCCTGGTTAACCACGTTAGGCCTTTGCTGTTTCCCCCACTCTCCTGTTGCCATGAGTGCAGCTACTTGTTTGTCTCCATCCTTTTGCTCTCAGTGGGGTGAGGTCAGCACACAGCACCCCTTGGACCCCACAGCACTGGAAATGTTTCCATGCAGGAATCACTCTCTGCTATCAAACAAAACTGGACTAGAGCTTGCTTGTCTGTGAGTCTTGTGTCTGCTTCACAGTGGTGATTGAGAAACTAGATCTGTTCACGTGGGAAACATGCTGCGTGCTGGCTGCAACTTCGCCCATAATCCATAGGAATCACAGGTTGGGAATAGCACATCATCTGACACTTTTACTGGAGGTTCTTACTGCCCTTTTATTACTTCAATATAAAGATACAGTCTGGCATTTAACTTTAAAGTTCTAATTATAATTGTCTGAGGGGCTCAGCTCTTTCTCACTGAGCGTAGATGTCTCACATCCTTACTGAGGACTAGGAATCTTCCCAGCATGGTACAAGCAAATCCCTGGTGGCTTATCTGCCTTACAGGCTTTTACAGCTCAGATCTCCATATCCCTGGCTTGCATTGTTTCTCCAGAAACTGCACTACACCCTTCAGAGTTGTAAGTTATGTTCCCCATTCCGGTTCTTCAGAGCAGCCAGTTCTCCCAAGAAGCATTTAAAGGGCTCCACTGACACAGCCTGGTTTGAAACTGGCAGGCGGCGATGAAGACACACACACAAGTCAGAGCAGCTTTTGCTCACACGCTTGATTTGCTGTTCGGATTCCAGAGCTGGTTTTTACGTCTGTCACAGGGTGTCTGTCATCACTTCTCTTCAGAAGCCCAGCAGGGTATCCCAAGCAATGGGGAAGAAGGTTCCTTTCTTCCCAAGGTTTTTTAGTGGCAAAATCTCAAACAACAGAGTGAAACAGTGTGTGTCAGAGCCCAAACTGGAGAAATTAAAAAAAACCAAACCAAGCAAAAAAAAAAAAATCTTTTCCGCCCACCCATCTTTCCTGTGAGCCCAAACTCTCCCTGACTTATGGCAAGCACCGTGGAAAATATAAGATTTTTCCAAATTAGAAGACCATATGTCCCAACCACAGTTCCTTTCCAGGGAAAATCATGGAAAGTCCTCCCACATTCATAGTCTACTCCAGTGGGAACCAGAAATTCTTGCTTACCCTTTCTCCTGGGATCCTATGGGAAGAATGAACATGGAGTGGTTTCAAGGAGGACTTTGTGGTACTAAGCTCCAGACATCACCAACGAAGTTGATGGTGGTACTAAGCATCCAGCATCACTAATTTACAGATGCCTTGGAGTCAGTTACACTCTGCTACCTTCTCTCTGCAAAAAGAAAAGAAAACACAAGTTCTTCTTGGTTTCAGACTCCCCTCTCAGCTCAGGACACGCACCACCACACTTCTGGTGACCTGTCCATCTGATGCTCTTGTCCCAGCTGCTGGCCCCTCTGTTACAGCCATCCCAGCATCCCAAGAACCAGAGGGCCACAGGCACCCATATCCTCAACACACAGCTGTGGGCACAGGACCAGTTGAACATCAGCTGAGCCTGCACATCAACCACTTGCTTCAGTCCCCTTTCATCCATCAGATCCTACTGGTGGGACCTGTCCCAACACAAAAACAATAGTGCACTCATCAAGAAGCCACCACTGCAGAGGCCACCACATGGGCCAGAGGACACAGGAGCCAAAAGCAGGTGGCTCCTCAGGCCACGGTGCACACTCCAGCCAAGGACCACTCCAGGATCCCTTCTCTAAGAGCCACAGCACACCTTCACCACCTCTGCTGCCACTCTGAGAGCAAGATACAGGTAACTCCTAAAAGCTGCTCTTCTTCTCCCAGAAACCTGACCCAGATGCATGACCCTTCCCGAAGCTTTTTCAATCAGCTGCCCATGTAGAGTCCATTTAAAGTCCCCTTTCACCATTCCTTAATCACACCAAATATGTGCTGCATTGTGCCTGGGAATTGAATTCTGAATTCTAATGATTTCTTTGCAGTGATTTGAGGCTGTCCCAGCAAAGCCTTTTTTTTTCCAGGGAGATTGAGGAACATCATATTCATCTGTGGGCTCCTAATCCCTTCAGACTAAAGTCTACTTTAAAGAGTTCTTTTCAAATTACTTTCAACTTCTTTGGTTAGATCTCACAGGAAAGAATCCACAGAAGATCTTATCTGAACCCTGACATGCAATGACCTCTTTGCTCCATTTCATGACTGGTTCTACAGTCATGTTATTAGGGATAATACTGGGAATTACAGGATTATCTCAGGCTTTCAGATATATTTTACATTGACTAATTTATTCTGTCTGTCCTTTCATGAATGCCTGATGTAATATCTGAGACAGAGGGTTCAGAAGACTAAAGGTATTAAGCTTTCACCTTATCACTACTGTTTGTGGTCTTACGGAACCTCAGCCTGATCTGCAGCTGGGTGTTACCAGTGTGTGACCCCAGACATGTGATGGTACATTAAAAGTGCAATTAAAGTATCTAGTTAGCATATCCATGGATGGGAAGTTAATGAGCTGGTGCTCTGTGTACACCGCTGTGCATGTAAGTCATATCTGACTGCCATGTGTGCCCAGAAGCAGCTCTTTCTCAGGGTATGCTGAAAAGCTCTGTCACCACAAGTCAGGCGCACCCTTGATACTTTTCATGAGGCTCCAGAGGAAATTAACGTTAGTTCTTCCAGGTTATAGTTTTTATATGATAAAAACCCCTACACCAGCCGTATCATATGGAAAACAGGAACTGATCAGAACACAGACAGGTAACATAATCCACATGCAACTGATAATTCAAGTACAGGTCTGATGTTCAGCATCTGACAGAATGATCGGTGAGGCCAGAGTTGTTTCCCTCCTTAAAACATTCAATATCAGTGGGAGAAACGAAAGCAACACCAAAATGTGCAGCCTGATTGTGATGGAAGGTGACCTGTAAAAAGGGAATAATTGTGATTGAAGGTGGCCTTTCAGTCTGTAGTAAGTTCCCAGTAATTTCAGAGTGCTTTGTGCTAGGATATATGTGACCAGTCTGCAGGTAACAGGAGATTTTTTGTATTCCACCAAGCTCTGAATGATTTGGTCCCGAAGATAGAGCGGATATGCAGTAGCAACACACGCTCTGCCCTTGTTAGTGTTGCCAGCACAGGACCAAAAGGCACTCAGTTTATATGTCTGGATGCTTAACAACTGCCCTGATGAGACACAGAGATAAAAAGCTCAGAGGTCACTCCCATGGTGATACATCAGTATAAAACTGGAATGATGCAGCAGTGAGTCAAACTAAGGACAAACCAATCAACCAACATGAGGGCTCATTTCCTGACACGCTGCACATGAGATATGGGAGAGCCTCAAAGCAAACCCTCTGGACAGCATTTTGGGTGAACTATCCCTTCTCCCATTTAGTTACTCATTTGCAGATCCTTTTTGTGGAATAAGGCAAGACCATTTGTACATACACAGACAGGCTGTGTCTTATGGGAACAGAGGAGGTGTGCTCATAGTGAAATACATCTTGTGCCCAAAACTCAGCACCAAATTTTTCAGTAATTATCTGTACTAATAACTTTTAAATGCACCCTTTAGATCTAAACTCAAACGTTAAAAATGTTTGAGTATATCTGCACAGAACTTGACATTATCCACACAAAAATGCTTCTTCGGAATCCATCATTACTCCTGCATCCTAATTTGCTGTTTTCACTGTCTCTGGATTTGCCTCATCAGAAGAATCCTTCTTTTAACCTGCACATCAAAGCAAGGTCTACCTTCATCAACACACAATTTATCACAGAGAGAATGAAGATTTACATCTTTTCTCTGCCTGAAAAATGAAATCATCTACCAACACAGCTCAGCATGTCTGCAACTGCAAAGTCACTGGAGCTCGCTGTGCACTGGCATGAAAAAGAACTTTGTTACAGAGAGGGTCTCACACTTTGCCAAATTTATAAACCTTAAAAGTCTAAGTTTTGCATGGCTGAGCTGCTTCACCCATACAAAACTAAGGCCTTGAACCAGGGCTCCACGATTGCAAACAATAAATGAATTGCAGTTCTTAGATACAAGCATACAAGTTCTTAGATACAAGTTAGATCTTAGCACAGTAGACACACCTGGCTTGGTATGTAGAAGGCAGGTGACAAAATTTAAATCCCTGTTCTTTTGATTTTGGGCTGTTTGCTGTCACCTAGTGCATTCCAGCTTGAACCTTCTTCCACAGGCATGACACAAATAATCTAGCTTGGGTCAAAGGAGACCCAGGCAACCAGAATCTGCCGTTCACAAGCCACCAGACTGCTGTGCAGGCAGGTCCTCAGTGCCAAAGCAGAAACCAGGTTTTTTTCTTTCCCATTCCTATTCCTTTCTCTGCTGAGCAAAGGAAAGGGTAGAACTAAAAAACAGCATATCAGATTTATGCCTGGCCTGATGCATGCTTTCCTAGCTTGTAAATGCATTACATGTGGCACCTAGGAATAAAGTGCTCAGCCTCAAAAAGGAAGGGGAAATACATGATAATGGTATGGGAAACCTCATGTGGGAATGGTCGGTGCTGTTCTGCCCTGCTTAGCAGGCTGAAAATGCTGCTTCAGCTGGGGCTATGTTTTCTCAACTTTAGCTGCACTATGACCTCAGATGACCCAGGCTGCTATGAATCTGGCCACTGTACATTTGATCCAGAACACCGAACAAGCGGTGTCATTTTCAGTCAGTGCTAAATCCAATCTGACCTAGATTGAAAAGCCCTTACATCCCATCCCTAATCCCTGCGTTTCCATCCAAGCAGTGAGGCCTATAGGCAAACACAGCACATGAACTTTAAGAAAAGCAGGCAAACAAATCAAGTTTCACAGAAATCTAAAAACTCAGACTTCAGGAAATCAACCCCAGTAAAACTCTCCAGAATAATATTTCTCTGTATCACTCACTTTCAGACCATTCTGTGACAGTAAACAGATTTTATCTTTCAGTCTCTCTCTCTATAAGAGAGACTGAAGCAACAAAATATTCATTACCTCTTTCTGGCCTGCTAAAAAGGTACATCTTGCATGGATCTTGCAGGAAGTTTAAAAAAAAATAGTTACAATTTTAAAACATTTTGCTTCAACATGCCAAACATTCCATTTCACATTTTTTCCCGTAAAATCACAATTCTCAGCCACAGCCACTTCATCAATATAGAAATAGCTGATTTTCCCACAGTCTCTCCAACAAGTCAGACAGCAAACCTGCACTACGATGGTTCCATTTCATTGGAGTCAGCACCTACTGAGCAATGTGGTTTTGGTTTCTTTTAAGCATTCAAGAACTTTTCTCATAACAATGCCAGATGGCCTTGCAATCCAAACCTTTGCATTCAGCCTGTCACCTCCAAATTCACTGCTGATAGTCTATGGACTTGAATTTGAATACGAATACAAAGAAGATGTTTCAGATTTTTTTTGTTTTAATAAAACAAATTACCTCTGGAATGACAAATCTTCCAACTGCATTAGCTGTTCTCTGGCTTTCACTTGCCTTTCCAAACATTATGTGAAAAAATGAGAAAGAGGGAAAGGAAGGAAAAATTTCTTGACTACCATCACAAAAGAAATTGTTCCTTAATTACAAACAGGACACCCTTAAGCTGAGAAGTGAAGAGAAGGGCAATCTATACGACCTTTCCCCATCATTTTGCTTTGAAATATGGGGTAGGCAGAACCAATTGATGTGAGTAGATTTAGTAAGATAAACACCAGTGGCAACTTTTTATATTTAACAACATCAGGCCTTCTCCAGGACTAAGAGTCAGAGAGAGAACACTCCTTATGTACTCTTGCAAAATGTACTGTGTATTTAAAAAGAAAATATTTGCTTATCAGTTGTTGCTGTATAATGTCAAACATATGGTAGCTACATGGTATTTTAACCTTACCCCCAAGCTACAAGGAAATTGAGTATATAGTTGGTTTTCTAGTGTCTTTAAAGTAACTAAACATGAAAGGTCAGACTTAGGGAGAACAAAAGATAAGCTGCCCAACAAGGCCAGCAGAGCTGAGGAAACATGCTCATGTGCAATGGATATCCCAATGTTTGCTCAGAAACATGTCACAAATGTAACGTTTAGTGATGGTTTAAAGCACCCCACATGAATAACTAGTGGAATTTACGCAGGAAAAGAAAGGACATCAAAGACCTGATTCAGAGAGTAGAGAGATGGCTGTGTTAACACTCTTAGACCAATTTTAATTAGCTTTATGATATACTACCATACTTACTGGTCTTGTGATCATGCACCATAGTTAATCATATTTCCCACAGAGGGTCTGCACTGAACAGTCTGAGGGTCAGCCTCAGAACAGCATTTTGTACAAATTTTTTGCCATAGTGTATTAGCCCTTTGTGATGACAAAATGATGAAATGGGAAAAATGTGCCTGTACCTGCCTGGGATAGACCCTCTCCCCAGTCATACTCCAAAGTTCTCCTGAGACTTCTCCATGTGCCATCTCAGTCGGACAACATCTACGGGGACACAGGAGTGGGATTCATGGGACAGAAACATCATGTGGCTCCTTTGGCCATCGTCCTGAGCTAAAGCTTGGGCTACACTTCAAACAAACTGGTGAATGGATGTTGGAAAATCACTGCCTTAAAGAAGGTACAAGTGCCAATTTAAATGAACTCTGTTTCATCTGATATTCCCCCACTATTCTTGTGACACTCTACTTTGCCCTAATTTTTAGGAAATTTTATTCAACTAAAATTTTGAGTGTTCCCCCTGACTTCCATAAGTTTGGGGTTTATTGCACACCAGCCAGTTCTCTCACACGCAGCGTACAGTGCCCAAAAATTTCAGGTTAATTAACTCACATCTGGTTTTCCACAAACAGAAATACTGTGTTCTGCTGCCAACGACTATTGCTCGCTAAAGTGCTTTGTGCTCTCTCTTGTTTGGGGATGAAACCAGTGCATCTTTGATTTTTAAATCTATATTCTGCACGTCTGATACCTTGTTAGAAAGCCAAGGGTTATTAATTTCAAAAACAGAAGGTAGAGTTTAATGAATAATGAATAGCAGCTGTTGGAAGCAAATCTTTGTAGCCCTGGGACCGTCTTTCCCTATGTTACAATTACACTTTGATTGACCTCAACAATAACTAACAAGCATGCCCAGCTGGATCATAAACCAAGTATATACTATGTCCAGATACGGTGTAAAATTTCACATCAATGAAACACTCACTGTCAGTCTAACTTCGTCCCATCATATGTCAATCAGACCTACAAATAAACTTACTAGAGCTGGGACATGGTATTTTCCTAGGCAAAAAAAAGTTCTTTACTGGCAATGAATGAACAGTTCAGAAAAATCGCAATTACATCGGGATGGCTCAGTCTCTGAAGAAAAGCCTTTTGCCACGACAGACGTGTGGGGCTTGTTCACTGTGCAAACATTTAGGGGCTTTAAGAAGGAGAGGCAGATTTCCAGGCTGCCTGAAAGAGCTATATCCCCATGGCTGGGAGGCTGAAAGCAGAGAAAGGTGAAGTTTGGGCTGATCAAGCAGCTGACATATTTTCTTCATGAAGGAATGAGCTGCACTGGGACCTGGTGCTTTCAGAGGTCTGTGGGTGGGAGGCCCACAGGGTTCACTGGGGATACAGTGCCTCCCACCTGTGGATAACCACATAGTGTTACACCTAAATTTGGGATCTGTCTAAACAAACGGGAATAAAAACGCAGGGACAAACTGTTTACACACACAAAACCAGAAAAATCTGGCCAGTGCTGTTTGGTGGATGGATTACTCACAGTTTTACATCCTGTCTTGTCAGATAGGAGCTTTGGTCTATAGCCAAACAATATTAGGGATGAGCCACTGGTGAATAAAACACTCCAGCCTCTGGATTTATATACACTCTCAGCTTTCTAATACTTTATCCTCTCTCTCCTGACAGTTGCTGGTGAAATAGAGAAGCAACAGATCTTTCTCTCATTAAGTCATTGTATTCTCCACTTAAAACAGTTGTGTATTATTAGTTTATATTACTATTCGTATTATTATTTTTACTGCTAAATAAAACAAATGATTTCTTCCTGTCCATGAACTACAATACTATAGACCCAAAAATGTTGTTACAGGCACTTTCTCAAAGGGCACAGTACAGCCATGCCAAATTATTTAGATACCCAAGCATGTCCGGTTTGGTTTCCCACTTTAATTTGCCTGATGTGCTCTGTGAGGCCCTATCATGGCACCTCACACAATCTGCACTGAGGAGGAGTCAGCTAATCTTGCACGTTGTGTTTTCGCCACTGCAGAGCTGAAACTGCATGTCCTGCCTCTCTTCATCAGAAATCAAGGTCAAGCACATCCCATCCCCTTGCAGCTTCCCCTCTTCTGCACCTCATTCAACAAGCTGGGAATAAAACAGATCACATAACAAACACCAACATGGATTTTGCCTCTCATTACCTTGTTGCTTGTCTTTGCTTTGCGTTCTCCAGCTGACGTTCCTGCTCCATAATGGCTCATCACTGTTCTCAGTCTTAAAGAGAAGCCCTATTATGAAGGTTTCCTCATCTCATCCATCCTGACATAGAACTTCTTTATAGATTCTATATAGATATCTGACCTCAAATGTTTTCCTCAGGGGAATAAATCCTACCATGCCAGGTATGGGTTGCATACGCCCACTGATTTTGATGGAACCAGCAATGTAATTAATTGAAAAGCAGTTGGCAGTGCCTTGGTTCCAGCAAACATGGTTGCTATGGTTTCGTTTCAAAAAGTAATATACTGTTCTTCCTAGCACAAAGAGAAAGAAGAAGAAAAAAACCAAAACAAACTACTCACCAGCAGGTAAAATTACACACCACCACCACGATAAAGCAAATTCCCAGTAGCTCACACTATCCCCTACCAGGTCATCGGGCATGACAGGCTGAGCTTGTAGCACACACGAACTTTTGACAGACCCCAGCCCAGGAGGGTGGATATGGGAAGTGAATTCCACAGCCGAGGTCAGGTGTCTCTGGCTGATCCCAGACACGAGTGCTGTGCTGCAGGAAGGCAAGCAGCCTCCTGGGTAACCATTTGGGGCTTTATAGGCTCCAACTAACACCTTGAATTCTGCCCAGGAACTTATTAACAACAAGCAAGGCTGATCTCAAGTGTTCCTGGCATGGAGCTCCACACTGTGCACCAGCTCCAGTTTCCAAGGGCCTCAGCACACAGCTCCATATGGAGTGCACGGCGATAACATAATCCAGCATCAAGGTGTCAAAGGCATGGAGAACTGTGACAAGCTTTCTCCACTGGACATAAAAGACCCATTTTTCTTAATAGAAGCATAAGGGGGGAAAGACATGGATATTTTGTCAAAGACTTTTCTCAGAGTGTTTTTATGCCCTGGACACCACTAATCTTGGAGCCCTTATAAAAGATTGATTATTGAGCTGGTCTGTGCTTTGAGAATTTCCTGACCTCACCCTGATGAAATTAATGAAGTTATCTATGTGTGAAAGCAGCATGGAAGGCCACAGCAGCCCCGAAACTCCTCAGGTGTCAAAATTAGCTAGGATATACTTGGGAAATTTTAGTGGATAAAATGTCTGTTCTCCAAGAGCTTATTTCTGCCGTGCCCCACTGAAGGTTTAGTCAGTTAATTTCTCCACATTCTCAATTCAGGACTAAGCTGTACCAAATAGCTTTTTTTTTTTCAAATCTATTTAAAATCATACATAGTTGAGCTGATTTTCTCCACATTTCTTATTTTTTTACTTGCTTTCCAACTGTAATTACACAAACAATTCAAAGTACTTTAGGACTGGAGAAGAGTCTAAATACTTCCCTTTCTAACAGACTTGCTGGACCAAAAGCAGAAATAAACAAATACTGCTGAGTAGATTCCCACACACGTAATGGCAATTTGAATCTCAGATAGTCCAGCTACAAATGTCCAGCACAAGGCTGTGGACAAAATCTCTGGCACACACACAGACTGTCACCAATTTAATAGCAATAACATGCAGTAGGGGTCCAAATTACTCTGGAGCAAAATAGTCAATGAAATAAAATTACTAGATAGGTGAAGCAAAGAACTGTTTCCCTTTCTTGCCCAGTCTGGAAATCTATAACGATTTCCTCTATGATTGAACTGGTACGGCGTCTTATAGGTACAGGCTCTGTGCTGAGCTACCAAGAATGCATCAAGGTGTTTGCAGTTAAGTATCTTCCTCATAAGTGATGAGTCAACAACATAAAGCTCCTGGGCCAAGTAACAAAGCTGGCTAAAACCTAGACATCAAAAGACCACTTCAGTTAAAAAGCTTTCTAAGAGAAAGGGGTCACAGAAGCTATCTAGGGAGACAGACTGACAGAAAGAGTGAGTGAAAGATTAAGGAGTGGGAAAGATTCCTACTCCACAATATAATGAACAGCAACTATTAAGGAAAACTCAAGCACTCTGCTTGAATTTAAAAACAACATCTACTACCTTTAAAAAACAACAAACCAACTTGTTTCTGAAGTAAAAGAATTTTAAACTAATCATCTCTTCAAAAAGATACATCTTTAAAAGCCATTTACTCTACACTACTTGGCTAGAAGGGAACTTCAGGTCGCTCTCCTCCTCTTGGAAAGAAGAAAAATGAACCAAAGTTCTGAATTGTTCCCACAGAAATGGTTGTACTTAGAGCTAGATACACAATAAGATGATCTGAATGTCAAAAAATGTGTGATTAGGGGGTTCGCCCATGTTTTTTCGCTTGCCTGGAAAGGAGTATGAGTTGGAGGCCATTTTCAAGCCCTTGTTTTCTCTGAATTTTCAAATTAAAGAGAAATTCTAGACATGGAAAACTGTAAAACAAGAGTGTGCAAGGCAAACCCTTAAGGATACCAGTTATTACTATGCAATGGCTAAGAGAAAGCAAATATGTTCATTCAGAACTGGTAATTTCAAACAGTATCAATTATATTCACAAGTTCCCAGAGTCTCAACTCAGAGGCTTTGGAGGAATGAGAATGGGAACATAGAAACTCCCAAAACCCAGCATCATTCAAAGATATTTTAGCAAAGGTATCATGCTTCATGTGGTATAAACATTATTCCAGGCAGCAAATCTGCAGACAGATCATCCTTAAAAAGGTGAATGCTCAGATTCTACTAAAGTGAGCTCCAGCTCTATGAAAATTATAGTTAAAGTACTGAAGAACTTAAAAAAGCCCACCACCATCCACTCTCAAAATTTCTGCACAGAGGTAACCATTTCTTTAGGGCTTCACTCTGAGACAAATAATTTTAATACGTCATTTGAAAGCCCTAAGAATATAGAAAAGCAAAACCTTTCTCATGTTGCTGTTCATCACTGAGGCAGAATAGACACAGATATTAGGAAACAAGAGGTGCCTACACGCATCACAACCAAAGCCTACAAAACACACACAGAATTTACACTAAATACATCTATGAATCTGAATGTCCTTATCTTGAGATTTATCCCACTTCTATTGTGACAGGAAAAAACTTGTTCCTGAGTTTATTTTTAGTTGGGGGTTTTTAAATAAGATTCCCCATCTTTGTGAACAAATGTTGAGACAACCTAAATATAAAACTTCAATCCTATAAATCCTAATGTGTCTTGTATGCTGTATCAATTCTACCTAAACATACTCTACCTTCATTACAGGATGAAAACATGCAACTATTTGGATTGGATTTGGCAGCACTGAAAATAAACCATAAAAATACTACAGAGATTAACCAGTCACACAGCACTGGAACCCAGAAACACTGATCCAACCAGAAAAGTTTCCATTTGACAAAGAATTCCCTGTATCAAACCCTGTTCAGATGCACCTTACGGACACAGTAAAAACACACAGAGATGTTCATGTTGTAATTACAGCTCCACTTCAGAAGCACCCTGATTTTAACTGGGACTGACAGAGGCCCAGGACAGGGAGGCGTAAGAAATACTTGCTATAAAGTGGAAATCTTTCCTCCACTGCCAAGAGCAAACATTTTTACATTAGGTCACCACTTCAGACTTAGCTGTTTGAGCACCAAATCAAAACAGGTTCTTCTTTTGCGGAGATGTTAGATAACCTATCTTTAAAGTATCAAAAGACAACATGCAGAATTTGAGAAGGGGTTTTTCAGTATTCATGGACTTATCAAAAATACTGGTATTTACTCCAGTCATTGGAAAAAGCTGCAGGAAATGCAACATCACACTACTGAAAAATCTTGAAAGTATTCTTTAAATAAAAAAATTCAAAACTCCTACCAACTACCTCCACGTTAAAAGAAACCAGAGGTCAGATGTGAATCTAAAGAATACCAAGTTAATAAAGTATCCTCCTCTGAGCTTCCAGGAGAAGAAAAACAGAAGAGGGTGTTAAATCTTCGAATAAATCTCCAGTAAAGACAGCCAGAAATTATGCTGCCTTTAGCCACATGAAAGAAAATAGAAGGATTTCTCTTTTAAAATTACTCTTTATTGCCTGCTTCGTAAATTGTGATCACATGTGGTATTTATTACAATGAGATTTTCTTGTTGCTGTAGCCCTCTTGCTTGCATTTGGTGCTTTCTGGTTTTTTTTAAAAGAAAAATGTCCAGAATTCCTTCAGTTCTGTGACTGAAATTTTATGGTGGTGCACAAGCCAGAGGGTCACGGTGACAACCAAGGAGCCTGTGTAAAATATAACACACAGGTTTTTGAGTTGAGATTCAAAGCAGTAGAAAAGAGTCTAGATCCCATTATCCCATCTCTCCATTTCATCTTCACACAGACAGCTTTTTATAGGTAGGATGGGAATTGAAGTCTAACAAGATTTTTCTGTGCCTGTATAGCTTCAGGACTTGCACTCCTTATTCTAAAGCCCACCAGAACCATCCCATTAGGAACAATTATTTAAGACCTTCTACAACTGACTTTACAAACTTGCCAAACAAGCAAAGCCAATTCACAGATTGACACAAATTCACCTCCCCACCGAGGCCATGAATCACCACATATATTAAACTAAAGAGAGACACTGATATGACCACGGATAAACACATTCCTCGCATTTTTTTTTTCCAGTTGGAAATTGACCCACGTTTGGTTTGAATTAAAGATTCATTGCACTGAAACAAATAACTAAATGGAAAGATATGAGTCCCTTTGAAGAGCGTGCAAATCAAATTTAGGTGATAATTAGCAGCAGACAATTGAAACCTACTGTTTATTTGCACAGAACCTGATGTTACTGAAACACGGCTTGAATTCAGGCACACTGTGAACCAAGCGACTGAGTTTTCAGGAATTAATTTAGCAGTTTAATATCTGAGGTAGAAACAACCGTGCTTTGAACAAAATGAGACAAATTTACATGTGCTCAGACCCTTCACTCCAGCTACTGTCCCTTCCTGTGCAGTTACTGCTCTTCCAAGGTTTTATAAGCTGCAATCTGTTTTTCCCCAGAATACTCCTCTCTTGGGAAAGGGATGCATAGGGATGCCATAATTGGGAAGAAGAATAAGCGGCTCATAGTTGAGTTATAATGAAGTATTACCTCCTATAACGTCTGCCCAACTTAGTCCTTGTTTGTTTAACTTAGTTTGCCAGGGAGCATAAATACACGTGTCATCAGCTGCATGTTTGGCAAACCAAGCAGTTTTTTCTCAGGATGTGCTTGGCCTCAGCATAAGAGGAAGCACAGTTTTGCAGCACAAGTGAAGATGAGAAAAATGTCTCTCCAGCACAGAGCAGGCTAGAGTAGCAACTCCCAAAAGATAGATTTGGCCAGAGCACTGAAGTGAAATTTTGCTGTATTTTTCACTTCACCACATGTTTTATAGATTGCTTTTTTTTCCAGTCAGCCTGAGCTACCACCAAATAGAAGGAGGATGATAAAGATTTTTAAAATATTAGAAATTATAGGATCTTTGTGATAAATGGAAATAGCAATCAGATTAACGAATTCCACAGGAAAAAAAATTGCAAGCCTTAAGACACAGACCTCCCTGTATCAGGAGACTGGTCCCAGTTTGAGCCACTAAAGCCTTCACTCCAAAAGGAAGAGACAGTGCTCATTCCACACTCACTTGTATCTGCTGGAGTTAGGATCTGTGACAGTAAAATTTGATTCCTACAGATTGTTATTGCCTCATTTTATAGCAATTTTCCATGACAACGGGATGGACATGAGTGGGCAGAGAAGGGAACCCCTCTCCCACGCAGGTCCACCAGCCAGGGAACAAGAGCAGCATCCCAGGCTGTACATATTGGAGGCTGCTGGGTCATTTCAAGAAGCATCAAGGGTACCTCCTGAGAGGCCCTACTATCATTTCCAGCCCTGAGCATGGACCAGCAAGGGGCCATCCCTTGCCAAAGAGAGCCCCTTGGTCTGGTCCTTGCTCCAGCCTGACCCTGTTGGGAAGCCACAGAGCTTTCTCGGCAGCTCCTCACTGGGTTTTGCTCTGAATCTGCTGTTGCAAGAGAATTTAAGGCAGTCCCTCTCCTCATTACTCAGAGAGAAAACTCTTCACCTGAAAAGTGAAGCTTTAAGGAGACTGCTGTCCCACCCTGCTAAAGTGTGACCCGCTTCCCATATAGGTATTGCCCAACCTGAGTCCTGTACCGAAAATAAAATAGTAAAGCCAACATGCTTTCAGGACTCTGGAGATAAGTTTTGCCTCTTTGGGGACAGATAACTCACATAATTTAGCACAGCTCCAGAGATCAGCTATCTCTGGCCAAGTTTACATACTTCAGAATAAATGTGGATTTTCTTCAAGTAATTTGGAGGGTGTTCCCAAATACTTATCCCTCCACCCAGAGAAAGCATATTACCACTAAATTTCCATATTACCAATGAAGAATGATTTCTGTTAAACCTAAGATTCTATTAATCATAAGTATGGTCACCTGAATTTTAAGCCTCTCAAGAGGAATTGGGGCCTGGTCATCTGACTGCTTTACCACACTAACAGATTGCCCCTAAATCAATTGAGTCTTCAGAAACAAAACACATTCTTTTAGCTGTCACAGAAGCTGGCAAAGCTTTACTCCTCTAAACCTATTTTGGAAAAGTTTATGTTAACATTATTTAGCTTGTCACAAGGTAACATATGTAAAGGAGAAGAGACCAAATCTCACCTGAAGTACAGATCATATATCCAAATTTATTAGAAATTTCAAAGCCCTGGCTGTGAGCTAGATGTGTTGCTATCATAGGTGCATCAGTGAGAAGCAAGAAGAAATTATGTCTCTCAGTGGTGAAGCTATGCTGGAAGAAGCCCTCGTGTAGTTTGGGAAAAAAAAAATTATTTCCTTTAAGGAAGTGGCACAAATAATACCAGTAAAGTGAAAAAAACCCAGACAAACCAAGCATCAACTAAACCAACAATTTGCCCTTCCCCTCAGAAAATAAAAGCTTTGGGACACAATAGAACACACTCCTTACATTTAAGAACATCTTCGTGGATGTTTTCCCTGATACAACACTATTAATGATGTCCACAACTTCCTCACATCCCACTTCTTTCTAACCTCACACTGCAGCTCTCAGATGCTTCATTTATGGCAACACAATGCTTGTGGGAACACGGAGACAAGCAGCTCATAGAAAATGTTTGGGCTAAAAGGAAGCAAAACGACCTTTTGTGCAAGCTCACAACAGCAACCTTCTACAGACTCCTGCCAAGAACAGGACAGGCACAGGGGATCAGGTATCGAGGATGAAACGGCTCCTCAACACCCCTTTCCAACCTTCGTTGCAAGCAATTCACTGTCTCAGTCTGTAGTTCTGCTCTTGTGGTCACTTACTGCAAATCACCTTGATAAGACCCCATTCCAGTGACTTTTTATCTTGATACAATTGACCTAGCCCTGTGAAATGCTAAAACAACCTTAGCATGGCTGCAAACACACTTTAATGCTTTGAAAAGTAAGTCAAGTGATCTGTCATAAGATGATCGAGTAAAACAGAAGCACAGTTGCATCATTCACATAGGAGTATTAACAGATTCTTTTTTTAACAGAAATCGACTGAATTGAATTTTAAAACTAATGTCTTCTACTTTGGTCTGACACGTTTCATCACAGGCAAAAATAAAAATCAATTGGGTGAGGGTTTCAGACAAGGAAAGGAAACTATAAATTAAATGGAGTTTCATTTTCAGAAGCTGCAAAGACTGAAAACCCCAGATTCTGCAAAAGACAAGTTTGGGGATACCTGTGCAAGGTAAGTCCTTCCAAATCCCACCACAGTCAACAGAAAATCTGAAACACTCTTCACAAATCAGAGCCCTTAGCAGAAATCTAGTGTAAGTTACAACATTTTTAATTACAGACACCAGCTGTCATTTTTCTTACTTGTACTTTATCCCTAAAGAGCAGCAGTTTCATAGCGCACCAGCCCTGTAGGACTGAATACACTGCAGCACACCAAATCTCAGGGAACCAGGTTTAGCTGCCAGCCCTGGCTGTATGACCACGGACAGGCAGCACACAGCTGTGGGACTGAGCCTCTCCCATCACAATCACATCAGCATCCTTCATGCTTGGACAACGCTCTCAGGCACCCGGTGTGATTCCTGGGGATGCCCTGTGCAGGGCCTCGAGTTGGATTTCCAAGATCCGCGTGGGTCCCTTCCAACTCAGCGTATTCTGTGGTTCTGTCCCGCCCTTAAAGACCTCCGGATGAATCATAATATTGAAATCGCCATTATCGTTCTTAAAAGGAGCAAACCAGCAAGAAACGCTTCAGAGCCCTTCCTCGCATCCTCCCTCCACGGAGGGGGAGGGTGTGGGGCTGACAGTGGGGAAGGAGGGCAGCAGGAGCCCTGCACGGCCGCCCGCAGCCCCTTCCCACACCGCAGCACGAAGCACAAGCTGCTCCCTCCACCTCGTGGAGAATCTTGAGAATGATCTGCAAACCACAGCCACCAAGAACTGATAAAATACACAATATTTAGACAACACCAAAAAAATCCTTTCCCCAGCCCAGAGTGCTCCAGAATTTTTGGAAATAGTTTCCTGTTCCATCTGATCTATGATAAGTGCTTAAAAACTTCCTTTTTTCTTATTAGTGCAGAACATCATTAAATAAACAAGAGATTCAGAGAAGCAACTTAGAGATCACTACTGTGAAGGAATGGTCAGATCTGAAGCTACCTGGGAAATTACAACATTCATGAATTGCTTAAGCATTAAAAAGTGGGGAGAACCTCCTCAGTCTGGGTGGGTTTTTTCATCTCGCTGAGCTCAAAACTTTGTACCAATAAATACTATTGTTATTACACAAGACAGTAGCTCTGATACTATTCTGGAACAGTTATATTCTTAATAAAAGTGGTTTTACCTCTTTAATTAAGAATATATCTTCCAGAATATTGATGCTTAGCTTTGTTTCATCAGCTGTCTTGTTCTCCTGTATTTCAAGTTTACATGACAGTATTGGATTCATCTTCTCTTGATCAGCCACTGTTTGTCAGGTTCTACTTTACCTGATACCTTTAAAAAATATTTCTGTGGATTTAGAATTTCCTGTATCTCAATTCTTTTTGCTTTGTTTTTTGGTTGGGTTGTTTTGGGGGTTTTTGTATAAGAGAAATTAACACTTCATTCAAATAAATTTTAATAGAATTACAATATTAACAGCTTTTCCTGGCATATTCTTGTTTTCATTGCCTCAAATTTTGTTCTTTCTGACTGCTCACTTACCTTTCAAAGAGGTTTTGATTGAAATGTCCGTACTGACATCCACCCCAAAGCAAAGCATGGTACCACACAGCTGAACTAACCAAATGTATTCACTGTGTGCTAATTGCATAGCAAGCAGCAGTGAAATTAGGTTTTACAATCAACACTCCATTAAGACAGCTGGAAGAAATTCACACTTTGCAGGGCTATTGTGTCTGCCTGCCTACAGAATCTGTACATACTATTCTTTCTGAAAGGTAGTCAAAATGTAGGATAAAAATGCTCTGCAGAGCAAATTTCAGCTTTTATCCAGATTCTAGTGTTTACCCACCCTCAATTCCTTCTCCCTTCTCCTGGGAAAAAAAGAAAGTTGATAAAACCTCAACAAAACAAAACAAACACCACACTCCTAAAAGCTCTTTATCCAGAGGTCCAAGTGATTTCAGCCTAAACCCACTCACCTGGCTGAGGGCAAAGGAGGCCAGAGCCCTGTGTTAGGCTCAGCGCAGCCAGGCATCCCACAGCCAGGGCAGGCTCTAACATCCACACCCAGCCAGCGCTGCGTGTCCCTGGTTTGCGAGGGCCCTGACACTGGAGGGTCCATACATTGCCACACGCAGGAGAGGAAACAGGAGTGCACAGTCTGGAACACAGTGTTTAGCAAGAATGCGTACCCAAACTACCCGCCCCTGTAAATGGCTGTTACCAATTACCAGGGCTAGCAACACTTTTACTACCACCTTTATAGGGAGCAGTTCCCAGTTGGATTCATCCTTTTCCCTGCTGTGGCTGTTCCATGCCTAGACAGCTGCATAGCAGATTGCCCCCTGGCTGGATCCATTACAGCACAAAGGCACTAAATAAGTAATAATGTTTTTATCACAAAGACTGATTTCAAGGGACAGAAAAAGCAGAGGCTCAAGTGTCTGAACAAGGACTGTCTAAGTTTGCCATCTGTGCTCAGAGAGCAGCTGCCAGCACTGCTTTCACCATGAGCTGAAGGAAGAGATCAAGACCGTTCCCAAGGGGGCAGCTGGCAGCTACTGCAGCAGTGGGTAACAGACCAGGTAAAAGAGATTGTGGATGAGGTCGGACACAGAATACTTTTAATGGTGAACAGAGACAAGACATGTTAAAATGAAGAGCATTTGCTGCACCCAGTGAACATTTTATGAATGACTGCCTGGAGTTAGGAGCTAGAGCATGTAGGAGACTGCCCAGCAGAGGATCGGCATTTGGTGAATATTCAAGATATAGCTCTGCTAAAGATGACACCTACTTTACTGACAGTTGTTATTTTGGTTTCACGAGGACTGCTACTGGGAGCACCCAGGGATCTGCGAGATGGGCACTCTCTTCCCAGCAGTCAGAGGATGAGATTTGGCTTTTGGAGGAGGCTAAGGAGGTGGGAATTGATGCTAAGCATTTTACTAGGGAACGGAGATGCTGTTCAGACGGGGCTCTGGCCTCATTAGGCTTGGTTTAACTACATAGCATGCAGACAAGACTTCAGATAGACCTGGCTAAAGTGCAAGATACCTGTTCTGTCCCTGTGCACTGAGACAGGCATCTGTGGAAGAAGAGCAGGCAGTCATGTAATTAAAAAGCTGTCTGAAAGCCAAGGATAATAGCAGGTCCAAAAGGTCAGTGGTGAATGTGAGTAAACATGTGAATGCACTGTATGACCATGTGCACAGGGCAGTGTTAACACATTCTCAGCACTTAATCTGTGAGAACATAAAAATTAAAAACACGCTCCCTTAAGCAGGATAAATAGTCATACAGGCTATCACACCTGCAAATCTTTTTTTTCTCTAAAATACTAACCATTTGACTGGTAACAATCTTTTAACACATTTCTCACAGTATATTCTCTTTCTAGGTCATAAAAAGCAGAAATTAATGTGTTTTTCAAGACATACCATCACCTCTGTGACCCCATGAAGTTCAATTCAAAACCGCAGCCAGTACTGCACACTTAAATAACCTTTCTACACAATGTTAACTGACTATTATTAGCACAGAGTTGTTAAGGATGGAGGGGATGACTGGAGGTCCCCTTGTCTAAGGCCCCTGCTCAAGCAGGGTCACCTAGAGCCCGTTTCCCAGGACAATGTCCATATGACAGAGTATTGCAGGATTTCCAGGGCGCTGCTTGATGTCTTCGTCAATCACTCCATCAGACATGTCTTAAATTGCCTCATTTCCTCCCTAGGCCGATAGTTTTTGGTAGGTGCTTTTGGTGAAGGAAAGGCATGAGACCATAGTTTCAATGTCCTCAGAGACTGTTGGCTGCACTGCTACAGACAGAGGAATAAATACAGTCTGCCTATAAAGATTAAAAGGATAATTACTGCAGTACAAAAAACGTCTGTGTGGAAGACCAAATGGCCCGATGTTGTGTAAGGGAAATAATATCTGAGGGGAAAAGTCTTCGCAATGAGATTTGGTTACATCTGTATAATGTCAAAACTTCCTCTCATTACTCAAAGCCCACCAGAACCACCCCATTTGGCACAATTATTTAAGACCTTCTACAACTGACCAAGCCCCTTACAAACTTGCCAAACAGGCAAAGCCAATTCACAGATTGACACAAACTCACCTCCCCACTGAGGCCATGAATCACCACATATATTAAACTAAAATTAAACTGATATGACTGTGGATACATTCCCTGCATTTTCTTTTTCCAGTAGGAAATTGACCCACGTTTGGTTTGAATTAAAGATTCATTGCACTGAAACAAATAACTAAATGGAAAGATATGAGACCTTTTGAAGAGCGTGCAAATCAAATTTAGGTGATAATTAGCAGCAGACAATTGAAACCTACTGTTTATTTGCACAGAACCTGATGTTGCTGAGCTACCTCTGGAATGGACAAATAGAGCTGCATATTCTGCTTTCCACCCTGCTTCTCATTTTTAAACCTTTTACAGAACATTGTCAACTTACTAACGTCAAAGCTCCTGCAACCTTGTTAAGTAAATGAGGGGAAAGAAGCAGCAAGTGAAAACCCTCTTTTTTTTCTGTTCTAAAAAACAGTGGACCTCAAACAATTTACATCTGCTCCTTCTCATCTTCCTCTCCATACATACAACAAAACTGGATTTCAAGATAAATATTGCTTTTGGATTGGAGTACAAACAAACAGGTCTGTATTTGAGCATAAGGTTTTGAGGCTCGCGGTTACACTATTCGTGGCATGGTTTACTCCAATCTTCAGTCTCAAGTTCTTTCAATGCCCGGACCCTAGTATCGCCCTGGTATTTATTTCTACCAAACCAGCCAGGTAAGGAAGAAAATACCTTCACTCTGATTGGGGTAGATGCTAAACACATCTGCATGCAAATAGCAGAGGGGGTCTCTTAGCTAGAGAGTTTACAAATTGAAGACATAAACATGAATTCCCCCAGAAGTTATGAAAAACTTATGGAAAACGGGAGCACAGGTAAAATATGATGATTTTTTTGTAGGAACCTGCTTGGTAACAATGGCTCTGAAACAAACCATGCAGCCTCTGACAGTACACTGCTGAAGAAACAGGTCAAAGTGGCTTAAGACTAGAAGCATCCAAGAATGGATTTATTACTTAAGTTAGGAGATTAAAATTTGATTGCTAAAGGATAAAACAAAACAAAATCAGAGCGGGTGGTATCTCCCTTTTAGCTTTAACAAAATCATGTGTGTTAATATTCCACTTTAAAAAAAGCAGTCCTCAACTTCCTGGGAAGTATGATTTAACTCTCAGACTGGTTGTCACAGGATTAAAACCGCCCTTCTTAATAGATGAGAGTAACATAATGCATTTTCATAAAGGGAATTCTAATTATTACAGATATCTTAATGTTGTATATTGTTTTCACTAAAAACTCAAAATTAATCAAACCACTGGGGAAAATTTAACCTCAGAAAAAAACCAGTATAGTAGCAAATAGATTGCACACCTTCCTTACCTCTCAGTAAAGACTTATGCTGTCAATGACACTCATTCAGTAGCATGAAAATACCTCCCCCATTCCACATTACTTTGGAACTGACTCACAGTTTTTAGCAATGTTCTTGCTTAAATTAACATCAAACCTTGCATATTAGATATGTTCTTTCACAAACAGCTTTCAAACTGTGTGAGTCCATACTTGCAACTGTTAAGACACACAAATCCTCATATGAGTAAAATATTCACTAAATTCATTCTTCACCCAGGTGCAAAGGGAAAAAAGAGCAGTACGTTTAATATTAAGTATGTTATCTAACACATAAACAGATGTAATACTGTACAACTTCCTGTGTCTACAATACATCCTGTGTTTTTAAAATCAAGTTTACGTCATTTAAATCTCAAAGTCCCCAAAAAATCCATCCCACACACACCTACTCACCTTCCTGCTCATCTCTTCCAAACCCTGGATCCTCATCTCCTTCAGCCTCATGTGAATTTCCTTCTCTGGACACAAAGGTTTCCAAGTGCCTGTTCCTGAGCACTCGGTATCCAGCCTTCCACAGACACAGCAGACACTCTGCTATTTGCCCTTGCTAACAGAGGCCTTCAAAATCCCTGATTAATCTTACCATGAAAGCAAGGTGAAATTGTTCAATCTCACTAACTCCACGCATTTTTATCCTGGTGGCCATTTGTCAGCTCCAGACACACCCAGCAACGCCACGCTGTGAGATGAGCTACAGCAGGTTTCCAGCGATGGTGACTCCACTCCCTGGGCAGTCCATCCCAAGGATGAACAACCCTTTCAGTGAAGAAATTCCTCCCATATGCAGCCTGAACCTCCCCTGGCACAGCTGGAGTCTGTCTTTTTGTTCTGTCACTAGCTGCCTGGGAGGTCAATCCCCACCTTGCATATATATATATATATGTGTGTGTGTGTGTGTGTGTGTATAAATCTCCTAAAATGTATCAAATACAAGAGCTTTAAATTCTGATGCAGCCAGTTCCTCCATTTATAAAATACTTTTTCTGCACAAGATACAAACTCTAAAAAAAAATAAAATGGGGTTTATCCTCAGCACACAGCAGGGCAACTTTAAAGGTTTTTGCTTTTACACCAAAAATATTGGTTCAGCTGGACACTTTGTGTTCTTTGATGGTTTTCTTCCCTAGTGCAGGAAGCTCCCTTAAGCTTGCTTGGTGTTTACATATTGTAACTCGTTATTATGCACCCATTTTTTTTCCATGTCCAATACAATGACCAGTCACAAGATTAGCAGCACTCACAAATGCCAATCCATAAATCACAAATATCCCCCCCCCCCGACTGCCATCTGAAATCTGTACGTGCATTGCATCTGTGCACCAGAGCTGCCATGAGTGGATCTTCACCAGAACTTGCATTTTTTCTGCAGTGACTTCCTTTAACCGAAGTGAGAGCTGACCCCCAGTCACAAAGACAATTTCTCCCATTTTGTGAAGCTGTCTGACAAACGCATTGTTGTGAAAACTCCAAGGAAACGTGTGTGCTTTTAAAGGAAAAATTCAAAGGCTTATAAAAAAAAAACCACCTCCTGGAGAAGAGAGGAATTCCTTTTAAGTTTTAAAATTATTTACTTACCTTTCCTTGTGCGAATCTTATTCTGGCTTTTTTTTTTCCTTCAGATTCAGATCCTCAAAATGAATGGTGCTTTGACTTTCTTGAATCACCTATGCATTAACACGCATGCCCAAACCTTCAGAAATTCCGCCCCACAAGGTGGACTAAACATAACAAGGCCCAGTATAAAAATGCTATTGAAAGGCAATAAAAAAAATATGCCATGTCCCTGTAACATAAAGATATTCTCAGGTGAAGATAGCTGCCCAGTAAACCTCACATAAAATGTTTAGCAATGCAAAAGGTTTGCCTGGTGATTCACAGGGATATGACAAAAAGAAAAAAAAAAACTCCTAGATGCTTAGCCATCCTAACCCAAATAGAGATTAAAATAATATCTAACTGATTTTATTCATTTTGTTACTGTCTGAATCCATGTGGGAAGCATTCAAAAGGCATGTTTATTTTGTCTCATTGACAAAATAACAAATACTAACCATGAAGATTTCTACCTTTCAACAGTGCAGGCCCTACTCCAAGTTGAGAGGCAGTGCCCTTCACCAATGCTCCACTTCCACAGCCTCCAAAAATAAAGTGAGGAAGTTCCAGGCATAAGAACTTTACTAAATCAGAGGCTCAGCATACTTTCTGAAAAATTCCATCAGAGTAAGAAAAGGTTCATCACCCCTGTAATAAAAGTGGAAAGATTCATTGTATTACCTGCAATTGTAGTCTCTTCTCACAGCCAGAAGGAAGGAACAGGAAATACCCAAACACAGGTATCTATAACCAAATGCAGCTGACATGAGTCACACCTGAAGCGTGGGTGCAGTGGCCACCTGACTGACAAAAGCCCTCTCTTATCTTCCATCTCCCTGAGGCATCAGGAAGATGATTCCTCTACCTTGTGAAAATACACCAGAGAAGGAGAGCATGTCTCAAGAACCTCGCTCGTGGCAAGACTTCCAATACCAACAAGGCAGGATCATTGGCTCTCTTGTAATTTGCATATTAACATTATTGTATGTAGCTATAATGCCACATGAACCAAATTCTAATAGTGTATGTTCAGAAAGATGTATAAGGAGTATGGAAACTTGGCCTACTAAGTGTACTACAACAGAGCTGCATCATGAAAAGCAGAGGAGTAAGAATATTTTGCAGTCATATTACTTAAAACTGAGACCAATCATCTTTTGGAAATGTAAATATTCAACTTGGTTAAATCAAGACAATCACAGATAGACATTTTTTCCCAAATCTTTGGCTGTATTGCAATGGTTGTTTCAATTTGTAATCTCCAACTAAACATTTCCTATCCATGGATTAACAATATATTTACTGACTTGTGTCTTTTAACAGTATTTATCCAACATAACAAAATAAACTGCAATTTGTTATACTTTTTTTTTTTTACAAAACATTTTATAAATATTTTTACAAAATGTATACAAAGCAATTTCAAGTGAGACATACTTTACAAATGAAGGTATTTAAGCAAATAAAGTCCATACCACACTGACAATAAGTGACACATCCTCTTTAAGTGAAGTCAGTCTGTAAGGCCTCCCTACTCTAACAGATAAATTATACTAAAATCTTCAAAATGAACATAGTTTTCTTAATTGCCAGTTTAAAATTTGTTTTAATATTAGGCAGTATTAAATAACATTGAAATCACAATGCTGATCCAGCAAAATAATGAAAACATGTTTAAAGTCATGCACATTCACAATACTTTGCTGGACTTGAGCCCATATGATTAATAAACTTTTTTTAAGCACCACAAAAATACAACTTTTCATTTACTGCTTCACCACGTACCAGAATTCCTTTAGAATTTAATTCAAAGGAGTGAACAACAGAACATTAACAATCTAAGATCAATCTTACTAGGATTGTTCAATGGGTTCCTCTCATCAGCAGTTCAGAGAAATGTGTCTGACCGAATCAACCACGATTACTTTTTGTAATTTGTCTTTTTTTATATGCCGTTGTCCCCCCTTCCCAATGAGATCCAACAGAAGACACACAACCTGACACTTCAGTTATGTGTTTGCTGTAGAGAGGCTGGAAACCCCACACCCATTTCGAGGTGGTACAATAAGCAAGGGGACTGATGTATGTGCAACTTCACTTTTTTTTCCTCAATAAAAGAAAACTTTAACTAGTTAACATACAGCCGTGTAACTTACTGCTCTCCTTCGTACATAGCTCAGAACGGTTAAATTTCCAAAATGATAAAATAAAGTATGCATCAGGATACACAGCCATGAGAGTATTATTAAATCTAAAAAGGCAATAGGTGAAGACTATCTTGTCAGTTTTGCCAATAAGAAAACAACTAACTGCCTGAGCGTCTATTCTGTGGACACCCAACTAAAAATTTAAAACTGGCAATACTTATTTATATTTTATACAACACTTGGGAATGTTGGGTTTTTACAAACATGTACTTTAAAATTGGCACAATTTTTTTAAATGGCAATTAGTAACATACAAAACCAGTACTTCCATTCACGTTGAAGGGGAAATGAATTTTAAGGAAGTTCATCTTTCTCTCACTGCTTTCTAGATTTGGTTTCCTTTAGTGGTCAGACAGTGGACTGTAGCTCAATACTGAGTTGCGCTGTAATGTTCTACTATCCCAAGAATCTAATCCTGCTTCCTTCTGTGCCATTCAGATGGACTGAATTACACACCAGCAAAACCTTTTGGTTTCTCTCCTGGCAATCTGACTGACAACCACAGCTTGTCACAATGAGCCTCTGTATCATGAAAATCATAATCAGCAAGTGTGGAAAATGGCTGGTAATGTTTCTGAGAAATGGTGGAGAAGTTCTGGGGGAGAACATGAGCATACCTTAGAAACCACAAAAGCTGTATCCTCCTGAGCAGACATATGTACTACACACACGTGACGAACGTCAGCGCGCTTATGTGCACAAAAGCACTCATGACCAAAGTAAACTAGAACAAAGCAGCATGGGCAGCAAAAAAAAAAAAGTCATAGATTAAAATAAATAAATAAAATAGTAAGATTCTATCTTAACAACATGACAGCAAGCCAAATACAAACCATGCAATGGTTTCACTTGGCTTTACAATATGAATTAATAATTACACATTTTTTGATATGTTTAAACAATGGGATTGCTGATCAACTTTGGTCTGTACATATCTTGATAATTATGACTGCTACGGTGGATGATTTAACATTCTTTGACAACAAAAAGCAAAAAAATCAAAAATAAACACTGGCCTTTAAATTTAATCAGAGTAAGGCTAACATCTTCTTAAAATATAAGCTACAAATACAGTTTTCAAATAAAAGTGCTTTTGACACTTGGTCTAAAAAAAAAAACGAACAACAAATAAAAAAAACCATTTATACCACTTCAGAAAGACTCAAGGCTGACTACATCCAATTATAAAATGCAAAATCTTTTCCTCAAGAGATAACATATATATGTATTATATATATAAATTCATGGCTCTATCATGGCCTCATCCTGTACACTTTGCTATTTACTGGCTTCCATTCTACCTTCCTTAGTCAAGCATTTATTACTTCATATCATGCCACTGTGACTAAGATCATATAATATCATCCCACAGACTAAAGTTACCCACTACAAATATATCATCAAGTACTAGTTTCTGCTCAGAAAGCAATAGAAAAGCACTTAAAAGTTTAAATTATGAAGCCTTGTAAACACACTGATGATTTCCTTCCAGCTTAAGAATCCTAGAATACAGATTCATTAACAAAGCAAATAATCAATTCTGAATAGAGGTACAGTGGGTTTTCCAGAAAAACTAAAAATCTGATGATTTGTGGAAGAGAAGGGTAGGGGAGAATTGTTGCTTCCATCACTCTTTAAAAACATTTTCTTAATAAATATATCCTTTCAAATGACTGTGATTGTCAGTATATTACCGTATTATATAGGGCCTAACAACCTGCAACCCTGTTATGTTGCAGTACTGCTCAATTATCAAAAGCACTATCATAATAATACTTGAAACAGTAAGGCCCTAACAGACTGCATTCTAACAAGGATTAACTTTACTTGGATATCTCACTGTAACCACAATGAGTATTGCTCTCAAACACAGAACAGAATCTAGTTTAGAAAGGTTAACCTTAAATGCATGTCAGGCTGTACTTGTGGTGTCATTCACATTTGCTTCTGCTAAGAGAAACATAGCTTGTCCATGGTACTGTAACTATTAACACTCTAAGATACTATTTACAGCTGCTTCTAAAATAGAGTCAGTTTCTACAACACTTTCATTGTGGTCTGGAATAAATTTTTCCAGGCAGTTCTCTTGTGAAGCAATAGGTGAAAAATTAGGAAACTCTAATTCAACCGAGCCACTACTTGCCGCCTCATTTTGTGGCTGCCTCCCAGCTTTTTTAAGTTCCAAGATGTTTTTAAATGTAGTTTCTAAACTCTTACTGAGAAGTAAGTCTTGCTGGGGTTCACCAGAGCCTTTCCTGTTATCAGGATGCAAAACCTCATTCTTTGGAGAGCTCCTCAGTGTTTTGTCTTGAAGTGAATTATTACACGTTACCTTTGCGAAAGATTGAACTGTGTTCCTTGATATTTTATTGTGTGTTCCATGACTGCCTCTTGACACAATTTTTGACAAGTCTTCAGAACTCGAAGAATTCTCAGTGGACTTGGCAAGATCTTTCCCACTCATCCTTTCTTCAGAAAGGGCCACGTATTGGCTCTCTGAAGAACAATTAGCTTTTTCAAACTTTAAAGCTTTAGTGAGGCTTTCAGATTTTTTAGTAGAAGCCTTTCCTTCTTGTGGTGTCAGAATGTTGTTAGGCACTAGAGGAAGTTTACTGTGATTTGTGGACTCTGCTGAGCTGGATTTTGGTCGGTCTCTGACTTGGGTTTTGGTAGTCTGACTTCGAGAAGGTAATGTTTTGCCAGACTGATGGTCACTTTTGCTGGACTGTGCTTCTTCAGCTGTTTTCTCAAATTGTTTGGCAGAACAACAAAAATCGGCCTGATAACCATCTGAAAATTAAGTAGCAACATTTTACTAAAATTACCTACACATCCAAATAACTGACACTCCAACACAGTTTCTGTGTATTGGAATTCAAAAAACATCCACATCTTGCAGATCTGGGTCTTTAAGAGATGTTCATATGCTTAAGTGTTCTGCTGCATACAGTGCAGGACATTAGCACTATATTAATCACCACACTACGCACATATGTGCACTGTAAAACCAGATTAAGGGCACTTCACAGCATTCTAAATATGCAAATATGGTCTCTGAAGACTCATACTTTCCACAAGACAGCCTGTGAATATATTTTAAAATATGCAGATCATGCAGAACCTTTAAACAAATAGTAGCTGTAATCTCACACAAATAATGTGTTTCCAGGTGCTATGTTCAACAACATTCCGGTTAAAATTGCTGCCATTTAAATGGCCACGACACTCCAAAAGCAGCACTTCGTTAAGATGAACAAGAGAATTCAAGTTTCAAACAGTGGTGTTCTTTCTGGCTGCAAGCAAACTCAGAGATTCTTCCCTGCTAGAATGGAGGCTCTGCAGGAGTCATGACTGTTGTGAAAAGGAACCCAAACTTTTCTCTGCCAAACAGGTAAAATATTTTTTTTTCTCCCACAAATAACTGCTTCAACCCTACAGTGCCTCTGGACTGTTAAATTCTGGAGTTATAAAAAGTTGTCTTGCAACTGCTTATTAAGTATTTCAATCACTGGAATCCATAGCAATCAGTGCCTCACTGTGGCCACAACTATTTTTTAACACTGCAAACTTAATTTAGGAGTTAAGCATTACTTACCAGGATCCACAAGTACAAGACGCTTATCCCGGGTCAGAGATGCTCTTTCCTCCTGGTTAAACATCCTATCAATCATAACCATTTCTGCAGAGGGATTTATCCGCTGGAGGAAAAGGAAAAAAACAACCAATCTCTGTAGTGACTCATACATTGGTACCAAATCAAAACATTTATAGCTTAGTTACTCTTCAGAGAAAAAGACATTTCTTTTATTATATATTTGTGAACACTTACAATTCAACAATCTTGACTCTGAACCAACCACTATTGAAACTCAATCATGAAATATTACTCACATTATACTGCAGATTTTATTTGGGAAACATTTCAAAACAGGGAGTTGCTATTCTACTTGTATGAACTGTACTTTTTCATGACTTAGTATGCTTACTACTGTATACCACAGTTTTTATACATCATACAGTATCTTTCTCTTTTAGAGGATCAACCAACAAAAATCTTGAACTGGGACCACCCTATCATCTTTCCTGCACATCTCTCCCATCCTTGTAACTAGCTGGTGTAGAGCTGCATTTTGCTGACAATGCCCTCAAGCCAGTTGGATCCATCCATCACAGAAAACGTTCACTGTACTAAGCCATAACACATGCAACTAGTTTCAAACCTGAATGCTACGTGAAGTAAAACCTTCCAAATTACTTAATGGGATTTGCCATACAACATACCAGATCCTAAAAGAACAAATCACAACCCCCATCCTCCCTTTGCACCTGCAAATACTTGCAAATTTTTAATGGTTAGCATCTTTTATAATGAAACTGCTACTTTTCAAAACCATATTAATTCCAATAGTTATATTATGTATTCCTGTCTCTAAATATCTAAATGTCTATTAAACTTAAAACTTTTCCAGGCTTGAAAATTAGCACCTCTGAAGTCACAATGGCATTTCCTGATCCTTGTAAAATACATTCTTAAAGTAAATTTGTCAGTTTTATTTTGCCTCATACCTGGGACTGTGAAAGCACTTAAATCAGAAGCACTTCTGATGAAGTACCACCTAGCTTTTAAGGACAATGATTTCCTAAACTGTAATATGATTTGGCTCCAATTATAATATGGCTGGACGCCTCTGAATGGACAATATCAACACTATTTCAGGTTCCATCAGCCACAGAAATACACAGAAATCACCTTCCTAACTATCACAGCCTGTTCAGTGTAAGAGCAAAGCAGAAGCAGAGAACAGAAGTTCATGTGCCTGTTCTGTAGGTATTTTTTTAACAAACTGACTCCCCTACCATAAACAAAGTGTACCTGGGTTCTACACCTTACCATTGCATCTTCTATAAGCAAACATCTGTATTTGTTCAGCATAGCCTGCGTCCTCTTCAGTAGCTGTGTAGCTACAGATTCAAATTCACTGTCCACTAGAAAGACAAAGTACACTTTCAAACACTGTTCTTCAATGACCTGAACAAATTTTAAAATGTTCCTTTTCTTACTGTTCTAATTTACATTAAGAATTCTTTCAATACACTGATCACAAACTTACTGCCAAATTTTAAGAAGAAAATTACCTTTTCTTAAATCTTCTTCTGTTGGCAGTGATCCCTGGCACACATGGTATGAAAGGAGTCTCTGAACTGCATCATTTAATGATCTGAATCGGCTTTTATCTGGTGTCACAGCTTGTACCTGATCCTTCTGTAATTGCTGTAGAATACTACAACAGAATTTAATGAGGTATAATTAACACGTATTGTACAGAGTTTTTACACTGACAAAAGAAAAAATTAAAGTTTCTGAAACAAAATTATAAAGGAAGAAGGACTTACAAAGCTCCTTTAGTTAACTGTTTAGCAGCAGGCCTTTTCTGTCCAACTAAATGACCATCCACCTAAGTTCAAAATAAAAGACAAATTACAATATATCCCCTCATCTGCAAAGCCTAAGTTTCAGTATTTATTTCTGTCAATTAGGTACATCACCAACACTAATTGTAACCACCACATAAGTATAAACACTTTCAACTATCTCCTATTTTCACAGGGCACTGTATCAACAAAATAGGGAAGTGTCATAAACCAAAGGTCTGAAAAGCTGTTGGTAGGCATATTCCACTGCTGTGCTTTATCCATATTTCACTAGGAAAGAGGTAAAATTTAGCGGTGCAAAGAATGAAAGGTGCAACTAAAAACTTCTTCAAACAAATCTGCTCTCACAAACTGTTTCTGCATTCCTCAGAAGATGTTATCTTGGCTGATATTGATGGATTAGAGTATCTGTGAGCAAAGCAGGCTAAGGTTGTGCACTTAAATTCTCAAAAGCCACAGTGGCTTGCAGGGTGGTAAAAGTTGTTCTAGGAATTCTATTTCAGTGTCAATACTACAGATATGCCCATCAGGTACAGATCTAACTCATTTTCTCCTTTGCTTAGACATTTAGTGAAGCCAAGCTTTTTCCTGGGAACACTGTCCTAGAACCTGAGGCTCTCTGAGGGGGTAAAGACTCATGGCAGGCACACTGTAATAGTATTTGCCTCAAAAAGCCTCCAGCGTCAGAGCACAAAAAGTAGTCACCACCAAGCAGAATGAATATCTGACCAACTATTACACAACCAGACTGAACTCCAGCACTACTCTACCTTCTGCTCTATTTGTACATCAGTAAGACATGGAAAAACATTCCTGTCCTACTACATTGACAAACGTATTTACAAACAAAAATTCCAAGTCAGATCCTCTCCAAAAAAAATCCCATCCTGGACAGTGTTTTTGTGCATGTGTGAGATATGTGGGAGAACTTTTGATGGTAAAAATAGAAGACTGCAGTAAAGAATAAACAGACAAAGACCAGGTGGAACTTTTCTGCTACTTCTCACGAACCACTCTCTCCCAGTCAGCTAGAGCTAGAGAACAGCTGAGTTTGTAAGAAACAATGAGAAGAGTAGGTCTAACTTACGGCCAACTCAATGAAAAATTGCTATGTCATACAAAATTATCTTCAGGGAACAGTACAGTCAGACTCCACTTACTGAGCTGAATCTCAAAGCAGCATCCAGTGTATCAATTTGCAAAATAATCAACATTTCTTATGTCAAGGTAGAATTTGTCAAGGTTGAGGGAGTTCATATACTCTACAAAAAACCTACAATGATTCCTTACTTGTTTGCTCACTCCCTCCCCCCACCCCAGTGGAAAGGAGAATTAGAAAAAAAGTAAACCTTGTGGGTTGACAAGAACAGTTTAAAAATGAAAACGAAATAAAATAATATAGTAATGATAGTTATTATAGAGTTGTAATGAAAAAGAGAAAAAGGGGGAATTAAACCCAGGAGAAACAAAGGGAACACATAATGCAATTTGCTCAGCACCTCTGACTGATGTTCACCCCATCCCCAAGCAGTGATCCGCGGCTCACAGCCAATTCCCCCGTTTATATACAGAACACAATGTTCCATGGTATGGAATATTCCTTTGGCCAGTTTGGGCCAGCTGTCCTGGCTCTGCACCCTCACAGCTCCCTGTGCACCTCCTCACTGGCACAGCACGGGGCACTGGAAAGGCCTTGACTTGCAGAGTAAGCATGGCTCAATAACCAAAACACCAGTGCTTATCAACATTATTCTCATCCCAAATCCAAAACACAGCACTGTACCACCCACTAAGAAGAAAATTAACTCTATCCCAGACAAAGCCAGGACAGACATGGAAACATATAAATAAGAGCATTCTCTACCTGTATACTCTGCTGAACTGATGATGACCCTATCACTTTTTCTTGTGGCTGTGCTGTTCCTAGAGATTGTTGTATGATTTTTCCTCCAGAGTCCTGTCCTATAAAAAGAATGTTAAAAAGACTCTTGTCATCCTAAGCAAGAAGAGAATAATTTTATGTACCTATCCTGGTAATTTTACTTGAGTTTTAAGGAAAGATATGTCTTATGCTTAAAAGCAATAGTGCAACTATCCTGTGGAGAAACCAGCTCATAAAAAGGAAACAGGACTCATATTTTGTCCCACAAACCACAAAAATCCTCAGATTAAATCACATCCTACCATAGTACTGCAACATAAGAAGAAATTAAAGTATTGTAAGTTTAGTGTCCCAACAATTTACCTAAAATCATACAGTAAATTTCATCAAGCTTTTCAATACTAACCCTCCCTCAAGTGTATCAACCAAATTTTTCTAGAGCTCCTGGAAGTACTTAAGACAGCAAGCATATTTTTTCCCCTAGATTTTTTAGACAGGCAGACTTCCTCCAATTGCCTTGCTCCATAATTCAGACAGCATCTTATCAATCGTGCTACATTACAACCAAAACAAGTAAGAATTTATTAGGTTTTTTCCCCCAAAGACACCCAGCATACTGTGCTGACTGTATAGAATTGCCTGGACAGCTTACATGTAACAGTACACAAGGAAAAAAAAAGCAAGGTAGAGTACTGGACCTTATTCAAAAGGTTACTTATGTACAAAGAGAAGAGGAAGGTTACTGCATTTTTCTGTTTGCCTTGAATGTACTGGTTTTGTTCTTTTAGTAGTATGGTGCTGCTTGAAAAGCTGCTATTTTGCCATGAACAATGCATGAACTTTTCTAACTGAAAGTGACACATTCAAGAACAAAGCAAGTGGTAACAGCCTGCACATAACCTTGTAATAGCTATTTCTCTTCCCTCTGTTTCTGAAGCAGCCACCACATTAGAGAATCTAGAAGTTTCATAGAATTTTAGCAAATGTCTGTATTTTGAAAATGACTTATTTCTATTTTCCTAAGCTGAAAAAGAAAATGGAAGATGGCACAATTTTGGTTTTTATAGAGGGGAGAAATAATTGCTAATCGTAAAGATTCAACTTTTCACTCTAGAAAATGAAGTGCCATGGTTGGGAAAAATCAAAGCACACATTCAATACTGAAAAAACATAGCTTGAATTCTTCTAAAAATAAAATTCCAAAAACCTTTAGAACCCTATGAGCATAAGCCATCAATGTACGTCTGACACACTGAAGAAGAACGAATCTCTGTTGCTGGAGAAAATCAAGAAAATTATGTTAAAAAGACCTTAGTTGACCTGATAGTGTGTTGCTCAGAAGACTTGTTAGCTGAGGCTGTCTCAAATTATCCTGTGTCTTCGATGCAGAAACTGGTGATGTCTGGTTCACAGCCTTTTTCTGTGCCACATACATAAAATAAAAAACAAATTTTTAAAAAATCACTGTGAAATATTTACTGAAAGCTTTAAGAAACACAAAGAAAAGGCACCTAAAACTCATCTCTATGTATAATTTTTTAACTTCAAACTCATCAATGGTGAAATTTCACACATCTCAATCCCTCCAAGTTCAAGAATTTTATAAAGTAAATCAGAGAGGAACAGAAATTACACTAACAGCACAAATATATACCAGTTGCATTCTACAAGACCCTTGATTTACCACTACAAGTGGCCCCCAGAAAGCTCAGCTTCTCCTCAGAGCTCCAAAACTGCAAGATGATGAAGTTGCTTTCACAACAAAAAACACCCACAGTGGAACAAAACGTCCACTGCTTAGCAACTAAATGATACATGGTTTAGTACAAAGTACAATGTTTAAAATTCAAGTACAAACAAACTAAAAAGATTCTGGCAAATAGCGGCATTTGTTCTCTCTAAGTTCCCATTTACAGCTCTGAAACTTCAGCACAAAAACAAGATTATCTTTTACAGCAATAGGAAATACTATGCTTTTATAACTGCTGAAACTCACTGACCCAGCACATAACCTGCAAATAGGAAGATGAAGACACATGAAGAGAAAGTCAGACAGGCCTCAAATTACTCGTCTGCACACAAAATGTTACAACCTCCACCAGAAGTCTTGGCAAAGACTACAAATGTGTTTCTACAACATGTTCATATTAATTTTTTAAATACACATTATTTTCTAAGACATTATTTCACTGTAGATTTTGGGTTTGGTTAAAAAAATCCATCAGGCCTTTGGAAAAAAGAAAGATCTAAGTAAAAGAAGTAAAAGAAAAAAGAGAAAGATCTAATTAGTGCAAATGCATTCTGAGACAGTTACCAGTATTATAAAATTACAAAAAAAAAAAAAAACATTAAAAAAGGACAGAAATTGAACAGCTTGTTGCTAATTGTGTGAAAAATCACTGAGTTAAAATTGGCAGTTCACTCTGGAACTTTATGAATTTTTTTCTTTTAAACTTTTGACCATTTGTAAGTTCACTTAAGAAAACAGAAAAATTTGAGTTGAAAATTTACCGCAAGTGTATCTACTGGATAGAAAAGACCACATCTCACCTTAAAAGTAAATTCAAATTTTTTTTTTTTTAACTACTACTAGTTTGATTTCTTAGAGATTTTTTTTTAAATGTTATGCTTTTACAAATTGCTTTAAAAGGTATTTCTTTTTAAAGATTCTAAGAAACATTTCTTGTCTTTGCATCAAATTTGAAAGCTTCTAACTTCTCCAGACACACGTAACAAAAGCGCCAACATGGTAAATAACAAAAGGAAGCCCAAGAAACCTTTTCATCTCTAATTTCAGTAAGTCAGACCTTGAAAATGCATAGGTTTTAGTGAGGTCAAAAGACTTTAAAGTGCTAAGAATGTACCTGAGCCTTTACATCTAGCCTATGGTAAGGTTTACAGGAGAGATTGCAACTGTATAAACTTACAATGCCCATTCCTTTAAGCAGCAGCAGAAATAGATCGATGCTAAGCACTTCTGAAAATTCTATAAATCACCAACAAAATCTCTGGAATTAATCAAAGTGACAGAGTTGTTTACTTAGTGACAGATTTAGAAAATACCTAGTAAAATGATGACTCTGGGTTACAGTAATTTTCAGCAGTTCCACAGTATTTGTAACAATACAAACCAGCAAAATTAACACTCTGTGTATTAACCAGATTTTAGCACAGCTTAGAAGCCTTTCTTTGGCTACATTCTCAAGCAACTTTCATACCTGACCAAAGGCAAACTGTTGTTGTGTTACTCCCACAGACGTGTGACTAAAGGTGCTGACAGACTTGGAGGAGGATGCTGGAAGACGATGCGACGCGCTGACGGCAACTTGAGCTCTGTTCTGGACCAGCTGATCTCCCGTAAAGTTCCCTCCTGATGCGACAGACTGAACGGATGCTCCCAAGCTGGGATGTACTGAACCAGAAGAACTTGCAGCAGCAAATCGATTAGAAGCTGACATATTTGAAACTGTGGACTGCCCAGGTGACATGGTAGTAAAACTCGATCTGCCTTGAGAAACATTAGCTTGGCTAGGTGACAAATGCAACACCGTTGGCGACGCCTGCTGCAGTGGCACCTGTCCACCAACAATTTGGGAAGTTCCATGATTTACTATAACTTGGTTTCCAGGAGCTGTGAATGTCTGGCCGGAAACAAGCTGAACAGCTGTGTTCTGATTATTCAGCATCTGTCCTGAATACGACTGGTTGGCTCTTAGCATGTTTGTAGAGTTCCTGTTGAGCATTACATGCTCAGCAGACACTTGGCCAGGAACCAGCTGGGAAGGCTGAGTCTGAAGAAGTTGTCCATTTATGGCCTGGACATGATGAACTGAATTAGAATTAACAGACAAACTTGTAGGTATGAGAAACTGGTTTTGAGGTGCATGAGGCTGTCCCATAGGAGAATGGATAACAATACTACCTCCAGCATTGCTAACTGTCTGAGGTGTAACTGATTTTCTTGTATTTTGTTGTTGATTAACAATATTAACAGACATATGAGGACCAACTACTGAACTTTGAGGTGAGTTTGCAGAAGCAAATGGAATCCCTTGCTGTACATGATGT
Source organism: Edolisoma coerulescens (assembly GCA_013397115.1). Lineage (NCBI taxonomy): Eukaryota > Metazoa > Chordata > Aves > Passeriformes > Campephagidae > Edolisoma > Edolisoma coerulescens. Next base: position 2,124,588 of record VWZW01005671.1, read on the forward strand.
TGCTGTATTCCCAAGTTATTCACATTGTAAGCAGTCTGCTGACCCATCTGAATAGGCTTTGGTTGGATATTAATAGGAACTTTGTTAGAGTTTGGTGCCAAACCCCTTTGAATGATGATATTATGGACAGGCAACGAAGTCTGAAAATTTGTGCTGTTAAATGGAACAGTTACGGGTTGTGCTACTGGACTTGAATTTGAGTTACTGAACAGCGAGTTCCCATTTGGAGTTTGTCTATGAACCAAGAGGCCACTGCTCATGTTTGCAGGTGTTTGCTGACCATTGCCTTTCAGTATTATCTGAGATCCATCGAGGTTATTGATGGTCATCATGGAAGGTTGATTACTAAATGAACCAATCAGCTGTATCTGCCCAGAACCACTAATCTGGCTGCTATTAGACAAATGCTGGCCGGGAACACTAATTCCGACATGTTGCATAAAGCCATGTTGCACACCGACTGTATTGCTTGCAAAAGATGCTCCAACAGGTTGCTGTACCACTTGAGTAACTCCTATAGGTTGCAACGTCTGACCTGAGTAATTAGAAACATTAGAAGCCTGAGTAAAGGATGCTGATGAAGAAGGATGAAGCTGAGCTTGTGCAAACTGTTGGCTAGAACCTACACTGGCATCCAAATATGCCTCTTCCGCCAAAGTCTGTTCAGTAATATTGGCCTCCTGCAAGGACTTCTGAAGAATATCAAAAGGCTGATCCTCAGTAAGATCAGGTAAAGGAGAAGACACAAGTTCATCTTCAAGAAACTGAAGGCTACTGGACAGCTGCAGTCCATCACTAGGCCCCTCTCCAAGCTGACCACTTACACCTTTTACAGACGACTTAGGATCAGTGTTCTGAAATGCAAAACAAGAAATAAATCACTTTCAGAAATTCCAGTATCTGCCTTGTTTCCTCATCAGTTATTTTTTCATGCAAGCAAACTTTCTACACAGAATTATACTCTTCCCATAGCATGTGCAGGATGATGTTGACCATATAGAGCAAGCCAGCACAAACAGGTCGTGGACAACCTGCTCACACCCTCAGACTGCTGGAAACACTACTCTCCCTTTTCAAATCTCTCAATACACAGCACTTAGCTCTGCAGCTACACTGTTTCAAGAGCACATGAAATGCTCTCTAAGTACCATTTTCCCTTCCTCAAGCTGAGCACTCTGCTGACAAAAGAATAAAAGAAACGAGGAGTGAAAACACCTCCACTGTAATTCACTTTGAGGCAAGGCTTCAGTAGCAACAGTAGAAGCACAGAAAAGGCAGGAGAAAGCTTTCCTTTCACTGACTTCTATTAAATGAGATTCACCTCCAAAATCCTACCAGCATTTCTATAATCACTTAGTGTAAACTAGTGACCATTTCATATAGTTAAAGAATTATGGTAATTCCTTGTTTAAAAAAATTTAGAAACAAGGCAGTAAGAAAAAAAGGTGTTACAGACTTTGTGGTTTATGCTTGTAAAAAGATTACTGAAACCATAAACATTGGAACTACCACAAATATTAAGTGGCACCTTTAATGAAAAAATCCTTCAAATCCACATCCATAAACACCGTGACAAGGAAAATCAAAACCTATTTACTCTGGCCTACTGTCAAGATTTTCCTAAAACAAAGTTCTGTCCAGAAATTCTATAGACAACACAAGCATCAGGTTTCTGCACACCGAATGACAAATTTAAATGCATAGCAATAGTTTTAAAGTAAGGTAAAGTACACCTTTCTAAACTGCATGATCACATCTCAGCTATTCAGAAGCACAACCAGTTTCTTTTTAGGTCAGGATAAATGGAAACTGTGGGTGTGCAATTATCAGTCACATTCATACTCTGAGCATTCCCTCCTTGAAGGTCATAGACGCTTGTTTTCACCTCATGTTAACAGTGTGAAGATGCTGCAAAGCCATAATTATCACATGCAATGATGTCCCCACCCTAACTTCAGTTCCCAAGCATACTTACTCAGAATTTTACCCCAATCTGTTTCTGAAACAACCTGTATATTTTCTGAAACTTCAGTCATGTTTTAAAATATTAAAATATTTTTCTTAAGATTAGATAAAATATTTTCAATTTACAACTACAAAACTACAGCAAGCTTTTAACATTTATGTTAACAGAGGAATTAAACCACTGCTAAAATGTCTCAGTGTCTGAACCTCATGAACACCTAAAGCTACAAATCAGGTTCTCAACTGTAACTAGCTACCATCAGGCAAAGCAAAAAGGAAATACTAACTAGGCCATAATTAGGACTCTCAGCTGTCAGGTTCTTGAGGAGAATTCCATACTGCATCTGTAACTTGTCTCCAAGGACAATAACTAAACTGAAATCTTTTACAGCTGTGTAACTTAAACCATTCCACTAATACTATTCCAGTTAGAACTAACAATACAACTATTACTACTACCAATAATAACACTAATAAATAGTATTACATGCAATCAAGATTAACAGCTTAAAACTCTCCCACTGGAAGAGAGAATCCCAAGTTTCATTCCTTGCTCCCAGAACTATTTAACATCAGAAAACAATTTTATACGCAAAAACTGGAACCTTCCAAGTTAACATCTGAATCACTGCTGTCCAGATTCAGAAGAGCCATGCAGAATACAATGCTAATTTCAAGAAGAAATCAAAGCCTCTGCAGCTTCATGAACGTGCTGACCAACAAGAAGTCTTATTCTCACTGGCTCCATGAATAATCTGCTCTCTTATGCTGTCCTATTATACTGTAATAGGATAATGGAAGCAGCCACCCAGTACAAGCCAGGTAACAGGGCAATGGCTAGGGAACCCTCTCATGACAACTGCCACAGGAAACCAACGTGGAATCAGCAGAGGTGGTACAGACTCAATCAACTCAGGGAAGGTAGGGATGGGGGATGGGAGGCAGTGTAAGGGAGTGGGAAGGGTGGATAGTGCTTTCTTTTCTTTCAGTCAGCAGGAACTTCACCTTGCTTGTGTTAGGTGTTGGCTGAGCGTGCTTACCAGCTGAGGCACTGAACCCTCGACACTGAATTTGTAAACTCTGCCACTGAAAAGCATGAGACAGGCAGCAAGACAGTCAATCCTACTTCACGGTAGCAATTCTGAATATATACAAAGACAAAACTTTCAGGATCTGCAAAAACTTTAATGACAAAAACCTCAGAGGCACGTAACTTTTCAGATATCCCATTTTATGAGCAGGGACTGTTAAACCATCTGTTTATGGTAACACTTGTTCCTTCCCAATGCACTGTAAGAATCTGTAATCAAGTCATTCTTCACTTATGTCAGCAAGGGGCTCTCATGGGAGGGAGGAGGGAAGAGAAGATGGCATCGGTGCTCCTTATGAAGACATAAAAGGATGAGGACAGAGCATGAGGGGAACAAGTGCTGAGAATTGAACTGTAGTATGTCATCCTAGAACATACACTAGGAATCCCTGCTCCTCTCACCACCTGCCTTCTAGATTACCAACCCCCAATCTCATATACCAGAAAACTCTTAGCTTTCACCAAATACTTTTATTTCTTCTAACTGCTACTCCCCATGCAACAAACCCACCTTGCCCAGAATCTCCCACTGCCTCTCAAAATTACACAAAGTAATTGACTTTCTGAAAATACACCAGAAACACCTGACTCCTGCCTACCTAGTCACGCTTATCAGAAGGATGTCTACAAAAAACTAGGAAGTCTAGGCTATGACAAATGCATGTCATATGTCACCCTCTTTTCCCCAAACCTGTTTTTTCTTAGGGTGAGTCCTCAAACCCCACTTCTGCCAGTGCTGTGTACAGGAAGCTGCTGTATGCTAATGGCCAGCTTGGTACCAAGTTGAAACCACTGTTCCCCATGAGCTGAAAATTGGGCATACCCTGTTACTGCTGGTACCATACTCCCTCACCATTATCTCAACCAGCTTGTCTGCTTCTTCTACAATATTTAATAATGATCCCGGAAGGGGAAGGACAGGACAAACACTTCCCATTACACTACTGTGCCTATAGGAAAGTCACTAGTTCTCCACACACGGATTAATAGTTTTCAGAATTTCTTCATGCCAATTATTTAAGGTCCCTACACACCTACAAGTGTATCCATGTATCTGTTATGAACATGGGACAAACAGACAAGAGTCAAGATAACAGTACAATAGAAAGAGGAATTACCAAGAAAATCTTATTCTATGTATTCAAACAACTTAATTGTGGGACTAACAATTCAGTTGTTTTAAAAAACAAACCAATGAAACCACAGAAATGTGGGTCCTAAAGGGATCTCCAAGTCATCCAGTCCAACGTTCTACTCAAAGCATGACGACCACCCATACTAGAGCAGACCAGCCTTGAATTTATCACCAAGGATTGGGATTCCACAACCTCACTGGGTGAAACATGGTCCAGGGCTGCAATACACTCCTGGCAAGAAGGAACACTGAAGAGTTCTTGCAACACCTGATGAATTTAAAGCAACTTCCCTAACACTGAAGTTACAGCAAGGACACATCCCAAACTACCTCCTGAGTCTAATGAAAAAAATACACAAAGAGAAAAAACCAACTCATCAATTAATTTTTAAAAAACTCCCAGCTCAGAATCTGTCGCTGTTGTACCAGGAACGGCGAGAAACGACACTGATTCCAGTCCAAGGAGAAAAGGAATCCTTTATTTAATTTATAAGCTGGTTTTGTATGTTAGTTCACTTGAATAGCACAAGGCCATTGGTCCCTGACCATCTACCTCCGTAGAATGATTGGTTAGATCCTACAAGAGCCATTTCAAAACATTTCTCTGGTCAGTATGACAACAACCCTGCACCTGCAAGATAAAGAGGATAGTTTACAGAAACTTCTGTCTTTCAGCCAGTGTCCATGAGAAAGTAAAGACTTTCTCACAGACAGAGGCAGAACGCTGGAAAATCTCTCTGCAGCCCAGCTTTCAGTGTCCACAAGAATCTACATAAAACAAGAAACAAAAAGCCATTCTAACATACACAGGAAACATATGAATGACTAACCTTCAAGGTCTATCTTTGAGCACTACTACACCTACAATCACTAAAGCCACTAGTGCAGTTAACTGGAGAGAATTACACCAGAGAGCCGGTTTACATATTTACAAAACACACCCCAACAGTGCAGTATTTTTCAATTAATTCCCCACTGCAATACTTAAAATATTAAGAGCATGAGATAGGTTCTATGTTGGTATTCAGAATTTTCACATGAAAAAAGTCGAAACCCACATCTACTTCATTCAGTTTTATAAAAGCCAAGTAAAGCCATACAGAAGCATGCAATCGCAATACTGATGTAATTTATCTCCTGACCACTTACATTGGAGTTGGCGAAAATTGAATTTGAGTTGGCTACAGAATATTCTGCATTAGTCAAGTCTTCATTGCTCTGGTAAAAGACAAAAATCATGTTTAGAAATAATACACTCAATGAAGCTTATCTATGTCTAATACACAGCAACGCTACTTACCGATTTACTACTAGGTCCATGTAGAAAATAATTCAGCGCTTGTGGGTCCCTTAAAGGGGAAAAAAAAGATAAAGAAGTTAATACTTTTTGGAAGTCCTTTCTACTAATGAAGCTAATTTAACTAAGCCACATACTGTACTCATATAAACCAGGTTTCTAGTAAAAACACATCTTTCATTGAATCCAACGCAAAGCTGAAAGTTTATATCATTTGGGGATCTGTGTTTCTGTATCAGCACAACTTCCAGGTGCTGATCATATCTGCTGCCATTTTAACAAGGCACTTCAAGCAATAAACTACAAAATTTTCATAAAATTTTAGTTGCACTCTATTTCTCTTTTGAGGGTGTTATGCATATTCTCTTAAAACACGTGGTATTTTAGGACAGCACACAGTACAAGACCTAAGGAATATACTACCACCTAATAATGTGAGAACTAAAACAGGTATCACCTCCTCTACAGCTAAACTATAATGCCTTGTTTAGCTAGCATCTAATAATAGGGTATTTACAAACCTGATTCTTTGATATGTTTTCTGTCACCTTTAACATAAGTTAATAAAAATTTATGATTGCCAGAGTAACAGTCCCATCCTGAAGAAAAAGTGGCACCTTTTCCAAGTGAAATCAACCATAGGAATAATTGACTAAATATTATGAATTTCAGCATATTTAATTAACTTAGCACTAGCACTAAATAAAACTCATATTAAAAATGTAGTCTGAATGAGTGAGAATAAGTGTCAGAAATTCAAACAAATACCAATACATTAATTTAACTGTACATATAGACCAAGTAAAAGTATAAAAGGCTGTGTTACATGGGATTATTCTAATGCAACAATTATACAGTGTTTCCCTTAGCATAAAGAGTAAACTGACATGGATTTCTTTGATTTTTAAAACATGTTTATTGATTAACAAGTAATAATAAAACATTTTTTAAAAGCAGGAGATTCTCATGTAAAAAAGCAGTAATTAAAAATGTCTCCTTCTTGCTTGATGGTCCTAGAAAATAAAGAGGCATAGAATTAAAGATCTTTCAGGTTCACAACTACTCTTCTAAAAGGACAAACACACCTCTACTCCTCTTTTTTTTCTTTTAAAAAACAGTGTTCACGAGTTTACAAAAGACGTGTTGGACAGTACTTGGCAGGGACTTAATGGTACTATTATGTTTACAATATTGAAGTGGTTACATACACTTTAAAATAAAAATGTCATTTTCAGAGTAGATTTCACTGAATTTCAAAAATTAAGGAGCACAGAACTCACAATCTCATATAGGGTTCTATTATGCTCATGAATTTTATCAGTAAAATAACCGGGCCATTTAATACTAATTACCCTCACTGTCTTTCAATTGTGCAAAATGCAACTAAAAATTAAGAACACTTCATCATCTTAAATATTGTGTTTAGTAAGGAAGGAATTCTAAAAGGCACTTACCAAATCACAGATCAGATGAAAAAAAAAATTTTTTTTCCAGTCTTCTAGATGCTTAAGACAATAATTGCTGCCAGCAGCAGGAAGAACACTGTAATTTTTCACACAAACACTCATCTGTATAGCGAGCACTTCGTTTTCTGGAGCGCCTGTGATCTTGTACCAGGATCCTCATGATTCGTGCTCATGACAGAGCATTTAATTGTCCCATGATCATCTTTATCTTCCGAGCAGGAAGTGTTTTCCTATGGCCACAATCAGTAACCTCGTACAACAGTTACTTCACAGAATGTAACTGAGCCTTTACTGGCACTGCTTTTGCTACAGCATCCTGAGCAACCCTCAAACTACAGCAGTCACTGCGGGGATGTTTTGGTTTTTCTGAAGTTAAAGCTCTCACTGGTTTCACTGGAAGTTTTCAGGTGTGTAAGAAAGGTAAAAAGCCTATTTATTTCCTATGCTTAAAGACAGTAAAAAATTCTGTATGAACTGGGAATGATCTTTTAAGACCTGGTATGAGACTGATGTCAGACTAATTTCTAGCAGAGTATGAACAAAGTATTATGCATGAAAAGCTCAATTCTCTTCTTGTGTTTTCTATGCATTTATAGCATATTATCTGTTCTTGAATACTGACATGGATGGTAGCCAACGGAAGGCAACTTGTCACATATATAATCCACACAAAACTTGCTCATGCTTCAGCTACCTTAATTATTTTTGGAGATTGCCATATAGAATTATAAAACTCCATATAAATCTGTTATGGAAGTAAGGGCAAGGGGGGCAAAGAAAAACCCCAACAACCCACATGACCATTCAAAATCACTAATTTTATTAAAATTAAGTATCTTTGACCAAAATGCTGGTAAATTCTTGTTTGTTGTGAATACACAACAGTACAGAGCTATTCTTTTTTTTCTAACATTTAGATGCAAATGTGTATTATTAGTAGAAATGAAATCTTTAAGTATTTATAATTAAGAAAAAAAATCATTTTACTTCTCCCTTAAAATACAAGCGTAAGTATAATAATATATAAATTATCTAGTTCCACTACTCAAGAAAATTGAGATCTCTGGGGTTTTGATTAAAAAAAAAGTTACTTGCAGTGAAGTTTGTAATACCATCCCTAGTAACATGCATCAACACTGATCTGATATTACTGCTACCTGAGAAGAGAATCCATTCTCCATGAACACACATGCCTTAGCCTGTCCTGAGGAGAACGTCAGCAAGTGGGCTGTCAGCTAGCAACCACTGGGACTGAAGGCTTTGCAATCCTCACATCTCCATGTGGAAGAAGTGATGCATGTCTGTTCATTTCATTGCAAGTCACCTCGTCTTTAGGCAATACTGAGATGGAATCATCTTCTAGAAGATGATTTTACAAAATTATTATTCCCAACTTTTCTGCAATAATTGCTTACGGAAAACTTACCCAATAAGATCAAGGAGACAGGATTCATCATCGTCATCATCCATGACAACTAAAATAAAGGAGGAGAAGATGGATATTTGGTATGTATCACACAAGTTTGTTTTCAACAACAAAACCAATTTAGAATATCTCAGCATTTTTTATTAAACAATTTATGAAGCTGACAGTTGTCTACTATTGACAAAGTTCTTAAGTAGACCTGCACCTTCTACAGATGTCTGCTGATTTATCTCAAAATCAAATTCAGTCACATGCAAAGATTTGTGAAATCCTATGCAATGTTTTACCATTCAGGAGGTTTTTAGAATTTTAAATCGGAGAAAGACAAATGATTAACCAAACTGATTAAAAAGAACTACTATGACTTCAAATAGTAAAAATATCAACACTGAATGCAATCTAAGACTCCAATTAAAATGCTTCTATAGGAATTTATTCCCAGCCAATCCCAGTGAGGGAATAACCAAACACTACAGAATATACAAAGGCTGTTACAAACTAGTGGCTGTAACACTGAGCAGCCAAAAAGGTAAATAAACTTAGGTCAGTGACATGAGGATGCTGATACAGTCTAGAACCGAAACTATAGCCAAGACATGACTAAGCATTAAAAGAAACATTATTTTCTAACAGATCTTTCTTAGCAATAGCTAAGTGACACTTCCACGCCACTTCCAGTTTCTCCTCAGCAATATTCAGAAGTGTACTTAAACTTGTGTTTAATAGTACAGAGTTCTGACAGTCCTTTTAACAATGGGTAGGGAGGGAATTTATGAGCACTGCCCAAAATGAGAGCAAGTATCCAATGCAGAGCATTTTTAGCCTCACAGTGTCACAACCACCAACTCCCTCACACACTGCCTACTCCATCGGGTACTGCTGCACCAAAAACACTCACATTCGCTCTCCCCTCCAACTGCTGCTCCTTCAAAGCTTCTGTTTGCATATTCTGGGCTCTCCTGTTCATCCTAACTCTCAGAATATCATCTCTCTTGCCCTTGTCAGTAACTCTCAGGACTATCCCATCCAATCCACCAGTTCAATTATCAACTGATGTTAGCATTTCCAAAACCTCTTGGTACCCTGGCTTCCTTTTAAGTTATCCAACCTCATCTTTACAGTATTTTCTAATCGCATCAAGTTGATCATCGCATTCCATGCTTGTTTTTGCTCAACTTCCCTTAAAAATTGTGCTGTTATACTTATCACTCAAATGTTTTAACACTGCTCTCTCTCTTACTTCTTGCCAAATAGAAACTTACTCTCCCTGACCAGAGATCCACGTGAATCGTTCCTCGTCTAGATCTCCATAATGATTAAAACAGTGAAGGGACTGAAGCACCTGCTATACAAGATGCTGAGAGCACCAGGACTGTTCTGCCTGAGGAACAGAAAAGTGTGGAGGAATCTTTGGCTTGTGCATAAATACTTGGGGTGAGGGTGTTAAGAATACTGAGCCAAACGTTTCTAAGTGGTATCCAGTGAATGAACAAGAGGCAAGGGGCACAAATCAAAACAAAATAAACCAAAAAGTCTATGTAGACAAAAGAAAAATTTTTTCTTTTATAAAACTCTGAGGGTAGCCAAATACTGTCCTAAGTTTTTCAGCAAGGTTACGGAGTCTCCATCCTTAGAGATACCCAGAACACAGTTGGACCACAGCCTTGACCTGCCTGCTCTGACCCTGAGCAGCCTGCTCTGGTAGAGCCTCCTCTGATCAGGACAGGGGGTAACGTGATCTCCAGATATTCATTTCCACCTTGGCTGTCCTGTGATTCTGTAACCTCTTTCCTGAAATTTTTCTATACTCCACTGGTTCTGAAAATAGCTTATACTGTAGACCCGCAGAGGGTACCGTGTCCTCTATACTGCATAGGCTTTTTCAGATTTTTTTCTTTCTCTGTGCTTCAGTTTACAGTGAGGGTGAAGCACAAACGGAACATATGTCAGTATAAGGATCATTCAGTATCACCTCTCTGGGAGACAGAAAAACAAGGCACAGCTACAGAGAATTACCTCAATGTTGACAAAAATCAGCATTCATGAGGTGATTATGCACCTTAAGAAAAGCAATTTCTCCCACAATTCAGTATTCCACCTGCTTACTCTTGCTTACAGCTTGAGCACTGATATTGCAATTTAACACTAAGCAAGTGGCATGACATAGTATGACGTCATGAAATTTAAATGTAAACGTGTATTACTAAGAACAAATGAATAAGCAATTAGCATTCTGCTTCAACTGCATTGATAGTGCTACTTATAGAAAGCTGTTATTTCCTCTAACCACTGAAAGCATACCCGTGTGTCAAGAACAAGGTTCCAAAGTCTCCTAGCTAACCAAAAATTTATAGAAAGTCAAAATTATCTTTGTTTCCACACTGCAAACCTACTTTTGAATATCCTAACCCATGTGTCTATGGCAATACTCACAGCACTATTTAAACACAGTAAAATGTCTTTGCTTTACATAACCAAATATTCTCTGTGATTTTATTATAATGAGGGTACACCATTAGCAGAAGTGGCAACACAGAATTTTGTTCAATTAATACTCATGGAGGTATTAAAACAACTGACGCAAATTAAGATAAATTTGTTAGGTTCACTGAATTCTTCAAAACTTGCATATAATGATCAGAAGGAAAATAAAATGCATGAAAACACTGATGCGAGAAAACCCTAACGGTAATACACAACCTTCACTATTACACCCTTTACCTGAACATACACTTGGCTTTATTAGCTAAACGTGATACAAGAAAAATTTATGCAACATACTATAAAGTCCTACCAGTTTGGGACAGATAATAACCCCCAAAGAAAACAGCTGCATTTTTTATAAACACCAAAAATCACAACCAGCTCCCTCCAGAAGCGCACCTTCTTAATAAGCTTTAACAACATTTTTGTCAGCACTAGCAGAATTCTGTCACACATGAAAAAAAATACGTCACCATTTCATGTTTTGAGGCTGGTTTACCAGAGCTCACCTGTGTAAAACCATCACCAAGCTTTTATACAGCTGATCAGTCCTCCATCACAAAGCCACTTAACTACACACAGCTCTGCATTCAAAAGTTGTTCCAATCAGCATTCCCTGCCTAAGGGGCTCCACAAAAACACACAGACAGATCACTACCATCTCAATATCCCCACAAACACGTGCAAGCAACACTGCACTAACAGGATGCTGCATGGCAGTGCTTTGGGAAGTACCACTGGAGCAACATGCAATTTAAACACACTCACAGGGGTATGTGGTCTGTGAAAGAACCATCAAGATCACAGCCAAGTCACAAACCCACCTATTCAGACCAAATTTTGTTCCTATTTCACCACACGTACCCAAGACGGACGCAACCGCGTAACTGCATGTTGTGGTTTAACCTGGCAGGCAGCTGAACACCACATAGCCACTGGCTCGTTCCCCCAAGTGGAACAGGGGAGAGAATCAGGAAAAGAAGTGTAGCACTTGAGATAAAGACAGCTTAATGTGACAGAAAAAGAAAGGGAAAATAACAGCCACGATAAAAGAATATTCAAAAGAAGTGATGCGCAATGCATTTGCTCACCACCTGCTGACTGATGCCCAGCTCAATCCAAGCAATGGGCCATCACCCTCTGGCCACTTCCCTCCAGTTTTGTTGTTCCATACGATGCCACATGGCATGGGATATCCCTCTGGTTAGCTGGGGTCAGCTCTGCTGGCTGTTTCCCATCCCAGCTTCTTTCCCACCTCCAGTCTCCTCACCGGTGGGGCGCTGTGAGAAGCTGAAAAGTCCTTGACTTGGTGCAAACACTGCTCAGCAACAACTAAAACATCAGTGTGTTATCAACATTATTCTCATCCTAAATCCAAAACACAGCTACCAGAAAGAAAATTAACTCTACCCCAGTCAAAACCAGGACAATATCCACCCCTTATTCTATACCAACCTCATCACGCCCAGGTCTCACACTTTCCAGTGCATCCCAAATAATCACAACCACCTTTCCTGTCTTTTGATATATATGCAGACATATAGGCCCATAGTCTATGGGCCATCCCTCTAAGATGTTCATTGAGTTCATTCAGTCCAGGACTTTGGGCTCCATCTGTCATATCAGTCCTTCACAGTGAAAGAGATGATATGTGGTGTTGGGATTACAACATGCTGAAGTCCGGTTCCATCACTGCTGTGCTTGTCTGGCTCTATCATCGCTGCACTTTGCTCAGTTTCATCAGCACTCATTCTTCACTAATCTGAGTAATTCTTACTGCAATACCACTGATATGGCATAAAGCAACCAGAGTAGTGATCAAATACAGTATTATACAGCAATTAACGCCATCATTGGTTGTTCTCACCCAAAATCAAATCCTCTTGAGTATATAGTGGACTTCCCCAACCTTCTGCATTAACCACTAAGTGCACCCAAGTCCTTGAGCAAATGCAATCCCATGGATGGGTTTGCCTTTGCCCGAGACAAGAACAACCCAGATTGCTTTCCACAACACAATCTTCTATGTGCACTATAGGAACTTTATCCCCTTCTACAGCATATGAAAGTTTTGATTGGGCAGGGCCAGCCCGTTTAGCAGACCCCTAGCATTAACTAATCAGATGGCTTTTCCTAAATAGATATCCCAATGTCTGAATGTCCCGGTACCTCTTGCTCTGAGAGTGGCCTTTAACAGCCCATTGCTTGATTTTCCCAGAGGCTGACGCATGATAGCTAAGATGATACATCCAACTCTTTGGCCTAGGTGTCTATGAGGTTGTGGAAATGAATCCTGTATCTCCTGTGGCTTTCATGTGCCAAATCCACAGTCCAATAAACCTGGTAGTCAAATCTGGTAGTCCTCTTCCTTCCAGCTGGAAGCAAGACCTCTCTAGTCATAAACACTGGTCACACTATTTATTACTACTTGCAAATACAAATAAGCACCCTCACTGGCGGGGCAGTACGAGAAGCTGAAAAGGCCTTGGCTTAGTGCAAGCACTGCTCTGGAACAACTAAAACATCAGTAAGTATGTTATTCTCATCCTAAAGCAAAAACACACCACTGTACCAGCCACTAGGAAGAAAATCAACTCTATCCCAGCTGAAACCAGGACATTGCAGGTTTAAATCTTTTTAACTGACACCTATTTTCAACAAGGATTATCAAACGATTAGTGCACTGTGATTTCAGGAGAGCAACAGAGGCAGCGGTGAAAAATCAGACAAGAGTACTTGCAAACCCAAAAGCAAATTCACCCAAAAGGAGTCATTCAGTCTACTTCAAAAAGAGGAATTTGACCAACACGTGACCTTGACACAGATTATCATTTAAAAGTGTGTTAACAAAAGCAAGCCTGTCCTGTGGAATTTTCCTAAAGCATTTTCTACAGCACAAGTGATAGAAAAGTTTGTCTCTTTTCTTGCCAACTATCTTTTCTGGTTTTCTGTCCTCCTCACTGTTAACATACAGTGGCCAAAGCAATGAGTGATGTATGAAATGGGTATAAACTATATTAAGCCAGGAAAGTTTGAAAATAAAACTTGCCACAATGAGTGGAGTTAAGAGATATGAAGCCTAGAACAGTGGGCTTCAAAGTGGGGCGGGTGCAAGACAATCCAGTGGGGTACAAGAACAAAATATTAAAACTTCAGTAGTACATGAAGTTCTAATATAAACACATATACTTGTGTATGTAAATAAATACACATATAATGGGAGTGCACGCTCAAAAACCTTGCCAATAAGGGTGTGCAATCAAAAACATTTGGAGGCCACTGGCCTAGACCCTTAAACATTGTCTCACTTCTATATTTGAATCAGCCTTCGGAGACTTCAGCCAGTGGAGGCTCTAGATGAGGCTTGGCTGGGCCATTGGGGCACATCAATGCATCCAGGGCCCTGCCAAGAGCCCATGCTACAGACAGGTGGGGAAAATACACCTTGGGAAGAGTCACATAACTTGCTGGAGCACTGTTACAATGTAGCCTAGCAAATATCTAATTATCAATACTGGTCTACAGTGTCTTTAAAAAAAAGCCACAAAAAGCTCCTTCTAAGAAGTAGGCCAAACTCAACCCTGCTGGTGCATCCAACTAATTTACAAAGGGCAATCCTCACTAATTAGTCACAACCCAGCAGAGATATTCCCTGTAGTTTATTAGCAAAGCCCCTACTGTTTTAATTCATATCTCTGCTACCACACTGGTGAATACAGCATAGATTTCAACTTGGATCACATGTACTTGTGCAAGAAGCCCTGCCTGTCCCTTCTGGGAAATAACCAGAGTGCCCTTTATCACATGCTCCCAAACAGAATATGAGAGAAGTTGAAAGTAATAAAACAACAAGGAAATCCCAGCTATGCAAGCCAATCCTCTGGGAGACTCTTTATTACTTGGCCTTAAAGCCTCTGCCTTCATTTCAACACTCTGACCTACTACAAAGCAAAGAGCAACAAAAGATGAATAGAGCAGTCCTGCCCTCCTCTCATCCACTTTCCCTGGGTCAGCTCAAGGCTTTGAACAGTCGTCTGGAACAAAAAACCTGATCTGATAAAATACATTGATCTGTTTCAACTTAGGATGAGCTTCTTGATTGGCTCTGTCTTGCCACAGGGCTACAGCAGTGTTAGTGGCAGCACAGGAGAGGGATTAAGAATGACGTAGATGGGTAGTTGAACACACGGGAAGGGAGCAGTGCTTCAGTCAGCTTAAAGCACGTGTGGGGCTGTAGCACACATGTGAATACAACCAGCACCCTCACATTAGCCCAGTGCAGGCAGTGGTCCAGTGGAGTGATTATTCCCTTTCTATCAGCACTTGTGAGCTCCCAGCTGAAATCTCTGTTTGGCTTTTACACATACACACAGCTCTTAAAAGAAACACAAAACAACGTGAAGGAGTCCAACAGAGTGCAAGTAAAATCCTGTGGTCACGTGAAGGAACTGCCTTTCTTCGGCCTGGACAACAGAAGGCAAACCCAGGTGCTACCTGCAGCCTGCTAAAAGGGGCACTAAGATGAGCCAAGCAGGTCTGTTCTCATCAACACACAGCAAGACACGAAGCAAGGGCCAAAACACGTAACATAGAAAATCCCAACTGGATGCAAGGAAAAACGTTCATTAACAAGAACGTTCACGCAAGAGGGTGGAATCACCTTCTCTGGAAATTTTCAAAACTCAAATGGCCCTGACCAACCTGTTCTAGCTGTGAAGCTTGTTCTGCTTCCAGCAGGGGGCAGGGCCAGGTAACCCCTAGTGGTCCTTATCAGCCTAAACTTTTAACTGACGTGCTACACAATCCACAGTATCATGTAACACATGCAGAGTCTACAACCTGCACTGTCATTAAAACTAGATTTGCCCAGAAGCAGTCCAACTATTCACATATGCTTTACATACTATCCATATTCTAAGAGCTGTAAGCACTGGATTTTAGATTTACTCAAGCTATATTCAAGCTTGCTACAGAAGAATTATTTTCCTTTCTCAAAGTCACTTATAATTTCACACAGCCTTAATAGATCACTTCAGATACAAAGCAATAAACCACTGTTTTCACTTTCTGTAAAAAGCTCAAGCTAATGGATAGCTTACAAGAGCAACATTTAGAGTAATCATTTCCAAAAGGTGTGATACAATCAATATCAAAACCCAGTAAGTAACACGTAAATAAATGTATCTGCAAAACTGTTGGAAAAATACAGACTTAAAAGTTTTGTGCAAATACATGGGATCAATCCCTGACTGGCAGCATGACTCCTGAGAATGAACACTGACCTTTGGAAATCAATGCTTTAGAGCAAGGTAATGACTGCTGTAGCTAAACCTTTATAATGGGAGATAATCAAACTTGCACACAGTAACATACGTAGCACCTGAAGCAATTACTGTTGGAGTTACGACTTACACCCACTAATCCTCACAATTTCAATATGACTTTGTATACACCCTGTCAGCAGCAATTCTGACAAGATCTCTCTCATGCTTTATAATGAACCTGTCCTATCAAATCTTCTAAATTGTTCGGTTGCTCTACCATTCTTCATTCGGAATCTTAATCTACAATCCCGATGGTAAATAGTAACTTCACCATGGAATATCTGAAGAAATACATTGCCACTGGAAAAACAGTCACCAGAACAACAAAACCAGAATGAATCAGTTACTGCAACAGACACTGCAGAGAATGGTACTGCTGTGAACTGAGTGTGCTACATCAAATTGGTGGCATTTTCATCCCTCACAACCTTTCTGAGCACGGATGTAAGATCACTCTATCAACACAATCCATCCCTTGCTAAATTACATAAAAGGATTGCAGCAGCATTAAGTGACTCCACGCTGACTGCAGAGGTCAAACGCCCAGAACGGAAGTCCTTCCCTCACACAAACTTCCACCACAACTCTCATTAATTTCCACAGTGCTAATGTATTGCTCAGTGTGCTTCTGAACCAGGGGGAAAAATCCCGAGCCATTTTATCACCCATTGGGTAATACATCTTAGCAGTGTGCACTCCAGGTTGCTAAGGTGCTGTAACCACTGCCTGCCTTACCCTGTCAGTTCTCTCTCAGGTTCCTATCCAACTGGCAGCCTCGGATTCAGTGAAGGAAACTCCTACACAGGAACAATCAGACCTCATTTGCATTCTCTGCAACACAGAAGTGTAAGAAAGGAGTATAAACTTAAACACTTATTACCACATAGTTTATTCTAAAATTTCAAGACAATACTACTTTTGAGCAATCTACTACCTTGCAAAGTGAATTTCAAATTCTTGTAACCAAGACTGTTAACTTATAATCAACTTAAGAGCTGCTCACCATGTCAAGCCCTCTGTTCTCAAGAAATTTATTTTTACATGGATGGAATACAAAAATTGATATTAAGAGGTATTTCCACTTCCCCCTCTCATTACTGTAAAAAAATCATATGCTGCACAGTACTCAGTGGAAAACAGGCAAATATTGAAAAATTCATTGCAAACTAAAATCTCACTCAAAAGTCATAATTTCCTGAAAACTATCATTTCAGGACAACAGGAGTAAGGAAACAAAATTAATTTTAAAATGCACTTTGTAAAACACAAGGCCTTAACTATTCACTTATAAACTATGCTGTACTTACATTCTATAACATGGAATTACTCCTTATGAATATTTTCTTTTCCAGAGTAATCAAAAAAAGCAACTACTACACTATCGCAAAATCTACCAGGAACTGTGCTCTAAAAAACAGTTAACAAAGAAAGAAATTTGGGATTCTAACCTAGTAACATAGTGCATTATGCAAGCATTAACTTTCTAAATACACAAAAATATGTTTTCATTCCAAGAATCTAAATGTGAACAGTACTTTTAAGATGAATTTACAATGCTTGAAATTAGCTGTGGAACTGAGTTTAATCATCAATATTTCAAAAACATCTGTACGCAACAGAGTATGAGAAGAAATGGGTAATTTTTAAATATTCAAAAGAATTATGAAAAACCTTTCTAAGAAAAACTACTCTAAAAAATAGAAACTATTCAGGAATAAGAAAAATAGCAACAAGAAAAGGGACACAAAAGTGCTTCCTCTCATGAACTGCTAGGCACAACATCATGCCTCTTCATGGCTTTTAAGATCTGGCAGATGAACACTTAAGAGGACAAGCAGGATCCTTACACAACTTTGAATCACCAGCTCCCACACACAGAAGGAAATAAAAACCACACACTAAAACACAGACAACCTACAATAGGCTGTTTATCCAACTCTTACATTTTATTTCCCTTTAGTACACCACTAAAAAAATACTGATTTGAGTTTGCCAAATGTGGTAACTTATCAAACTTCCAAAAAACTACAGTGATATTTTAGTATGTTAAGAAAAAAAAAGGAAATGTGCAGTTCAACTAACAGTTTGTATAATAGTAAAAGCTAATCAAGCTACAGTCAACACACCAAGTACACATGTGAATGCCCAGTGTGGCTGTCTACAGTCTGGTTTTCCCCAGACACACATGTTCACACAGAATTTCTAATTTATTCAACACAGTCTTTTTCCTACTGCATCCAGAGCTGCTCTCAGCAATACCAAAATCTCGAGAAGACTGTCATCAGGACACAGATTTTTTTAAACCACATAGAGAAAATCCAGAGTAACCTCAGCCTGGAAGTCAGGATGCCTCCCTATCCCATGGGACTCCCCAGGCTAAAGGCTGGGCTCAGACCTTCCCCCCAGCAGTGACTATGCTCATCACTATGCTGTGGCCTATTTTGGGCTCTGTCTTCCAAGCTGCTCCGCCGCATACACAATTCCTCAGGAATTTCAATATTCGTAAAACATTTTGAACAGTCCCGTTTCATCCCAAAAGAGGCAAAGGAGGCGTGACCTCAATAGCGCCTTAGGAAGGAAACATTCGCCTGCCCAAAAGATATTAGATCCTCTTAAGCATTTCTACAAACTACTGTACGCAATAGTGCAGACTGTTAGCACATGTTATTTGTGCAAAACAATACTTCAAGGAACGTTGAGCCAGTCCCTCAGATGTTTTTACCTTGTTTCTGTTAGAGAATACTTGAGTTTCATACTTGTCATCCTGTGCGTATTGTTTTCAAAAAACAATATTCTGCAGTCCCATAACTTCTTTATGAACTGATCATTTCTCAGCTGATTTATAAACCAATGCCCAATTAATACCTTTTCATTGCTGCTCTAGTCCATACTAGTTTAAAAACCAAAGCTTGCCACAAGCATGGTTCACATGAGCTAGTATCAGCTAACAACTGCCAATAATTATCTGAACAGCCGTTTATTCTCCTTTCAGCTATTACGTTTGGGAAATCTACTGAAGCTTGAATAGGATGAATTGACAGATGTGTAAGTACTTCAGCAGGGCCGTCCATACCAACACCCCCAAATCCAAGCTGGAATTCCTCCACGCCACCCATCCTGTCCTTCTTGAAGCCAATGCCTCGCTGAAGACCAACGGAGATTTCGCCACCTATTTCAGCGGGGCCAAGATAATTTCTGTAGTTGACTTATCTCAATAAATTCAAGCTTCAACACCAGATCTTTCAATTCCATGCTTGGATCAAGTTCACAGTAAAACTACTGCAAGTTCCACCTGAGACAAGGCATAAGATCAGACTTTACAAAAATAATCAGTCTCTTGCAATGAAGTTAAATCTTTCTCCCCAGACCTCCCCTCTCTTCACCACCCATCACTTCACCTCTCTTCACTTCATGAGAGAAAGTTACTGTGTTACATTTTTACGGTGATTTTGTCTGCTTTCTTTCTATTTCTTTTGGTAAGGATTCCCTTAACTCTAGAACATTTTAAAACTAGTGCAAGAAAAGAGAGGAATAAAAAAAACTTGATAGTCTCTTTGTGCTAGTTAATGATGATAACTTTTGTCTAAAACCTCAACGATTCTCAAATAAAGCAAAAATAATACCAACAGAGTAGATGGGGTTTTTTCAACAAGGAAAGCAGGAACAAATTAACATTTGAAAATAAAGATACACATATTCATTTAACTATGCGATGACCTTGAAAAAACCTCAGTTCAGGTTGGTGCTTATGCATTTAGTTGGTGTAACACAGGCCTTCCCAAAACTGCTCACTCTGACTTTCAAACTAAAACAGTGGCAGGTGACCATAAATATTAGAACAGTTCATTAATGTCACTGCTCTTCCTCTGCCATAAGAAAGAAAATCACACTTGTTTTTGTAGACAATCCCCATGTCTATGCTGGCCCGGGTACATGACAATAAAAAACCTTTCAAATACAGATGCAGCTTATTCCAGCAGAACCACTGTAAGGAATTCTGCCAACTCTCTGAACAGAGTGACTACACTATCTAAGAGGCTCTTATGCCTGCTCTGCAGCCACTCCTTAGACAGGAATGACACACTTTCACGCTCTCGCTGCTACACCTACCCTAAAAAGCACCAGCCACTAGATTTACCACAAGCTAAATGAGCATGATGAGGCACCATCACTGACCATTAGAGCCTCATGGTGAAACCTAACTGCAGTTACACAGATAGAACTTCTCTGGAACCCGTGTGGAAATACACCAGCAAAACTCTGGAAAGACAGCAGGCAGCACACCCAGGCAGCCACGACTGCAAAGCCCTTCAGCTCTGGACTATGGACTTACCTCTGCCACAGAACTTCACGAATACAGAAAGGGACCTTGGAGGAAACTGGAAATGCAGCTTATACTTGCACAACTTTGGGGCTTTCCTGTCAGCACAATTAAACTAAATACATAAACTGTACTGGAAAAGGACACCTTACGGAGCTAGGGCAGGGAAGCCACACATCCATAGGGTGATGTTAATACTTAGCTACAGTAGAAACATCTCTGTAGCACTGACCTCAAGTGAGTCCACACATTTAGCGAGAGCATTTTCAACTCGAGAACACAGGTATCATACACAAAGCAAGCACTCAAAGCATGAACACAATAAGCACACACCTAAACACATGAGTATCACACCAGTGAGTAAGCCAAGCTGTACCAATGGAAGCACAACCAGGCTACTGTATCAACAGGGTGAGCTCCACACTCCTCCAGCCAAGTAAACAAGCGATACCCAATGCAAAGTGCTACTTGCAACAACAACAACAACAACAACAACAAACTTTTAAGCTCAGACAGACAAAAACACATCTAAAAAGAACAGGTGTGGAATTTTTAAGTACTACCCAACAAAGATCTCAACTCAAGATGAGAATACACTGTGCTTTAATGAGTAGGCCGGAGTGCAGATTATATATAGTCATTTGGCAAGTTATTAGGCCCTGAGAGAACATAAACTGGTCATGTTTATCCCATTTCTGCCATTTCTTCACTATTTTCACAAATTAATGAAAAAAAACACACACAATCTTCCAGGCATTAGGACATAATAGAGAAATTTTATTATATAAAAGTACACTACCATTAAAAAAAAAATCATTATCTTGATCCCAAGATTTCTGTTAACAAAAATAATCACTTCAAGAAGCAGTGACTTCAATGAGGTAAGATTTCTGAGATATGTGAACAAATACTGTACTCCACACTCAAAATATTTGTAAACAAAGTTTTATAGGTGGTGTGGTTTTTTCAAAGCTGAAATGTGAACAAATTTGACCCCACGAAAGTCTTTAGAAAAGACAGTTTATATCCAGACAATTATTTAGTATATTCCAAGCCATGAGTGTGTGCATTTCACAGAAATGTTGCTTAAAACCCTTCCACTTCAATGGGCAAAAAATTTAAACAGCCTTAAAATTATTCCTGAATTTAAAAAAATCTCCCACTTCCATCAGGAATGAGCAACGGGAATGGGGAAGCCCTCCTCTGATGTGTAAAAAAACATAAACTCAAGAACTACACAAGCATGCCACACTCCTCAGCAGGCACAGCATAAGTTGGTCTGGCAGCACTTTGCTCTTCCCAGGTACAGGTGATGTTGGCATTAAAGTCAAGCCTCATGAGCTTTAAGCAGATCATACAGAAATGTTAAACAAAAGGTGGTCTTGAAAAAAAAAAAAAGTATTTTCAGTGCTCTTCCTAAAAACAGCAACAAAACAAAACTTTAAAAATATATTAAGGAGGAGCTGCCAAATTAAGCAATTTGGAAAAGACAGCTTCCTCTAAGACATAAATGAGCGATAAAAACTTGAAAACATGCTAGTCCCGTCCCCCACCAAAAAATTACGAAGACAGTAACAGCAACAAAATGAGCAACCTATCCACCAAAAAATTACCTATGCTTTTATTTTTGCAAGCACTTTTAAAGGTAATGAAGTCTTTTCAATGAAGAATTCGTTGCCCTATGCACTACACCGGATCATTTTTTTAAAAGTGGATTTCTTTTTTAATGTCATGGTTTTTTTTTTTTTTTTATCATCGTTCAGAACAAGATGTTCTTTCAGATCTTTTTTTTTTAATACCTATAACTCTGAATGACAAGAAACACGTACTTCAGAGGTAAGAAAACAAGCTTATAAGGGATGTTGGCAGGCTTGAAGGTGCGCACACGCGCCCCTGTGAGCCAAGCCTGTTCAACCCCCCCTCAAGACGGTGACCAAGGACTAGGAAAGCAGTGTGGGGTACGGAAGGGAAGCAAGGCTTTTAGGATCTCTCGGAGAGGCTCCCAAACCCCAAGTCAGGAACGCTTCGCAGACAAGACACCGAAATATGGCCCAAGCTGGGCGCGACGGCACCGCCCCACACGGCGCGGCGACAGCAGAAAGGACCTTAAAATGGCGCCCGTGGGGGAGGAGAGCGGGTGAAACTGCGCAACAAACGCTGGCAGGGAGCCAGGCAGCGCCATCTTCCCGCTCCCCCGCGCAGCCGGGGCTGCCTGCCCGCCGAGCCCGGGCACGGCCGGGGCCGCCGCCGGAGCCGCTCTCCCCTCTCCCCTGCAGTCCCTCGGCCACCCCGCGCCGCTGAGCCCAGGGAAGGAGAGGAGCGGGGAGCAGGGAATGGCGAAAGGCAGAGGCCTCCACATCTCCTTCCTCCCCATAGTGATTAGGAACAGCTCTAAGTAAATATAAACGTGCTCTCTATACGTCGTTCGGTTTTGCCCGGCTTTTAACATCTCTATACCCGTTTTCTGCCATCATCTGTAACTGAATTTTGCAATTAATACCAAAAAAGCCAAAATATAATTTACATACTGAATACCTCCCGTGACTCAATAAATGTTAACAGTGAGCATTTCAGAAAACCCCTTCCACGACCGACTACTGTTTCAACCCACAAGTAAAAAATCTATTTACAAAATATTGTTTCTTTTACGCAAAATAATCCCAGCAGCACAAAGGATCGGATTCACATCCACTCTACAGCGAAGCCAAAAGGGTCACTCCAGAAAGAGATGCTTTATTGTGTTTTAAAGAGGCGTTACAATTAAATATTTTTCTCTCCAAAAGAAAAATTAAAAAATAAATAAATAAAACAAAAAGCACATCGAAAAACTTGGTCCCGAAAAGGCGAAAAAAACCGCATTAGCCCAAACCTACCGCCCGAGCATTTCGCGCACCCACAAAAAGCGGCACCGTTTCCATTCCTCGGTTAAAAGCAGGAGGCACGGAGCGATTCGGAGGAAATTGCAAATAAAAAACCAAACAAATCAAATCAAATCTAGTGGCGACACCGAAAACGAGGAAATGAGTGAAAAATAAATCCCCAGAAGGTACAAATCTGAGGCACAAGCTCAAAGAAAAGACAAGATTAGGGTGGTGGCGAGTGGACGGGGGAAAGGAAAAAATCAAGCCATGAGTGAAAAAGGAAAAAAGAAAAGAAAAATCCTTCCCAGCTGCACAGCCAGGAGAGAGACGAAGTGTCTCCATTTTCCCGACGAGGAGGAAGAAAAGACTGGTTTCACAGACCACAGAGCTTTAGAGAAAAGCAAAGAAACGAGGGGGGAAAAAAAAGAGGGAGGAGATTTGAAAAGATTATTTTTCTTTCTCCCTCACACACTCTCTCTATCCCCCTCTCTCCCTCTCACTCTCTCTCTCACACTCACACATACACACACACACTCTCTCTCCCTCCTCTCCTCTTTCCATCCCTCTCTTGATGGCCATCAAGGGGGCGGAAAATAAA
>VWZW01005671.1:2159131-2264253 GCA_013397115.1 Edolisoma coerulescens
AGGAGCTGGAGCTCGGTCCCGCGGAGCTGCTGCAGCGGGACGTGCTGCTGTCGGAGCTGCGCGGCTGCCGGGTGCGGCTCCGCGGCAACCCCAACACGCTGCGGGTGCGCGACTGCCACGGCTGCACCGTGCTCTGCGGGCCCGTGTCCACCTCCGTGCTGGTGGACGGCTGCAGCGGCTGCCTGCTGGCGCTGGCCTGCCAGCAGCTCCGCACCCACCGCACCCGCGACTGCCGGGTCTACGTGCAGGTGACCAGCCGGGCCGTAATCGAGGCCTGCAGTGAGGTCTCCTTCGCGCCCTACTCCTGGAGCTACCCTGGTATCGAGAGGGATTTCGAGTCGTCTGGGCTGGACAGAAACAGTAACAATTGGAACCTGGTGGATGACTTCGACTGGCTGGCGACCGACAAGCCTTCGCCCAACTGGAGCCTGATCTCCGAGCAGGAAAGAATCACTTGCTGGGACTGACTGCGGAGGCAGATCTGCTGTGCGAGAGATGGAAACGCATTGATCCACAAACTGTGGGACTTAATCCCGATATGCCATTAAATGATTCTATTCAGTATTTAAATTTTGAATTATAATATATGGCTGGATTTCTTAGTTGAAGATTACCAGTCAAATAGCGTTTACTGTTCTTACACAAGTTGCTGCTATAATCTCTATGTACCACTGTGGGATTTGCCAACTTCTGAAGTACCTCATTGTGAATTTTACCTAATTAACGTGGGGCAAAGGCGACTGATCCACAAACAACAGTGAGTCCCTGTTAGGGCTGTTGTGCTGTTTTTACTCGCCCAGGCAGAATCTGAATTAGCTGCAAGATGTGCAAACTGTACTGGAAAAAAAAGATCAAATACCTAATTTTTCATATTTTTGTGGTTTTCATGTTGCTGACAGCAGTACAGTGTATCTTATGGGGAGTGCAAGGCAGTACTGCTGTTAAGTAATGGGGGAAAAAAGGTTAATTTAAAGGAAGAGTTTGTTACTGCACAATGCAGCAGACTGAGATGCATCCTAGGCTATGAGATAATGGTGAGCCAGTTTCTGTTGATTCAGGTTAAGTCTGTAAGTTTCCTGTAGGTTTTTACTTCAAGTGAGATGAGTCTAAAGGATGAAAGTGTTCTAATAAACATCTAATGCTCTCCTAATATATTGATTGCTCGAAATTAACAAACCTATGGAGCCTGTATAAATACTAAAGCTTCACAATCTGTAAATGTTATGTGAAAGGATGCTCCTTCTGTAAGCAGCTCAGAGGCATCCATCAAGTGCTGAAGAACCTCACAGAAGCTGGGTTAACTGTTCCTCTGCAATCTGAAGCTTCAGGGGAGAGGTGTTCAGGGATGTCCCACTAGTTTACCAGACAACAGGCTTTTTGTGCTGTGATCCTAATTTGCAGCACTCTGCTACTGCACGAGTGCAATGGTGACAGAGGGAATCTGTAAAACAGAAAGATGAGGTGCTATAATCCAATTCCAAAATTGCATGTTATCTTGCATAAGTGCTGAGTAATTCACTCCTGCTGAATAGTAATTAAAAAGTAGCAGCACTGTGGAATGCAGTGTCTTTCCAGGGCCCTGTTAGTGGTGCTGAAGTGACCACTGTCCATACATAAAGCATACATAGCAGTTCTAGGTTTCTAAAACCCCTCCTTGTGGCATTTTGCAAGAAATAATGGTTTATCTTGCCTTAGCATAAAGCTTTATTTTAAAACTGCAGATTGTTTATGCTGTGCAGCCATCATCTATGTGCCTCTAACAGACACTAAATCCTAGCTGAACCATCAAAAACTGCACCACTGCCAGAAGTACCTGAAACTTCACTTGGGTGCTTGACTGGTTTTGAGCAGAAATTTTTTTTATGTAAGTTGTTTTCAGCATATTTAATTTAAAGGGGGAGGGGGAAAGGGATTTTTTTTTATATTCCTGACAACTTTCAGTTTTGTTTACTTCTGTTGATGTATATTTTTTTGACTGAATTGGATTTTGCATTTCAAATATACTTGTTTTGAATTGTTTCAGTTGTTCCTTTACTAATGATTCTTCTTTGCACTGACAGGATCATAAAATGATTTGAAGAATACACCTTCAGTCTTAATGTAATTACGTAATTTATAATCCTGTGTTAGAGGGAGGTGATCAGTTGAGGCTCTCAAGTATCTTAATTTTAACACTTCCTTCTTGGTACAGAACCTGATTTTGTAGTTAATTGTTCTCTGCAGATCCAGGTAGTGACAGATCAATCCCGTTAGCATCCTCTAGCCTTGAGACTGCAAAATGTTCAGCCTGTAAGAACTGCAGTAGCACCTTTGACCTACTTGCCCAAAGCTCTAAGCATTTACACCTCCTTCCTGTGGCGATGGATCCCGGCAGATCCAGACAGGGAGAGAGACTCCAGGCTGTGGCAGGGACCAGGGATGCACTCAGGCTTCCCAGTGCACTTCACACAGAAGTGCCGTGTCCTGTTCCAGTCCTTGGCCCATGGCATGCAGTACTGCCTGAATAAACAGAGCAGGAGTCAAAACATGGAAGTTTAAACTTCAATTTCTTTCTGAAATCGCTTCCTCGGGGATGTTTTTCACAAGTCAGTTATTGACATCCCAGCTCTTAATGTTTTCTTTCCTCCAAATACTTAACTTTGGTCAAACCACGGTTAGCAGGTAATACTCTTCAGGAACATGGTGCTAGACTATTACTTTCCCTTAAAGATTTAGCATTAGCCTTGTAATACAAAACAGGTAACTGGCTCTTGGTCTCAGGCATGGCATGAAATAAGGAAGTCCAATCTGAGAACAGCAAGCCCAGAAAAGTTTGGTCAGGCAAATACCTAAATTTGATTTATAGTTTTAAACATATGCCTTTATATATACACAGTTGCACGTGTTTCCATACATCTTTTTGAAATTACACTTTCCTAATGTAGAATCCTTGTAGGAGAAATTCAGAACTATTTTGGAACAGAAGTATGTTAGTGTCTTATGTGAACTCAAGCCCTAGTAAAGGTTTGCTGGCATGTTCACGGGCTGTTCAGTATAGAAATTGCAACTTTTTTGGGTCTCTAAGGAAGAGAAGCCAAACCCCTGTGTACTTCTAATCAGCTAGCAACACTGATTGTTTAAATTATTGTTATTTAATGTGGAAAAGAAAGTCACTGCTAGTATAAGCACTGGCAGGCTGCCATCTATGTGTCCCAGAATATTCCACTCTGACACCACAGCGCAGACACTGCAATACAATAACCCCCAGTATTCTGCAAGCCCTTTGAGGGAGGAAAGAGGCAAAATGCCATGTAGTGAGAGGATGCTACTTGATACCCCCAAATTACAGTTACTTGTTTGAGAATCCATTTTCCAGTCAAATCTAGTGGAAAGTAGCAACTCAGATGTATTGAGAACTATATTCTTAATAAGTATTTTTTTAAGTATTTAAAAGCATGGTAGAAGTAACTATATGTATGTATGTTTTACAGAACAGTTGGGTAGACATGGATATAAAATAATCTGTATTTTAAATTCTACAGCTATTGCTTAAAACTGAGCATTTCTTACCATCTGTCTTGGAAGGAAAAGGTTTTTTTTTTTATGTTGACATATATTAATGTTTTGGAAATAAGATGTTGGGGATATTTTGGGAGGTTTATACTATAGAGTCTAGATTATTTTGCTCTATCTAATTACAAAGTAAATATTGAACATGAAAAGACTAAAAGTCTAGTCCATGATATTTGTAGCTTCATCATGTCTTTAAGTTTTGCTTCAACTGACAAGGCATCAGAAAAATCACTTCCTGTCTTAAGCTATTTGTTCAAGAGGCCAAAAACATACCTTAAGTATGGAAGCAATGAGTGTCTGGTCTCAACAAGCAAGGAATTTTGTGCTATCTTTTCTCTAGATGATGCTCTTGATGGAGCATCTCCTACATCACATGGAAAAAAAACTCCTTCTAAGAGAGTGAGGAGTGTGTCATGACGTGCTCTGAGCTGCCAGCTGCAGGTGTCCAGGCTCCTGGGCTCCGCTAATGAAGCCTGCAATTTAGAAATACTCAGAGGGAAGGTTGGCCAGAGCTGAGCTGTGCCAGACTGTGCCAGACTGCCTCCATTCTCCCGGGTCAAGGAGACTTGCAGTGCCAGCCTGGTCAGAGGCACTTTGTCTTCCCGCTAATCACAGCTTGGAGACAGGAGAGCCACACACACTCAGTTTCTTCCCTCAGAGAAACAGGCAAAGAAAACACCTGGCAGTCTGAACTGCTGTGGGAACAAGCTAGTTTCAAGCCAGCTTGCCTAGGAGCAAGACAGACTGAAAATATGAAGTAAGAGAGAAAACTGTTCAAAGAAGCCCAGTGGATGAGGACGTTCAGGGACAGTAATTCCCCAACTATTTAAGAGCACCCCCAGCACCCGTTTGTCAGTGTGACCCGCACAGTGGCTGGGTTCACTTACCCTGCATAATGTACAACTGAAGTGAACAAAGTCTCTTCAAGAACTCTAGCTCTGGTTTGCATCTCAATGCCACCAGAATAACCGAGAAAATCTGTAAAATTCAAGAAATTCTTTAAAAATCACGTAGTATAAATTAATTAATGATGCTAGACATCACAAGGGGCTGAAAAACAAATGCCTGCCAGAGACAAAGATAGCAGAAACATCAGCACCATAAACCCCGTGCAAATTTGCCCTGAATAGAGGCTAACAGGGAGAAAGTTTATAAAAATAGCTGTGGGCATTGAGCTGCAGTACCATTTTCCACATCAAGTCAGGAAAGCAAAGTCCTGTTTCAAACATTTTTGAAAGACAGCCTGGTTGGACAACCCAAAATCTTTAAAGCCAGTGAAACTTCCTTAGTTCACCACAGGGCTGTTACTCTGTGTTTTAAAGTTCGTAGGTGTCTGTGGAGGAAATAAAAGTCCTATGCAAAGATACACAACACTGAACCCATGGGAGAAAACTGAGGCCATTTTCCAGGCCAGACAGAGCTTTGAGCATTGCCATTTGTTGAGGCACTGAGGGTAGCACAGACCAAAACTTGCCTCCAGAGAAGGAGCCAGGAGCTTTGTTGCTGCTTCCCATGGGGCCATCACCTCACCATGAGGTCTGTCCCAAGAGGGATCAACCCCCCTCGGTTCCCTTTGGAGTCTGGCATTTCCCTCTGTCTGCCCCTGCTTCTCTGAATAACAGGAGCAGAAATGGAGTTACTTGCATTCTCTCTTTATCCAGCCCTCTTTCATTTAAATAGATTCTGATGTGAGCTGTAGCAGAATTGCTGTGTGAAAAAACAGGTAAGAAATACATGCATAAGACAGTTTCCTACACACTTTTATGCATTATATTTTTGAAGGCTTGGATTTGTTTTTTCAAAGTTTCTTATTTAAGCAATAGCTGCATGTAGGCAAGGTTCAAATCTCAGTGGCTTTACCTGGAATTGTTTCAGGTTTTACTAAACAGCCAATTTCATCACATACAAGGAAAGACGGGAACAGCAAGAAAGAGGATCTATGCAACTTGGGGAAATTTCAGCATTTCCATTCACATCATGATCTGATTTATCTGGCTGACTGGAGGATCCACCTGTTGTGCTGAGATGTTTTCCAGCAGTAACGACTATCATGAGCTTTTTGTAAGCTTCTTTTAATTCCCAACATATTTGTTTCCCATTTCTGCAAGTATAAACTTTGATTTCTAACTCTAATTTTTTCAGCAGTGAATGCTACACCCCAGGCATCACAATAATACAAACAAATACTCATAATGACCATCCTGGGGGTTAAAAAAAAGCTGTTTTCTGAACATGTTACACACCACATGAATGATGGCTGAAATTCTGGGAACTACCCCAGAGCAAAACCACACCAAAACCCCCGCAGTGTGCCCCAGCAAAGTTCAGGAGCTACCGAGTCCAGCAGGTCATATCACCCTTCCCAGGATTTACAACAATCCCAGCAATGAATTTAGAACTTGCCTCTGTTTCCAGCCTCAGAACCTGCACTCGCCTCACATGCCACAAAAGTAGTAGCCTACCAAGTTACCTGTGTAAGGAGGAAAAAAGAAGTCATAAATCAGACTTTTCTCTGCCTGACAATCGTACAGTGAGGTACAGCATTTTTATCACATTGTTCCTCGGGAGTGGCCCTGTTCACACCACAGAGTTACAATTGAAAGCAAAACCGTAAGTGAGGGTACATGAGCAAACCTCTCTACACAATAGCTTCCCATCAAAGGTAAAACCAGACATCATTATTCTTGCAGTGAAATATAACCACTCCTAGGGAAAGGAAAGGGAAAAAAAAAGCCTCAGAAAGGCACACTTTTCATATCACAGAGCAGTGTGAAAGAAAGATTGGACCAGGAAATTACTCTTTTTACCAACTGAGGGCACTTCCATAGTTTAGGAGTATATGTATTTTATATCTTCTGCCTCTGAAGATAGATTAAGATTGGTCCAGGGCTGAGCACCAGACTGTTTAATAAATACCAGATTAAATTGTTTACATTCCTCTCTCTTAACTGATAAATTTGTAGCTTGTATGTAGGTTAACAGGCATAGCTTTTTGGAAAGGTATCAATATTGTATTGTTATACATACACATTATAATTTTTAACTAGATTTTGAATTTGAACAGATTCACGGTGAGATCAATAATAATGTGAATATTTCATTCTACCATTTTTTCCCTCCAATATTGGCATATGAATTATACATTTGAATTTAATAGACAACATCCGAGGAGACCATTAACTCAAACATTCTTGCAGCACTTAGCTTTTATCTGCTATGGATCAATTTCAGCATTTTCTATTTGAAGTAGAAAGCGGTAGTAAGTGCCAAACTAAAGACGAATCGCAGCCAAGAAAAAGCTTTTTAAGAAAAGCAGATGCCAGGCAAAAAGGGTTTTCTTTTTTAAACTGTCCACACCCCAAAACGCTTCTCGATGATCCCCCATCACCTTCCTCTCCCTTAGGTTGCTGTGCCAGAGACAGCCCTTGGCTTGCCAGTTTGTGCCGATGCTTGCATAGGGTTTGTCAGCTCCGTGTCTGGGATTATGGGGAAGCATTAATTCGCACTTTAAAAAGCGTTAACTTCATTTTTTGAAGGAAGCGTCAGAATACTGCTCACCAATCCCCTTTAAAACTCCCAAGCATGGCGAGTTAAATTGATGGGTGGGGTAGTTTTTGCCACTCCAAGTCCCCAGCTGGTATTGAACTACTGAAACTACTTAAACAGCACTTTTCCTAATCTGGGTTGTTTTGGTAGTGCTGATTGCTCTCTGTGATGACTTTAAGGGTACCACCCGAAGTCTCAAAGGTCTAATTAGTACGTGAGTGTCTCTTCCTAAACATCAGGTGAATTACTGATCATCTCCCAGCTAACACTAGCAATTTAGCAGTGATTTACGAGGACCCCTCCCTTTTCCTTTGTTTATAGGCAGAAGAGTGAATTCGGAGGGATCAGTGAGCCCTGAAGCATGTCCTGCATGTTCTACTTCAATACTTTTATTCCTGAATTAGAGGAAACACCGTAGTGTATACACTTACATGATTTTGCTGCATCAGATTTATCATGGGTATCTAAACGTTAAATTATTAAAATGACAGGTATTCAGACTCATCTGCTGAATATGAAATTACCAGAGCAGCACCAGGCTTACATCTGCTGTGGGCAGGTTTACTACTTTTTGTCCTGCAGGAAATATTTCATTGTATATCCTTATGACCCACAGACCTGATAGAGAAATCTTTTCCACTTTAATTACAGTTTCACTGTCATCACTGACAAGAAAGGAAATGGTTTCAAGTTCCTTTATCTGGAAATAAGTCCAGGCTGTCAGATAAAGACACTTTCCATACTCAAGTCTCTTAGCTGAGCCCTGAAAGAGTCAGTGAAACGCAACATGTGCTGCATTGGCTGTGGGATATTTTGCCAGGAGAGATGCTATTTCAGCACCATGACTTATTGCACAAAAACATGAATAGGCTCTCCCAAGAAACAGCACTTCTCATCCACTTCACGGCAAGAGGAGAGAATAGCTCCTGATGGATAATCACCTTCCCTGTCTCGTCTTACACACTCTTCACCGGCCAGGGCAGCAGCAAGGCAAACAACCAGGCTTGCTTTAGAAAAATCCTAGCTAACAGCTGCTCTCCAGCTCACTGCAATAGCACCAGCATGGGCTGGGAAAGGTCCACCACAAAAACCTTCTATTAGGACAGGAAGAAGTAGTGAGTTGCCAGCCTTTGTCCTTCCTGAAAGAACCTTCAGCACTCCAGGATCTCAAATGGTAACTGAGCAGCATCCACGGTACCACAGAGCTGCAGAACACCAAAATGCTATTTTTCAGTGCTTGGGCTTTTTAATTATTATCATTACTATTTTTCACACTTGCCTTCCTCCTAGCAAATCCCTTCCCTTCTCTGTCCCCGAGGGCTGGTGGCCATGCTGCTGACAGCCACTAGAGGATGCCCCCATGGACTTGGGTGGTGGCAGCAGCAGGTCTGGTTGACAGGCAAGAGAGAATCCTCCCAGTCCCTCTTCTGGGGCTGCTCCTTCCTCCCTTGCAGCATTAGCATCCATGCCCTCACACACCTGCAGGAGAATTTTCCATTGCTAGAGGTTGCCTGAGGTCAATTTTGCGTTGTGGTGGCAGGGGTGAGCCAGCGCAGGAATTTCCCAGTAGCTCCAGACCTCTGCGGGGTGAGAGGGAGATGGTATTTCAAAGCAAGCAGAACTCCTCAAGCAGTGGAGAGAGTAAAAGCCCGGCACCTCTGCCTGCCTGAAGCAGGTGTGCGGTGCAAGGAGGAGGCCACAGCCACAGAAAGGGGTTGTACCCTCCTCTCTGCCCACTGCAGCATGAAAGCAGAGCTGGCTGCAGGTCCTTCAGCAGAGCCCGAGGACCCTCAGGATGCTCCCTTCCACTCGGATGCAACATCCCCAGGGTCCCTCTCCAGCTCCTGAGTTGAATTCCTCCCTGGTGGGTCTACTTGGGCATCCCTGCTCCCCTCTCTGGCCTGGTGATTATCCAGTAAGCTGCTCATGCCAGATCACTTTTTATAAAAGCATCTCTAGATTTCAGCCCAGGCTTTATTTATTGAGTTTCTCTGCACTTTTCCTTTCGCCTGCTCTGCTGCCAAGACCCAGAGTTGGTACAAGCCCTGAAAGTAAATAGAAAATGCCACGCTTCGTTTTTTTAGGTCACCATAAACTACACGCTTATCTGCTTTCTGAACACATAAGCCACAGGATGTCATCTCAAGTCAACACAGAAGGATAAGGACTAGGACGTGGGTTTGGCTGAAGATATGAATATAACAGGATCACGGTGAGGAAGTGTATGTTTGTATACAAACAGCCTTTTTTAATCCAGAGCCTTCTTCCTTTTTCCTCAAAGGTTCCATATTCTTCTGGCAACAAATATCTTTTTATATCTCTGGGGTTTCATATTCTGCCCAGCAGCCTATCATAGGAGAGCACAAATCTACTAAATAGTAAAATGAGGGATTACTTCCACTCATCTGTTGACAGACATTTCTCCAAATTGGATCAAATGATTAAAGGTATTAGAATGACGTCTTGCAGATCCAGATCAAATCATTTGAAACCTTGAGAGTGTTTCTCCTTCGCTTGGAAGAAACCACCAGAAATAGTTGTGGGTGCTAATTGCCCATTATTCTCACTAATGTGAAATTGTTAATTGGGACCTTCGAATATTTTACTTGCTTGAATCCTAACCGAGGGACTTCAAGATGGAAGGACTGTGCAGTGGCTCGCTTCTCGATGTGCCGTTCGGGATCTCTTCCGACGCCTGAATGGTTCTTCCTCGAGTTGCTTACGCTGAGAAGAGGGGTCCAGGCTGTGAAATCTTCCAACATCTCCCACTACAAAGATGGCACTGCTGAAAGTCAAATTCAATCAGAAGAAACGGGTAAAACTAGCGCAGGGACTATGGCTCATGAACTGGCTTTCGGTGCTTGCTGGAATCCTTGTTTTTAGCATGGGATTGTTCCTCAAAATTGAGCTCCGGAAGCGAAGCGAAGTGATGGACAATTCTGAAAGCCACTTTGTGCCCAATTCTTTGATATTGATGGGTATATTATCCTGCGCCTTCAATGGTTTTGCTGGAAAAATTTGTTACGATTCTCTGGATCCCGCTAAGTTTGCCAAGTGGAAGCCTTTGCTGAAACCTTACCTGGCACTATGCTGCGTCTTTAACATACTCGTTTTCTTCGTTGCTCTGGTGTGCTTTCTCATGCGGGGCTCCCTGGACAGCACCCTGGCCCAGGGGCTCAAGAACGGCATGAAGTTCTACCGGGACACGGACACCCCTGGAAGGTGCTTCATGAAGAAGACCATTGACATGCTCCAGATTGAGTTCAAGTGCTGTGGCAACAACGGCTACAAAGATTGGTTCGAAATCCAGTGGATCAGCAACAGATATCTGGACTTCAGCTCCAAAGAAGTGAAAGAGTAAGTGACTTACTGGGGTTTGTATCACGTAGTATCGATTGTTTGATCAATATTATCCTCAAGTGCCAACAGGCACTGACTGGAGGGGGGGTTGTATAAAATGAGATCTTGTGTAATAAAGCATCCCAAATGATCAGCTAGATTGCTTCCTCCCCTGGTAAATTTCTCTAAAGTCATCCATAACGTGAGATATAAAGCACCAAAATACAATTCTCACTCTTACTCAGTGTGATGGAAACAGACTTAATATTTTTTACTGTCTTTTACTGCTTTGTAAACCCATTACCTTGAGCCACACTCCCAAAATCAACAGGAAAGTATCAGAACTTTACTAATCCTTAAGAAGATGTCAGTGTGATTTATTAATTTCCTAAATAAAGAATTCCCTGGAGAGATACTGTTGACACCACTTTTAAAACTCCACTTAGATATTGGCAGCTAATCAGCCGCATGGAAATAAATAGAGGCAGTAACACTTTGCCAATAACTAGTGTGTTTTAGATCCTTAAGATTTAGAATTTTATTTTTATTTTCACTCAATGAACTGCTTCAGTGCGTGATAATACTGAGCACCAATTGATGTTCCTAGCTTTACACAGTGGCCCTTTAGCCATATGTATTTTAAGTTCTCTCCTATGCCTAATTTTTTAAAACCTCACATGAAAGCAGCACTAGTTTATTGTTCCTATACAAACCAGACCAGGTTGTTGACCAGAAACACCTTAATGGCTTTGATGTCAGTGCCCAAAGAGGCAGTAATCCCAAAATCAGGTTAGGTGCAGTAAGCTCAAGCAGAAAATAAACATGAGAACAAAATGAACCTTTGAAATTAAAAAAAAAAGCATTGGGCATAAATGCCCACAACCTTTTAAAAAATTAAGCACTGGGGAAAGAGATGGTTATTCCGAGTTCTTTGGGAACATCATTCATTAACGTTTATTCTCTGTGGTTGCATAATGGGTCCTGTAAACTGGAAGCAATTTGCCCTTTAAATATACTGCCTGTATTTAAAATGTCTGAAGTAATTTTGAAAAAAAGCTTTGTGTATCTCTTGGGATCTCTTAGGATGCCTGCCTGGCTGTGTAAATGGTATTTCACTTGTGTGTGTCTCTCTGCGTGTTCTTTTGACTTGTTGGGTGGTCTGGTTGTTTCTGCAATTCTGAATGAGGATTTTTTAGTGAAAACTGTTGCAGATTGAACCCATTGCACTGCAGGGTTATAACAAATACATTCACTGTTTAATAAGGGGGTGTTTCCATTGCGAAGGTATGCCCATGGATATAAATAACTACTTGAAAAAACCTTGCCAGCATTATATGGAGATTTGAGAGCTGTAACTTAATCCAGCAGCAGTGGAAGGGCAACGCACAGAGGGAAAACAAGGTTATACTGTCCTTAATAACTGATGCCTTGTTTGGGACTGAGACTCAAGGTAATTTCTTTGTACTACTGAGGCAGGAAATAGGGTATTAAAAATCTACAGATGGTGGTTTGTGAATTCAAGGTTTGTACTATGTGGTGATGCATAATCTCTGCTCCCATTCCTGGTGGGATAGTCTGGCCCCTTTGAAGCCAATAGTAAAGTTCTCCTTAATTCCAGGGAAGGTGAGAGTCTGTCCCCCACAATGGGATTTTTATATTATTTGTAGAGCAAAGGCCTGATCCAATCTTTCTGAAACTGGTGGAGCATTTACACATGAATGGGACTTACACCCAATCCCGAGCACACTTTACGTTTAAAGAGAAAACCTCAACTGCGTTTGCTGTTTAGATATATTTAGGTCATGACTGCAAAGTGGAATTTTCCTTCACCAGGTTGTTGGAATCACCTCTCTCTCTGTGACACAATTTTAAAATATCCACATAGAAAGCTACAAGTGACACTCGGATTTTTTTTTTGCATCTCTAGACCACTGGGGCTCTCCATTCTGTCATTTCTAAGCAGAATAGCCTGTTTTAGAACTGCAGTCCTTTTATTATAGTTTTTTGCAAAGTCTGTGGAACTATTTGCCTTCTAAGTTATCTTCTATCTAAACATCTCCTAAGACACCAGGCTAAATGACTGTTTACAGAGAACAACCACAGTGTCAGATGAACAATAGTTGGAGAGCTCCTGCAAGGACTTTGGAAATTTTGCAACATCCTGTTGCTGAAGCACATTTCATATTTTCAATACTGGCTACTTTCCCAAGCCAAGAATAAATGCACAACCCCTCCCTGGAGGTATTATCATCAAAAAGAAGCTATTAGGTTTGCTGGATCAATGGTCTATCTGGATATGGTGGGTCCTAAGGCTGTTCTGGGTTCTTTTCCAAGCTCAGGTCAGCTCCAGCACCTCCCTTCCACCCTAACTATGCTGCGATCACTCTTTTCTGACTGCCCCTCCTGAATTCTCTCTGCCATTTACTTTTGTTAAAAATTAATTTCTTTGAAGAAGTGACCCGAGAGCGTGCATTTCCACTGGGAAGAGTTAATTACAGACTCAGATATAGAAAAGGATTTTGGGGAGGAAGAACACCCTGGACAAGCACCACTGTGTGAACAAGGGGACACGGAGAAAAGGCATGGTGGAAAACCCTCCCTGCCTTTGCTTTCCTTCCTTGTGCAGATTTTCTCCTGGATATCTTTGTGTGTGTCTGTGTGTCTGTGTGTCTGTGTGTGGGTATTCACGCTTCCCTCTGCCCTTGCCTGTAGTCGAATCAAAAGCAACGTGGACGGGAGGTACCTGGTGGACGGCGTCCCCTTCAGCTGCTGCAACCCCAGCTCCCCCAGGCCCTGCATCCAGTACCAGGTCACCAACAACTCTGCCCACTACAGCTACGACTACCAAACCGAGGAGCTCAACCTGTGGCGCCGCGGCTGCCGGGAAGCGCTCCTCAGCTACTACAGCAGCATGATGAGCTCCATGGGCGCCGTCGTGCTCCTCGTCTGGCTCTTTGAGGTAACCCTCTCCCCTCAGACGCACTGCAGGGAAGCGCCAGCTCTGCAGGAGCAGGGCATTTTTTGGCGTGGACCTCTGAGTGAAAATCAAATCTATTCAAAATAAACTTCCCCGTCGTTTGGCTGAGAAAATATCTAATAGCTAGCAACTGAGTAAGGGCTAAAAGGTCCCAGGCTGGAGACAGAGCTGGGGTGAGTGTGGGATCACAGAGCCCTCTTGCAGAGCAGGGGGCCAGAGCCTCGAGTATCCCACAGCAAGAGGGAAAAAGGGAGTGATTTTCTGTCAAAGGCAAGGTGCTGAGCAGGGAAGAGAGTGCGAGGGCTCTGCTGTCCAGATACATTAATTTTACATGTGTCACCACTTGTGGGGAATGAGAAATACAAAAAAGCAGCACATCAGAAAGGTGTAACAGCAATTAGTGGGACAGAAAGTGCAGGTAAAGGGTTTACACACTGAAGAAAATAAGACTTTAAGCCACTCACAGAGGAACGATTTCAAGGCAGCATGGGAACCTTCATTAGCTCCACCAAGGTTTTTGGTCAGAAAAAGTGGTTTAGGTGGGGCAGGTGGATTAAATTGATTTTATTCTGCTTCCCAAAACCACGATGCAAATGCAAACAGGTGCCAACACTGCCCAGTGCAGGTGTTTGTGGGCACCATAACCCAAAGTGCAGTTCAAAACTGTTCATCCAATGTGAGGAAAACATGTCCTCCTGCCTGTGGGAGATGGCCAGTTTTCCAGCCAGGGTGCTTAATCAACACTAATGCTCGGGGTGCGTGGGCTGGCAGCGGCACGAGGGCTGGCATGTGAGGTGCTGGATGCAGAGATCAGGCAGGACCCGCATGGGAGGGTGCAGCTCCCTGGGGTGCAGCAGATCCTTTCCAACCCTTGGAATGGCTGCTGCAAATGGCATTGCCTATTTTAAATTATTCAGCTGCCTTTTAAAAATTTTAGATACATGCAAATTTAAAAAAGATGAGTTGCATTTTGATACAAGCACTGGCCTACAGCCTTCCAGGAATGAAAATGCTTTTTAGAAAATAAACACCTACCTAAATCTGTGAACTGAAAAAAAAACCATAAAGTTGTTGTTTTAAAAATAACTGCTCCAAACTGCAGAGAAATGTACTACCTCTTTGCACTGTTATTCTGGTAACAAAAGAAAGAGAAGGTCTTTATTTTAGCCCAGATTCAAATGCAGAGTTCTTGAAGAGAGGGGAATTTTAACTATATTTGAAAGTCATGAAGAAATTCAAAAACTCTGGGGAAAAATGCACAAAAATACCAATTCCAGCTGCAAAAAATCATGACTAGGAACCTGTAACACACCTCTGATAACTTGCAGGAGATTAATGACAGTGATATGTTAGCATTAATAGCAGTGATAAAAATGCAGTATTTTATGTCTAACTCTTCAAAGTACAACTGGGTATTTTTTTCAACCTGTGGCATAATGAGAAATAAGATCTTCTTTTCTTTGTCTTTTTCAAAATAGAAGGTGAGACTTTTTTTCAGGCAATCAGAGGACTTTTAGGGCAAAACTTTAAAGATGCGACACGATCCTGGGTTACAATAACTTGCCCTCCTGAATATTTATGACTTGCCTGATATTCTGCCATAAATGGCCCAGATTTGGGTCTGAAATTGCCTTTGCTTTTAAGGCAAACTTTGAAGGGAGGAAGCAAAGCAGGAAACAGATATCATTCCCTTGAAATATAACCACTTCCTTATTCCAGTCAGGATAGGAAACAATTTTATGTTGAGTAGGAGGGCAGCAGAGGTCCCAACTCCTAGCCAAGGTAAGTGTGGGTCTGAGCAGGGTGAGCCCAGGGGGCAGTGGTTGTGCTGGCTCTGCACTTCTCATTTCCCCTTTGAAGGAAACTTCCTTCTTCTTCCTGCAAAGTCACAGAAAAGTGCAAAAGCAAAATCCTGGGTTGCTTTGCACCTGCAGCCACCGTGGACTCAGACCAAGTACTTCTCCAGCAAAGCCTTTCTGGGGGCTGTGGAGGACCCTTCCAGCTGGGTTGGTGGAATTGAGGTGTGGGAAGGGGGAGAGAACATGGAGGGAAATAATAATCACAGCTGTTATTCTGAGCTGTAGCAAAAGGTAAGGTGCCAAACAGATGTAGGGACCTCAGGGAAGGCCATTTCTATTTCACCTTTCTATGTTAGGCACGAGGAAGAATGAACCTGTTTTGAAATATCAGAACTTCTATTTGAAAAGAATGCTAATATCTAGAAGCTGCTTTTCCTAACAAAAGCTGTAGGCTTCCCATGAGTGACAACTGGTCATGAGGATGACAAAAAAAGATCACACCCTGCTCTGGCTAAGCCGCCTCAGGCTAAACCCTGGCAAACAGATGGGCTTCGCTGCAGAAGGTCAAGAAGAGCAAGCCTGGATGTCTTCTTGACCTGCCTCAGCCAGCAAAGAGGAAAAGAGGGGTTCAAGGGTGCCCTGAATAGAGCATTTGGAAAGGAATAGAGGGCTGAGGCTGGTTCCTGAGATGCTCCAGGTCCTCCACTTGTGCAAACATGTGGGTCTCAACAGGTCACAGATGCTGCAACAGCCAAGACCCTGGGATTCACCCCACATGTGCCACAGACCGGGCCCAGACTGAGCTCCAGGAGAGCACTGCAACATTCACAGGAGGCACATTGCATGTCCTGTGCTGGAGAGTAAACTCTCTGATGCATTGAACAGTAGGCGTGAACTCCTGATAATCTCCAAAAGCAGCCCACAGGCAGCAGGGACCCTCCAGATGGACACAGTTTGCTCTGTTGGCCCAGATGGAGAGACTGAGCGTGCTGTGGTGCAGGGGACACACCAGCCCAGCCTGCGCAGCTCTAGCCCTGGAGAAACACCTTGGCCATGTTCTTCCTGGCACTTTAGAGTTGCTGTAAAATGACAAGAGTTTCCATGACAGGGAAATCATCAGGCAGCAAGGCTGGCCTCGCTCTGGGGCTCTGACACCCCAGCCTTCTGTGCTGAGTTGTGGTTAAGCTCAAATCTACAACTCACAGACTGGTTAAGGTTGGAGGTTTAGCTGTGGCCTCACCAGGGCTGAGCAGAGGGGAAGAAGAATCATGTTCCTCAACCTGCTGGCAATTCTTTGTCTCATGCAGCCCGGGATACCATTTTCCTGCTTTGCCACAAGGGCACATTGTTGGCTCAGGGACAACTTGGTGTCATCCAGAGCCCCAAGGCCCTTTGCTGCCAAGCTGCTGTCAGCCAGGCACCCCCAGCACATACCGGTGCATGGAGTTCTGCCTTCCCTGGTGCAAGACTTCAGCTAAACTCATGTTCCAAGACTCTCTGTGATCATATAGGAGATAAACTAATTTACCAGATACTTGTCTCAAACTTCCTGGACTCTCTTCTCACCTGGCAGGGAAGGCAGGCTCAGGTCAATGGGGGTGACAAGAGCTCAGACATTTTCCATTGCTTTTAAGGAATCTCAGCTTCAGGGACTCAAAATCTTGCTTAGAAAGGTTTTTAAGGAAACAAAGTCTTAAACTGAGAGAAAATGTCACAAAATCTCATCCAAGGACAGGTCAGATGCTCAGTGCTGCACAGGCACCTTTCTTTCTGAAAGCATGATAATATTTAGTGACTTAGAGCCATCCAGGAAGCCAGTACACCTACTTTGGCTGTCAAATAGTGGCACTTGGCAAGTCAATCACAAAACAAAGCTCCTGCTGACATGCAGCGAGGCAGCACAAGTAGAGAGCAGCGTGGAGGCCATTTCCTGCACCCAGCCCTGTTAATCTACATTTGCAACAGCCATTGATTTCAAAGGTATCAGTCTCATGAGCGAGAGCAGCAAAACTGGGACTCAGAGTGGAAGGAAGATGTCAAAAGCATTAAATCCCAAGACTAAGGTGATGGGATTTGTCACTTCCTGTGACTTTTATAGAATAGTGTTTTAACTGATTTAAGTCATCATAGTATTGGCTAGAAGAGACTATTTCCAGACTCAGACCCACTGGAAACTTCCTTAGTGACCAAAGTGTGGCTGGTCATACATTCCTGTGTTAAGCAGTAAGAACATTTGCCTTTGGATATGGAAGTATTTGATGAAGCTTGTTTGTTTGACCAATGTTTTTCCCTTTCTGATCTTGAGCGAAGGCAGAGAAATATGAACATCTGCAAATTTTGAGAGTAGCCAAATACAGCTTTAGTCTTCCAAGAGTTTGGAGACACTGATCATGCACAAGTAGGATGACCCCAGTAGACAGGCTGATGGATGGTCCATGGAAGCACATGCTTGGGTAGTCCCTCAAGTCCAAAAGCCAGATGTGAATTCTGCCATTGGCCACGCCATGTGGCTGAATCCCAACCTCAAATCTGCCGGCCTCTTTAGCCATCAGGGTTTAGGAGGACCAAAGGTAATCAGTTCCTTGGGAAATTGGATAGGGTAATGGAGGCATCGTACTTCCCTTAGAGAACAAATCCTATGAGGCCTTGACAGCAGTAAGTGTTCTCCATCTGAGCTTTACCCAGCACTTGAAGGACCCAACCAATCTTACAGCTGCCTCATCCCAACCACCTGCCCTACCACATCACCAGGCTGGCTCTTCTGGGAGCTGCTCTTCTTTCCTTCTCCACTTCACTCATCAATCCCTTTTCTTCGCAAGCACCACAAGGATGAGGTCAGATTGTTCTGAATGGTGTTAGAAGGCAGGAGACTGGCTAAAAACACACTTTCTCTCTGGAGGCAGGTGCAGGGTGTTGCCAGTGTCAGCGGTGTTACACAGTACAGTAGAAAAAGTCTCAGTCAGAGCTGCTGGGACGAGGTAATATTTAATCAGAAATACAAATTTGTTTTAGATGGAACCAGGAAGTGATCATCTGCTGCCTTGGTTTCCTTATTTGCACATACCTATATTAAAACAAAATCAGAATCTGAAGTAGACAAACTGATGGCTCAAATCCTAATGCTGCTCCATTCTGCAGAGATGCTGATTCATTAATATCTCCTTGATCAGCTTAATATACTCACCAAACATATTAAGGTCAATGCAAAGTCAAAATATTTAGTTAAAATTAAGTGGGTGGTGGCCAAGGACGTTGTTGCACATCCAACCTGCTCTGTGGACATCCTGTGCACAGCAGCCGGGGATGCAGTAAAACCTCCCAGGAGGCACCGACACTGATGGGGCACATGGAGAGGCCCCTTGGGCACCCGGCCCCTCAGAGCTGCTGCTCACACCAGCAGCCCAGGCTGCCCACAGCAGGGGACAGTGAGGGTGGGACGGGAGTGTCCAGGTCTGGCTGACGCTCTCTGCCTTTCCCGTTGCCTGGCACAGATGGTGGTGATGGTTGGCTTGCGCCTGCTGCACACCTCCCTGGAAAGCATTGCCAATCCCGAAGACCCCGAATGTGAAAGCGAAGGGTGGATCCTGGAGAACAGCCTGAAGGACACTTTCAAATCTGCACTGGAGAATTT
Source organism: Edolisoma coerulescens (assembly GCA_013397115.1). Taxonomy (NCBI): domain Eukaryota; kingdom Metazoa; phylum Chordata; class Aves; order Passeriformes; family Campephagidae; genus Edolisoma; species Edolisoma coerulescens. The sequence continues at coordinate 2,177,976 of VWZW01005671.1, forward strand.
GAAAAAGCTGGGTAAGTTCAACCAGGTGGAAGCAGGGCCCGAAGGAGAGGAAGGTGAGAAGACGCCAGCCATCACAACGGTCAGTTGAGCTGCTCATTGAGGTGGACTTTTTCTCAGAGAAAAATAACACAAACTGAGAATTGTGAATATATCTACATTTTAAAAGCTATGTATCGACCAGCAGAATACACATTTCTACGCATGTTCACTTTTGTACATGGGAGCATACTACATAGTGCACCTTGGGATAAAACATTTATCCACAATGTGAGTACACCATATCCATATCCTTTTGGGGATATGACCCCAACTAGGACTTGAAATATTCATGTGTTCCCTTATCAGAGACAGTTAGCTTAAGAGAAAAAAAAAACCTAAAAAAAAAAAGATTGCTGGCATCACACGGTGATCCATTCCATCTTATTTTGAAATTAAAGTGGAATCTGAAAAATTAATATTTTTTGCTCAAGTTGTTTCATCAGCATACTTTCTGTACTCCAGCTTTTAAGGACAAACAGATTGGGTTTCTGGAGAATAACATGATAGAATTCAAAGAAAGAAGGATTTCCAGAATTGTATATAACTTAGTATACAGGTATTTTGACAAACCTCTCATATGTGATTTTTGTTAATGTGCTAAGCAATGGTATTTTCTGCTGTATTCTTAAGATGTACATAGAACAAAATGCAAACTTATGCTGAGAATTTATGTACTAAGCAAAAGTTGTAATTTAATGAAGCAGCCAAGCATCATGAAAACAACATTCAGGTAAGATTCATGGGGTTTGTTTCTCAGGGCTTTTTTGCAGGCTGTGTATCTTGAAAGTATGTGTTGTAGACTTACGCTTCACCTTGTATTTAAATTCTTCGCAGAAGCTTAGAAGATTCGTCTTGTAGTGGGTGGAATCCAAGCTATGAGCATGTTCCAGTTATGGTTACTCTGGACATTTTACAGAGTATGTCATCTCATAACTTGCTCCAGAATATTCAAGCCCAACTATTTTTAAGGCAAGAAAAAGACAAACCCAAAGCCAGACAGGCCACTTAGAACTCACATTTTAAATGTTTTCCAGGGGCCTAGAAAATGGATACTATTCATTCTCAAGTGCATCAAGCCTCACCCTTTCAGCCCAGGGAAAACTACGTTTAAATCAATCCCCAATGTGCAAATTTTACTTTTCTTTATCAGTGAGAGTGTACTCCTCGTTACATCTTTTAAATCAAAGGGAAGGCACATTTTGCATATGCTGCATCTCTCCAAACATACTGTCATAGCTGGAGGATCCTGTTCTCATATACCAAGTTGGAATAAATTATGGGAAGAGTTTGCTGTGGTGTGCAGCCTCTAATAAGGGAACAGAGCATCATCTTGAGTTTATTTTCAGCTGCCAGATAATTTCAGCTAAAGGGAAAGAAACCCAAGAGAACAAGCCCCAGCCTCCTGCACCAATGATTGCAGACACCTCAGTCCCTCTCTGCAAGCCAGGCACCACATTATATTTACCCTGGCTGTGCAAACCCTCTGCCTCTCGGGGGTGTACGTGGGAGAGGTTTCTCACTGGGTCCCTTCTCCCTGGCTGGTGGCCGGCCCTCAAAGGGAGCAGTGTTTGCAGCTGTGTAACCATTGCACAGCCCACTGGTTTTCGTTCTTAATCACTTGTGCACTTGCCCCAGCAGCACTAAGCTCCTCCAGCTTCTGTCCAAATTCCTTCTAGGGTGGACAGATCAGTTCAAGGCAGGACAGGTAGGGATGTGTCTGTACATCAAGCCATCGTTTCCATCTCAGTGCCCAGGCTGTTTCAGGCCACTTGCACGCAAGGTTTGATTTTGACAGGTGTCTGTGGTGTCCTTTCACTTTCTCAAAGCTTGTCAAAGCTTTTAACTTTAGTTATGATCATGAATTTAGTTACAATATTGAATTTAAAAGCCACTCTCCTCTTCTGTGCATAAGACTGACTAGGACAAGGGCACTGACAAAAGGCCAACTTGCTACTCACCACAGCCTATCGTCTCTTGCTCTGCTGAGGGACAGAACTGTACGAGCCAGAGCAGCTCCTCCCTGCTCAGTAGGACGTCACTGGGGCCGGCTGCCCCTCTCAGCTGGTTCATTAGGGAAGAACAGGATTTTGGATGGCACACGATGCGGTCACGTGTACCAGAGAAGAACAACTCAGAGGAGTCACATGTGGATAGGAGCTGCGTTACAAGGATTAATTACAGTCTTTCCTTGTGAGGCTTCAGCGTGATCTATACCAGTTATTTGACTAGATGTCTGCATTTTCAAAGAGATCTAGATTTATTGCTGCCCTAGAAATCTGGCTTAGGCCACTAATTTAGACAGGACTCTTCAATTATTCGTGGTCTCTCTTTTTTATCAGATTATTGCTAAAGCAACATAACAAATTTTCAAACCATTGTTTCAATGCCACATTGGAGAAGCCAGTTCCCAGAGCAATGGTATCAGGCAGGCAAAGAGACCATCTGAAACAGGTTTATGAAGAACAGTACTGGAACCAGGGAACAAAGAGTATATGGGCTAATGCTGTCTAAAATAAAGCCTCCTGGTTGATGAAGATCTTTGTGACATCTTACGATTACCACAAGATTGCAATATGACTGCTTTGTAACATATTACATGTAATATATCACTCGTCCAGTCTTACACATACTTACTTGTGATACTGCAAATGCTGTTCTAGATAAAGATATTTCTGCTGACTGCAAATGTAAATTTAGGTATTAAAATGTTATTGCAAGTAAAGATCTCTTTAAAGAAAATGTTTAAATATATACAATTCAATACAGATTTCTTTAATTTACATTACTGCTGACTTTTTCCTTCTGAATTCATTTTTTCAATCTGTTTTATGTGTCTCTATATGTCGGAAGTTTTTCCCCACCCCTATACAATGCTCTGAGAGAAAGCAAACCTTCCTTTTTCATGTGCCCAGCTAAGCTCAGGATGTGCAAGCAGACCCTTAAATCACCTGCCTCTTACCAGAAACAGCATTTGCTGTACTATTTTAACAGCATCCTCTTGTAGTACATAGGAATTAAAAAATCTTCACAGCCACGACCGTGATGTTCTGGTCACGCTGAACCAGTGAAACCACTGCCATCCTCAGGATCTTTGACAATCAGCTGGGTTTATAACCTCTTTTTCTCCCCCTGTTTAAATCTATCTTGCAATAGACATTCAAAAGAACGCATTGTTCTTATTTTAAATATAAGTCTAAAGCTCACAAAGTCAAATCTCCCTGCAGCAATCTGATGACTTCCAGAGCCGTGCCCTGATTTTCAAACTAATAAACTTCAGAAGGATGTGAGCTTAATTCATGCGAACCAGGCCACTTCTTTTTAGGTACCTCCATATTGATTAGCGGCTTAAATCCAAGTACCCAGATCTGAGAGCCAGCCCAAGGCCTTGAAGTGTCAACTCTTAAGAAATATCACTTCTAAAAGAAATGACAAAAAGTGCACTATTTTGCCGATGACATTTATTTGAAGGGGCACAGAACATTGACTTAAAGTGGTTTAAAGGAGGAAATATAAACAGCTTCCTTAAAGCTATTAGTTCCTAAGTAGCCTTAATACAATTGATAAGATTAGCCTCCATGCATTACATGGGCTTGGGCATTTTGTAATACCACACAAATACAAGTGTGCAGCTTAGCAAAGAGCATGGGAATGCTATATCGGGCTCACAGGCACCACAGACTTCCTAGGTGATGGGCTGGGATGATTTTCAAGGCTGATATAAAGAAAAAGGGATCCCAGCAAAAACACTTACTGATTTACACCCAACTGACTTGTTTTGTAAAAGAAGCCAACGCTGCTTTTAGCATACCCACCGGAAAACGGGGACGGATCACAAATGCTTATTAAAAAAAAAAAAAAAAAGAAAGAGCATTATTGGAGATTAGTTAATTAAGAGATAAGGCCAGAAAAATAGAATGGAACCATGTGATAACAGCCCCCTGCGGGGAAGACACGGGCTTAGCCAAATTTATTTCTGGCAACAGCAATGCAGCTATCTCAAATCTGAAGTAATGCCTACGTGGAACTTTCTTTGAATTTTATCAGACCTATAGTGTTCAGTGACTGACTGAAACACTGAAGTAGTAAAACCCCTCTCTCAAAGCACCTGCACTTGCTGTTCCCATGTCATTTCACAGGTATATCTGAATTCGGATCCAAAGCACAGTTGTGAGGTGGGAAAGCTGTAGGAAACCTTGGCCTGGAGCTCAGCTTTGTAGATTCTCCATCACAGTCTCTGCGGCACCCTGCCCTGGGGAACATCCCCTTTTTGAAGTCTCCCCTCACATCTGGTGCCAGAGGGAGGCTGAGCAGGGCTCCCACCTCCCATCCCACCAGCTCCCCACAAAGCACACACAAACAACTACTCTTGCCTGATTGTTTCTACCAAGAGGATAGCCCATAAACCACAACGAAGTGCATTTCCACAGCTTGTTCTCAAAGCTCTCCAGAGCAAAGGGTGGTGCGGCCATCAGAGGAACCAGGCAAACGGTGAAACAAGGACCGAAGGGCAGGTCTGCAGCCTGCCACCAAAATGATGCACACCCCCTGCACCAGGCAACCAAGCACCACGTTCCCAGGCAAAACAGGGTCAAGCATTACAAAGCAGAAGTGAGGAGACTTGGGCACGTGAAACTTGGAAAGGCACAACTGCAGCTGGAGGGTGATGAAAGGAGGAGAACAAAGCACTAGGTCTCAGGCACACAATTCCCCAGACTGACTCCCTTGGTAATAGGGTGAAAATGTTTAATTCTTGAGAAAAAAACCCCACAGAAGTCACTATGAAATCTGTGATGATACAGAATTTACCAGCAGCACCAAAGAAATGCTATCCTTCCCTGCTGGAGACACACAGAGCCCATGCTACCCAAGCTGGAAGGAGACTCTGGCTGTGTTCATCAGTTCCAGGGCACACACAATCCCCAAACACAAAGTTTTCCTCTTAAAAATCACCTCTGCCTTCCCAGCCACTTAAATAACCTGTCCTGAGGGTGGCACAGCTGTGCCTCAGACAGACACTTTTCCAAATGGGTGTGAGTTTTCCCACTGACACACGTGTTTTCTTCGGCACAAGTAACAGGCTAAGGTTAAAAATGACAAAAACACAGGGGGAACCAACAAGAACAAGGTGAATTCACAACTTGGTATGAATGAATCTTTCATTAATTACATAAATTCATCAAGAGCATAAGTAAAAGTGATTCTGTAATGTTGCTGTTGGCATATTTTAAGTAAATTATAACAGCATTTCTCGTTTTCACCCCAGAACATTAAATGTAATTAGGACTTAAAATTCAAATTTATTCTCTACTTCTCAAACTTCTTTTATCATTTTAGAGTATTTTAGATTATTTTTGAGATTAGGCAATATTAAAAATGGATTAAATGCATTTCAGAAAGCATTTTGTTCAGGAAAAAACTTGCGGTGGTATGTCTAGATTTCAAATAATTACTACCACACTACATCCCTGACTCCAGTGGGACAAAACAACTTTCTGTCCCCTCCCTCTTTGCACGGTGGCACTCAACCAGGAGTGCTGCTTACACAGGTAGATATTCCCAGTGCCACATACCCTCCTCAAATACTTCACAGCTAGGTCTCTGTCACTGGTGAAGGCTTACAAGTGGGCCCCGAATCTCTGGGAGCAGGATTCAACCCCATCCTCCTTTCACCACAACCACTGCTACTGCAGCCCTGGAAACCACGTGCACCTCAGCAGCCATGGCTGGAGCAGGGCATCCCACCCTGAGCTCCCACTGCTGCAGGGCAATGAAGCAACCACGTTGGGTCTTGGGGGGGTTTGCTGTCCTAAATGGATGCGACACCTTTCAATGCCTGGATAACTGTTCTTCCACATCTGCCCAACGACCTGAAATGGTGCCCACACAGAAATGTTTGTCTCACACATGTTGGCATCAGAAGCAGTTACCCCCAGCCTCCCAGATGAACACTCTGTGCTTCTGCATGCTCCAAGTCACAAACGTTGCTAGTGTAGAGCATTTACCACTCCATTAGAAAAAAAAAACAACTCAAAATTCCTTGTCTTCAGCTCCATCCTGTTTAAGCTGACAGAGTGGAGCTTAAAGCCTGCATTACAAAGTAGTAGACAGAAAAAGAAAATAAAACACAAAGTTCTTTGTTTCAGAGTTCATGCCATGTTCCAAGCTTTCAGCTATTAGAGCACTTTATGAATTATGAAAACCTGACCTGGAAGGAATTATTATACACAGATGAGACGCCTGACTAGTTCAACAGCATTAAGTAGATACCTAGCAATCACTGCAGATTTTTTTTCTTCTTCTAGTCTGTTTTGTGCTAAATTGCACATTCATTCCGAGACTCTGATACAATCACTGCAAGAAAACACAGGCTTCTTGGAGCTGTCTTTACGGGGAGCAAACACTACCTTTCTAATGCAGGCATCTCTAGTTACAGGACACCAGTGAATTACATCAGTGAACACATTGCTGATCCCCTCGCCCTCGTTATTTTTATATAATCTTCTCTCCTATTCATTAACACACTTTACCATCCTCCACACTTTAGAGTACTGCAAGTACCGAAATACGTTTCACACGTTGTTCCTCAAATACATGGTTGATTTCAAATCAACACTTTGGTTTTATAAGTCACTAAAATATTCCGCAGTGGTCTGCACAGACATCATCTCTAACCTGAGCTCAGCTGTCCCACCCTGCCCGGGGCTCTCTACCCAGTCTGGCTTTCCTTCCAGGATCCCACGCAAAGGACAAGCTGGAAAACTTACCACCTCCGAGCTCACGCTGTCTGAAAAGAGACTGTGAAAATATATATTCACAAACTGATGAAAAAGTAACATTTAATCATTGCTGTCATGGAGACGAAGATCAGTACTTGCCATTTCGTAGCTCCTACACCTGGCGCACTGCGAAACTCCTCATACTCTCCCTCTTCTTTTTTCCTCCAAGAGAGGAGTGTTTGACAAATCTCTCCATCAAAGATGTAAGATTTGGGCATCTAATGTTTGCATGCCAGGAGAGGGGGAAAGGTGGCAGAAGAGCAGGAAAAAAAAAAAAACAGGATGAATATGCAAAAGCCTCAAGATAAAAATATGCAGAGCAGTTTTTATCTGTGGAACAAAGATTTGTAGAAGAAATGTTAAAACTGCCACAAATGAAGTATGAATAGAAGCATACATGTATGAAACAGCAGAAGAAATAACTGAGCAAGCCTTTAAAGAGCAGCATGTATGGATAACAAGGGATGTGACTGACAGCAATAAAGTGGGAAGATGATGAGAAATGTGTTGTTTCCACCCAGCCCAGGAAGCCTGAGCTCCAAATGGCCGTGGTAGAGTTGCCTTCTCAGCAGCAGACCTGTGCTTTGGCAACAAGAGGGAGAGTGTGTGGTGTGTGCCATTCCTCTTCACGGTATTATGTACCAGCCAAGGCACCCAAAACAGGAAAAGACAACAGGCAGCCTTACTTCAGATTTAGGATGGGTGAAGCAGGATACTGAGGCAAAACACAGCCCCACAGGTCCTACTGAATCCCAAAGAATATAAGAGACATTTCCAAAAGCTACTGCTCCTGTCCTCTGTAGCACCTAGTCCTGGCCAGATGGCTTGGACACACACACCCCTTGGTGTGCGTGGGTGCATGTGGGTGGGTACAGTGAACTTCAATAAGGTGAAATCACCATGACCTTCTACAGGGTCTCAAGATGAAGCGAGAGGATGTTTTAGTACTGAGCTTTCATAAATAAATACATCATAAATACTCAGCTACTTCTCAGAGTCCGCTGGTGAGAAGGGGCACTGAGCAGCACCAAAACACTCCCGACATGATCAGAGGGGTACAACGCACACCCAGTGTGTGGCAATCACGTGACCTTGCTTTGTAAAAACCTGAACTATTTTACTGCAGCTTATATTCCTCTATCAGCCTGTAACACATTTAACTAATACATATTGACAACTGTAAGGTGAAAAATAGTATTACCAACAAAACTAGCTCAATAGTGTTGCATAAAAGTCACACCTGAATTAGCCACCAGAGAATTGATTCGCCCAGAACAGAATCAGGAATCACTATTTCTCCTGACCCTTAGCCTTGGAATAAAACGGATAATGAAATCACTTCTTCCCCTTACTGGAAAAAGCTGCTAAAGTGTCCGAAAAGCACAGCTCTGTGGGACTTTTAGTCAGGCCTCTGAGAGTTTTCCAGTGGATGAACTTCCAGAACCTGGTCTGAGGGAAAGCACGAACACATAGAGAGCCTCAGCCAAGGCAGGGATCCCCAACCACCCCACTGACACAAAGTCCTTCCCTGTCCCTGACCCAACAGTTCAAACTTCCACAACAGCAGAACCCCCAGACTCCATGGGCACTGTTGGCTGGCAGCAAGGAGAGGCAGGGAGGCTCCAGCTCCTCCTGGCCATGCCTCCAGGCTCTAGACCTGCCTGTGGTGTGTGCTGTCCCTGCAGTCCCAGCAGCCAAGCAGGCAATTCTACGTAGTTATCCCAGGCTTACAGTGATGCGCTTCCATCAGTCATTGCCAGTTCCCCGAACCAACAAATGACACTCCTACAGGGTAAAGCTCACTCATATATTGAGGTTATCAGCAACTGGAGATGAAAGTGTGCTATCCATGCATCATGTGGTTTCCATCAGGCACTAGCAGATGGACAGCTTCTGTTTCAGCAATACTTATTTACAAAGTTCTTCCTGAGAGATTACTCCTGCCTTTGTGTGAAGAAGAAAAGCCAAGTCTACTCTAATTCCTCAACATTCAAACCCCAAGATGAAAAAGAACCAAACCAAAAAGAATTCATGGTAAGAGAGACATTTCCCTAAAGACAACTTGCCTGTAAGACTTCCCATCGCTGCTAAGCAACCTTTCTGTGTGCCTGTCCCTGAGGATGCACAGAAGCCATTCCATACAGCCTGAACCAGCTACCCAGAGAAAGCAGAGTCAAACAGCAACGTGTTAGCTGTGCACGCAGAGGGGGGCCTGGCAGGCTCCCTGGCTTGCACCACTCCTTCAGCACATGGCAGCAGTCCTGCAGAAGGCAAGCCTGGATAATAACTGAATCCAGAGTTGTTCCCATGAAGTCTGCAACCTTCTCCACACAGCACCAAGAAGAACTCTGGAACAATCACCGTATGGGGCTGAAGAACTGAACAGCTAATGGTAGAGAAGTAGGTGCCTCCCTATGAAAGTTCCTTTAGTGCCAGTTAAGGTATGAAAAGCACCATTCCACTCCCACTATGATACAGGACTGGCTCACCAAAAGCCAAGCTTTCCAATACAAAAATACTCAGATCCCAAGACCCATAGAAGCCCAATAAAGATGAGCCCAGTATCTCTTGCTATTACCAGAGGTAGCCTCCTTGTGTCTATCTTTATTTTGCTGCTGTAAAACACTTTCTCTGTACAGCAAATGTCTTACTTTAGAAGAACTTTCAATATGATTTCTGACATCTTCATAACCAATTTGGGGAGATGTAAACTAGGCAGACTGCAAGGTGGACAGAACCTTGGCTGGATTTTCAGGCTCAGAGGGTGGCAATGAACAATTGGAAGCACATCAGTTACAAGCGGAAGTCCCCAGGGGCTGATATTCAAGCCCAAACTGTTTAATACTGTCATATTTGACTTCTGTAATCAATCATCTCAACAGCAGAATGGAAATAACGGGGTCCCCACTTCCTGCTGGAGGCGATTCCTAGAAAGGAGCAGAGGAGAGTGCAAGGCAGAAGGGAGGCTGATTGAAAACTCAGTTGATCATGACACAACACTTCTGTGAAGAGATTTGAGATGCAACTCCCCTTGTACAATTTAATGTTCCAGAAGGAAAACAGCTGGGATTTAATGCTGAAGGTAGGTCAAGCATCCAGCTTCTCCTCTACACATTAAGGCCACAGAGAAAATTTTCATGATGATAGAGCTTCGAAACAAAACATTGTCATTTAACATAAAATAAAATGCAATTAAAATGAGACACCAGGGCTGGAGCATGAGAGCTGGCAGGGCTTCACGTCAAATGTAAAAGGACAGAAAAGGGTCTGTGCAGCTGCACATTCCATGTCCACTGTCCCAGGAAAAGGAATGAACTGGATAGTGCAGGAACACATTGAACCCCTCAAGTCCAGGTTGTTCCCAGTGCTAAAGTGGGAAGGCATGAAATTTACTTGCTCAGTGATCAGCACTGAAGACTAGTTCGAGGGACATGGGAGGAAGCTGTAGAGAACCAGAGGAGAGCTGAAAATGGCAATAGTCTTGAGAATCCACGAGCACTTCACCTCAGCCGAATTCCCTGTAACATCACAGGAAGTGGTAAGAGAGCTGTGGGAGCACTGGCTCTTGGCACAAGTCAGAAGGCATCAGGAGTTTATCTTGGTTATAGACTTCCAGCAGAGTAAAAAAGAGCCTCCTGTGGCAGAGTGGGGGCATAAAAAGTGTTATCTTCCAGTATGAACACAGTAAATAACATTACCGATGTGAACCCCAACCCTTATGCCTTTATAAAATGTAACTTCCAATCCTTTAAAAAGACGATTAGACTTTTTGGTAGAGGTCAAGAAAGGTTTAGCTGACTGAAGCAAGTGACACTAATAATATAATCATCTTACATTTACAGCCAGAGAATTGCAGATGTTGCACATCCAGGTATTTTTGTCAGCTTGTGATTAACAAGGGGCACACTTGAAGGAACAAGCTCAGCAAAACTCTAAAAACAACATTTAAAAAGTACTTATTGAATGCTGACATGAAAATCAGGTACTTGATGCTTTCAGCTTTGTTTTGTATTTTGTCACGATGGTTTTGTATTTGGGAATTTTTGTGGGTTTTGTTCTTTTTTTTTCCTCCCCACACACACGTAATATATTCTAGATTGTACACATAATCCATAAATATTAAAGTTATAGCCAATTTATTACAGATATTATTTCCCTGATACTGAAACAATGTTATATATAAATATTTCTACATTAATATAAACACGTGCAAAACAAATCAGAAAATAGAAGTCTTGAGTAAAGAATGACCAAATTGCAAAAAAAAGGATAAACTGTGTAGTTTGCAACTATTCGTGGTTGCAGTCTCTGACTCTGATCCCAGAGGAAAAACAAAAAATCCTTCTTGCTGTCAATATTTTGGTTTTCACAGAGAAATCTGTCAGAATCATCAATTATCTTTTTAATATTATGATTACAGGAAACGAGTTTTTCAATGCAGTTACACGTTATTTGAAACTGTGGCACATAGCTTAAAAAGCAAAGGAATAGTAACATCACCAAAAAAGTGAGATTTCTAAGTACCATGCACAGAAAATTGTTGGTATGTCAACCAGCTTAAGTAGGGAAGGGCAGAGATAAAGCATTAATGTCATTTTTCCCCGCAACTTCTCCATGCCCCTTCATAAAAAGTGACAGCAATATATAAATGATCCAATCTATGACAGGTAGTAGAGATAAAAGTAGTCTGTACTGTTGTTAAGAAAAGGAAATCCACGTTGGCCAAGTTTCTTTATTTGATACTTCACATCTTCACTCAATACTATTACTGAATATTTGAAAAATTGTCCTGTACACCATGAATATACAAAATTTATCTGAAGCATTAAATCTGTAAAAATAGGAACAATTCAGTCAGACCAAGTGTAACTGAAGACCTGGCAGCCAGTGAAGGGAATTGTTTATCTGGGTTGAGACGTAGTCAGAAATTAAGACTTAACTAAAAGAACCACAGACTATTAAGGAAACAGAACTACGTAAATTAAGATTTTACTAATTTGTCAGAAGATAGGAGAGGGAAAGATAATGGATTTTATTTGAAATCAGTAAGCATAATGTGATTTTTAGAGACACCTTGGAGGTCTAATTACATACAACTAGAAAACTCACTGCCTTCAGGCACCCTCATATCAAGTGCAAATCTGCGCAGTTATAGAATATATTTATAAAATATACTATATGCAAACATCTTTACAGAGCTTAAAATCAAGCCAAAAAGTAAATATACTTGATGGGACAACAGAAAAAAAAAAAGAAAAAAAAAATCAAAAATGTGGGCAGTGTGATTGTGGCCCTTCAAAGCCAGAGGAAACCACTCAGTTTATCTGCAACAAAAAGAAGATGGGATTTGCACCTTAAAAGTTCACTGATAACAAAAATGAAGAAAATATCCTCTGTGCTTCTGAAAATTACCATAAAATTAGCTTTCGTGACTTTTACATATTATTGTTATCTTAAAATAACTTCTAAAGCACAATGTCAATCCTTGAATACCAATAACCAATCACGTAATTGAAAGTGAAAGGGTTTCCCAGCTAAATTCAAATTAAAAACTACATAATTCTAAGGAGTGCAATGCTCTGGAAAAAGCTTTAAATTAAATTATTTTACTTGTAAAGCTAGTGTTAGTTTTTTTTAGTTAAAAAACAACTGGAAGCAAGAAAGCTGCAAGAGTACAAATGACAAAATCCTTTTTGATACACCAAGTGAAAGAGTGAATTATCCACTGATGCAGACAGAAACATCCATTTGCTACATTATTTGCTTCCTTACTTCATTCCATTGCATGTACACACAGCGTAAGTATTAAAATGCAGAGTAATAAATAAACCGGCTCAGATTACTAGCAAGGGGCAAAACACAATCCGGAATTGTGCTCTATCTAGTTTCTGTTTCAGCAGTCTTTTTCTCTTCAGTTCATATGAAAAATCATAGTCAGACTTCCAAAAAGAGTCGTTCTTTTTTTTATCAGAAACTTAAGTTCATTTGCCCAGGTTTATAACCCAAGACATTTCTGTGAAGGAAGCACAGTGCAAATTATAGGACTAATAAAACTTGCTTACACAGAAAGAAGTTTACTTGATTAATGTTAACTGGTATCTTTATGAAATACATTGTAAAACAAAGATTAAATAACAGGACTGAGTTTGTTGGGGGTTTTTTCCTTAGACTTTTTCCTCATCCCTCCTTTGAAAAGCTTACTGAATTACAAAAATCTTTAATAAAGTTCCAGTCTTCAGCAGATAATCATTATAAATGCTGCCAATCAATGCCAACTAGAGTTTGATTTGCTTCTTGTGCATGTCCAATTTCCTCTGTAATACTGTGCTGCTGCCAGAGTTTTTGAATCTTTTTAAATCGCTCTTTGCACAGATGTAAGGGATTCCCACGTCTGAAAAGAGATAACACTTATCAGGAATGATAAAACACTGCAACTATGCACAAACACTCAGGTGTGACATATTAAGTATTAGATAACCCCATAAAATACTTCAATATTCAGATAACCCTTTAACATTATTCTGTTATCAGAGCAAATCAACAGGTATTTGGATGAGTAAACTGCAGTGCTACCTTTTCTGGTGCCCCTCCCTTACAGCTCAACAGTTCCCTCCAGCCTCTGGGAACCTCACATCCAGCCCACAGAACTCCAAACGCAGGTTTTCAGTAACCTTTCCAGGCTGAACCAGTTCATATTCTCTGGTTTTGGCCAGTTTCAGAAATAGCAAGCGTTTATCAAGTCCCTAAGTTATCGTTGCATAGGAAGCAGAGATAGGAGTTAGGACAACTACCACATTAAATAAAATAATCTCATAGTATTTTCACTTGGTATTAAATTAACACAGGTTATAAAAACAAATGCACTGGATACAAATTTTCAGCCTTAGTTTGTAGTCAACTTCACAGATGCTAGATTTAACTTTAAGCAGTTCTCAAGACAACTGTTTTTAACCTGGGGAAGATCTTCCATGAAATATATTTGACCTAAACCCACATATTAACATTCAAACATCTGAAGATACTAGATGCAGCATATTTGACTAATGTCAAAATATAATGTTACCTATATAATTAAAATAAAGAGATAACATAAGAAGTTATTTTTTCACATCAGATAGTTCTCTAATTCCTGTCTTTAAAAGACACAATTTTTAAAATATTTACCTGAGTCCCTGGTCTGTCTCTCCATAGTCATCAAGATAAGGAGGAGGATAAAAGCAGCCCTTTGTTTTCCCAGCTAAAAACAGCACCTGACATTCTCGTACTCTAGAGAGAAACAGAGAGAAGATTTTTAGGTATTGATTTTTAGGTGAATAGTTTCTCATACTTTCATAGACACTGCTTTTCCAGTTCTTACCTACTTTCATTCTGTATAATCTGCATGTAGAGATTTTTAAAGGCACAATTTTTAAAACTAAATATTCCATTCTTTTCTTGTTATAACTCCTCAGTAGCAGTTAAAAACAATATCGTTCCACGTCATATTATTTGCAGTCTGTGTAAAATACTCAACAGAACCAAAAGAAAATAAAACTATTTTGCTTCTCACTAATCTTTGCCAAAGTGAAAATAGACATTATCTAACCTTTCCCTGTATGCAGGAAGACAACTAAAATGAATTTTTATGTTTTTAACAGCAGCAGCAAGAACAAAATCAAAGTATTTACCTTCATCATTTCATAGTACTTGAGTAGAAATAAACACACAGGCAAAACAAATTCACTTAAAAACGAAATTTGAACTTTCTATGACATTTTATCTTCAAAGAAGCAACTTCTGAACCTTACACCAAAGCACAGGAAGATGAATACACTTTAGTTTTTAGGCCACCCTGTTGTTAACAAAACACAGCCTTTACAAACCACCCCTGCAATCACATATACAGAGCTATTAATTTAAGGACTACACACACCACCTAACCCAGCAATGACAGTAGAGGTGTTCAGCTCCTTACCTAAGGAATATGCCCACTCCAGAACCACAGGAGTATGTATGTGCAGTACAGGCTCCAACATCTTCCCCTTCTAGTTCAGTCTGACAGCAGTAACTCTGAGAACACAGCATGGTCCCACACACAAGGCACAATGTTGGGGCTCTGCTTTTGTCACCACCTGATTTCGGACACCTTTTGTTAGGGGAAAAAAAAGAAAAAGAAACCCACTGTACATGTAAACTCTAGATAGTAAAAAGATCCAGAAGTACTTCTGAACATTTATACAGGTTAACAGCTGAAACTTCTATTTCACTATTTCACTGAAATACAGGGCAGTTTGGCTGATAAATGCTATGTGCCCTTAGCTTTATGATTCTATACACAACTTTCTGAGACTTTCAGGTTAAAGGTTCCCAGCTGATGAAAAGGAGCAGTAGACTTTGGGGTGCTCACTGTAATTGCACACAACTTACGAGAAATTGGATGCTTGGTTAATGAGGCAGCTGTAGTCATCTGGAAGGTCTATTAATTTGTTGGATTCTCTTGCATAGCTAGAATAAAGCAATCAAATCAGCACTCATATTTCAATGATTAATACACAAGCAAATTCAAACTCATTCATGTTTTCCTGACTCATCTAAACAGCATCTGTGAATAATTAATTTTTTAAAGTTTCCCTCTTCTCTGCCATTCACCGAGTAAAATGGTAGCACATAAAAAGACGAACACGCAACATCTCTCAAATAAACCACCTCTCCTTTTCTTAGTCTTATTTTTTATGAATTTGAGAAAATGCAAAGATGGAAAGTCAGAAAAACACATGTTATTTGTATGCTTTTAGGAAGCCTAATTATGAGATCGCTATAGATTTAAATAAATATTTTTTCTCTGCTGTATCAGTTTGCCTTATATTTTCTTTTTGTCACTAATATTGAATGGAAAATAGTCTGACTTTGAAGTTCAGGGAACTTGTATCCTGAAGAGAATGAAATATGCATGCAACGAAAAGGACCTACTTAATATCAAATACTTAAAAATTTTAAATATATTTAAAAGTAATTGATACCATACAATAAATTCTAGTAATCTTCAAGTCTAGGAATAATACAACTTAGACTATGAAATGCAACTAGAAGTTTGTAACAGAAGCAATGTACAAGAACATGCTGAGAGGAAAAAAAAATCATCACTGTCAAGTTAGACACATAAGCTTGGGAAGAGCAGATAAGAATCAGCAAAAGGAACACATGGAAAAGATTCCAACAGTCACATGTGGCAGGAAATCAATTACACAACCAGAACATTCTTACTGTGTAGGAAATTCTGTTAATAATCTGGTGTTTCACAGATGAAGTGATTAATTTTTATTTTTGTCACAGCTTTATTGTATGTACAATGTTAAAGGACTGACTTTATGTATTTAGCACAGGAGATTAAAAAGCAGGGATATGTTTTTAATGACAGCACTGTGAACTTCACATTCATTTCTAATTATTAGGATAATTGTTAACCACTATTTTTACCCAACCTTCAGAAAGAACAACACCCTAAATGCTTTTCTACACCCACTAAGTATTAAATGCATTCTGAATTCGAAGTAATTGTGCAGCAAGAACAAATGTAGGAAAAGCTGATTTTCTTTTCAGCAACTGACTTGGTGTTGGCTTTACTGAAGGAACTGGATTCATTAAAAAGACAGTTTAGAAAGCTCTTCAATGCCTGGTATTTTTAAACAAAAGTTATATTCATCTTTTAGCGACAGCATGTTTTTTGCATCAAAAGGTAAAAAGTCATAGGAAACATGAGATGAAATTTGGCCTCTAATTCCTGTACATCAATCTAAATAAAACCCCAATATTAAACTTTGCCTTTAAAATCTACTCATTTAAGCAGTATTTCCTTTTCTTACAAAATACAAAAAAAATTCACTTCTTCCCTAATACCTTTATTATTTAATAAGGCAGAACAGATATTATGTTATTATAAAAACCCATCAGAAAAAGTATTTTGAGTAAGCCGCAACACTGTAGTTTTTCCCGTCTCTGCTTAAAATCTCTCCATGTTTACCTGATAGCATGTCTCTTGCCTTCCAGGTATCTTTTTACTTCATTGTTACTGCACCAACTGCAAGAAAAAAAAAATTGGCTTTTAACTTCAAGAGATGATAGAAAAACAAATAAGCAAAAAATCCACAGTACCTCTATTAAAAAACCACTACAACCAAAATGATTTCTTTCAAAACACTTCTTTCACAATCACTTTTCAGAATCTACAATTCACTTCCATAAGCATTCCTGGGAGAATGCTATCTTGTGCAGGATTCTTTATTATATTTAAACAAAGCACAAAAATACAACTTACCTTTCTATTAAAGTGTTTAGAATCTCACTGTTTTCTTGAAAAAGGCAAGTGAGGTTGTTTGGCAAGGAAAGATAGCTACATAAGTGTTCAAATTGGTTTGCTCCGTTTACTGAAAGACAAAACAAGGTATAAGTCTCATAACTTCATTTTTAAAATGCTTATTATGACCACCTTCAGATTTACATTCTATCCCTACATATGCCACCTGTGAAGGACAGTAAAGTATGTTACTAACATTAATTATTTGGGACGTAACAGAACATAGTGAATTTACAGAGATAATGTAGAATGGTTTAGGTTGAAGGGGACCTCAAAATCAATCTACTTCCAACCCTCCTGCCATGAACACCTTCCACTAGACCAGGCTGCTCAAAGCCCCATCCAACCTGGCCTTAATATTAACTATCAGCAGATGCTAATTGAATGAAATCAATGCAAGCAAAAGCAGGTCTCATTTGAAAACAGCAATCCATAGGAGCTTTGAAATAATCAAAATTTTCCTTATTAACAGAAGGGCATCGATTTCCGTTTTAAGTAATCTAGAACGGCATTTACCTTTATATTAAAAATACATTTTTGAAACAATTAAATTCTTTTTTTTGCCTTTTTCATTATGCTGATATGATTCTCCACCACTAACAAGCCCACATCCATTCAATCAACTTCTTCAGAAAAGAGAGTTTAAATGTAATTTATTTTGACCATTAATGTTTATGTCTTGAAAAGCTCATTTAATACAAAGCAGACAATACCTTGAATTTCTGAGGGCGCTGGGACTCCATTTAAGTAATGAAAAAACAAAGCAGAACATCTCAGGAAAGGCATGATTCCAGCTTTTAGATTCCTCCACAGGTGCCAGCCTGAGGAAATTTCTTTCAAGGCACTTAAGAGAATAAAATAAAAAAGAAAATAAAATAAAAAATATAAAAAACCCAAAAAATTATCATTTTATCATTTCAGTTTGAAAGCTGTATTCACTAAGTCTTCAGTCACATTGCATACTAGATTATTGATTTCAGTTGAAACAATCACTATGTGAAGTGTTTATTTCAAAGCAAACTCCAAGAAAAACAACAAACTAGAGAGCCATAAAAATGTAACCAACTGGGACAGTAATTTAAGGATTAATAAACATTTCAGATCACAGAACGGTTTGGGTTGGAAGGGACCTTAGAGACAATCTCATTCCAACCCCCCAGCCTGGCCTTGAACACTTCCAGGGATGGGGCATCCATGGCTTCTCTGGGCAACCTGGTCCAGTGCCTCACCACCCACACAGAAAACAACTTCTTCCTAACACCTAATTTCACCTAAAACCTATTTTCTTTCACTTCAAAGCCATTCCCATCCTAACAAGTTTTCTGTACTCAGACACTGCCAATTCCAGATTCTGCAAACTGACTAAAAAAATTGTTTCTGAGCACAATCTTCATGAGCAGGTATCTTCCCGATAACAGATGAATTTATAGGAATAGTTACTGAAATGAATCTAGAAATGCTGGATAAGAAACAAGATATAAGAGTTCCCAAAAGTGTCATCTTTGACTGCATTAGTACATAGAATTCAGTCAGTAGTTAATGTTCAGTTCAGGGGGAAGAAAAGTAACACAAAATTTTATCAAAAGATGATGTTTTTACCTTCCTGTACACTGGCAAAGAAATTTATACAGTGTAAGCACAGCTACTTCCTCTTCACTGTTAGTGTTTTCTTGGTCCATGCCATTCTCTTCTGAAGAAGAAATAAATAATTAACAAGTTGTTTCATATATGCATGTTTGCACAACAAGAATGTATTTTTTCAAGTTCTGATTAAAAAATGCCCAAACTAAGTGAAGTATTACACTGGGATAGAATATGATGTACTGGAAAGAAGTTTTCTGCTGCAAATCGTATGTGGTAAGTTTGTGCTATTGTCAGTTCCAGTGAGGTGTTGGTTTACTTGTTCAATTGGTTGGGTTTCTTGACGTACTTGCATTAAACTCTTTGCTTTTGGCAAACTACGCCTTATCCAGCTCCTCTTGCCAGCAGATACATTGATTCCTCATTTTCTAACTGCAACTCATTCATCATGCAATGCCTAAGCCAAACCTGCAATAAACACTTCCAGGCACTGCTACAGTAGCTGGAAAGCCAGGATTCATGACTAGCTATGCTCCAAGAAACTCCCAGTGCAGAGCAATAAAGACAACATGACTGAACTTCGCGAGTACCGTTTATCAATACTCTCTGTGGGCTCAAAGACAGCACCAACGGTTGTATTTGGTAACTGTAAACTGCACATATTTACCAGCAGCACCTTAGTTTTTTCCTAAGTAAAGACTGGAGGAATCTTTTCAGTAAAAGTTGAGACAAAGTGGCATTACCTGTTGATGAGGTAAGTAAAATTTGTATTATGTGTGCCATAGTGACAAGATGAAACAGGTGAAGATCTCCAGTGCCAAGACTAACCCCTGAAAAATCCTGACAATGTATGGCAGGGAAAGAGAGCACCAAGCTTACCTGTGAAAGAAAACAAGAAAGTTGGTACCTTCTTTTTGCTTTTGAATCTTCCCCTTTTCTCTGCTCATGCTGCAACTACACCCCTTGAAGGCAGCATACAAGATAAGGATAATTTTGAAGCTAGTTACAGAGACATCATTTAAAAGAACAACAATTGTCTATCAGGAGAGTTTTGAGTCTGTCTGGTTTTTTGGGTTTGTTGTTTAGTTGGTGGGGGGGGTTGGTTTTCATCTATTTTGGTGTTTTTAACAGCCAAAGGGTATGCATTCTGTCTCATCTTACCCCTTTTTTATTTATAGAAAAGAATTCTTTTATTTAATACTTTTACTAAGAATATTTTTATTAAATTTAAAAAGTCTTAAAGATGTATAGTAGTGAAAAAATACCTGAACATTTTGAAAGGTTCCTAGCCCAGAGTAAAGAGAAAGTTTTCAATAGTTTTTACATAGTGCCTATGGGATCAAAACATTATTAATATATATTAAGAAATACTTACCAATAAATGAAACATGTCAATATCAAGTATGCAAGGAAGATTCCCATTTTTTTCATTAGGCACCAGTGCTAAGTATTTTGGAGAGAAAAAAAACCATTAATTGAACATTTATACATGAAAAGATTTTGACTTCAGTTAAAAAATGAGAGCCATCTCCTTCATTTACATGCTTAAAGAACTTAAAATACAAATGCATCTGTTTTGGCCAGAGTCAATTCAAGAACTGTTCAACATTATTGGAAAAGAGTCTTGCCTACTTTATTGTATTAAAACAAAACAAACCCAGGTAGCCATTTCTACTCCCATGGTGACTTTCTTTCACTGCCTGGGTTTTCCAGTGGGAGGCAAAATGAGACAGTATCTCGAGCTCTGTCATAGAAATAAGCTCAAACAACAGTGACTAGACAGGAATACTGATTGCTGTCTGTTGGACAGCTGCTCAAATGAAACTTTGCAATTTGCTTAACTTCACAAGACTGCCTGAACTTGCCTTACATAAATCATTTGTGTTACTGCAAATGCCTCAAAAATGCTTCAAATGTCTCAAAAATGCATTGCTACAGTCTCTTAAATTCATTACTTTCTCTCTAATTAAGGCAGAGCTAGGTGTTGGTCTCTCCCTCTCTGTAGTATTCACAGTAACCACAAAGTATTAACCAAAGCATTCCAGCTGATAACAGAAATTCACACACTTAATGAATTGCAAGCACCTTCATCTAAAAGCAAACACAAATTAAGTGTTTTGAAAAATATTACAAGATATTTTAAGTAACAATCAAGGAACACTCGCTTACTTCTTTACTCCAAGCAGTAAAATCTGATTTGTAATAAAGCTGCAGCTCTGGGTATATTTTACAATGTAGCTATAAGCATTAAGCTGCCAAGTTTAAAAACACTACTACATTAAAAAATAGTCTCATCATGACAACTTAAAAATACTTCAGTTGAAGACTGTTGCCTTGCTGGCCAAAAAAATTGAGAGCTGAAGACATGTGACATTTTGAAGCTATTTCTATTAGCAAACACTTCACCACGACTCGGATTGCAAATGCTTTTCCTTTTGTCAGCATACAGCCACAGAACTCAACCTAAAAGTGTGAAAAATGTCTCTATCAAAAACATGACCAGAGCAAGGGACTTCCAAAACTGAATTTATTTTCAATAAGTCCTCTTTATGTATCATTTACAGAATACAGACAGAGCAAAGGCTCATAATTTTCATTATTCCTAGCCTGGAAAAATAAAACAGCAGAAACTTTTCCTTCATAGGAATAAAACCAGTACCATTACTTCTGTCAGATGTAAGGAAGGAAAGCTTTGAAGAAATATTGATTCAAGTTTTCAGGAAAACCCAAAACACTCAGAACACCATTTATTGCAAAGTTCCAGTCAGCCAGCCAGCAGCATTTTCTCTTCTGCTTCACAGAGAAAACAGCTCAACCATTACTGCTACAAACTGATGCCAATTAAGTTTTTCCCCATAAAGCTGCCAACTGTTTGCTGAAGTAGCTGGTATCCATCTACTAGTAATTTCAGTATATCAATGCATTTTAAAAGTTTCTCTGCTCTACTGACTGGAGATATTAAAGTTATCCCATTTTATAATACCCTTTCAGAACAGTCCTCTCATGGGCAATTACTTCATTAGTAAAGTCTGAACTTCAGACTTTTCATCTGTATCCACTAATGCTTCGAGCTTGGAACATTTTGGCTGTTCTCATTAAAATTCTCCATTAACACATGACATTACATAGTAAGTCCTGTCTTATCAAAGATCCTACTTTTCAAAGAGCAAAAAATTTGCAGATATATTACAGACCTCTGCAAATATCCTTTCCACACTAGATTAATCCTAATTTCTTCATCTTTAAAGCTCCAGTGCATCATTTTTGTGAAGGATCACACTTCCTTCTCCTCTGCTCTAGGTATCTTTCTCTAAGGAATTATCAACAGAACTCCTTCACAGCAAAATATCCCTGCTTCTCTTCGAGCTGCAGAGCAAAAGAAATGTCTTTTTTTTTGACATAACATATATAGGTGAAAATAACAGCTCTTGGTTTATTACTTAAAACCACTACATAAAATAATCTTCTTCTAACCAATACTAACAGTCATTCTGAAAGCATTTATTCACAAAAAAACCAGCATAAGGTGGCAAACTTACATGCTAATAGAGTACAAAAGTGACCCTGTACTGCTGAAAGAGATGAAACTGTCCAGTGAGCTGCTGCAAATCTTGTTAGTGACGTAAGGCAGTCATCCTTTAAAAACAAAGAAAAAGAGACACTGCCACAGTTAATGAAGTTCCTCAACATGAAAAGTCCTTTTGACTAAACGGCATTTTTGTCAGGCCTCTCAACTGCCGTTTATGGGGGCAGTTTGACTGTGTAAGTATATGACAGATAATTATGTTCATGCAAATATGCAAGTTCCTTTTGGCATTCTTATTTTGACTGTTACCATGAGAAACCGCAGCCTTCATAAATTATGTGTTTATAGGGAAAAAATGTAACAGCTTTGCTAGATGTGATTTTTAAATTGTTTAGTAATCAGATAGAGATCAACTGAACAACAGGATCCAACAAATAAAACTATCCAATAACCATAATTTAAAATGTAGATATTCCTCACTAATGAAGCATAAGTCCCTCTTTTTTCCACCAATTCAGAGAGGAATTGCTACCTGTTCCTTACCTGTCGACAAGGTAAATGACCAAATAATGGCTTATCTTCATCAGCTAAAATTCGTTCTGGAAAAAAAGAATTCAGTGTTGTGAGTTTAATCAAATTCTGAAAATCCCCTATAAAGGAGCCAAATGAACAGAGCAGTACCTATAGTCTGTATTGTGTAAGCACAGCTACCCCAGCACATTATAGGTACACGTGGGTCTTCCTCATTTGGATGAACCTTCAAGCCTACTTTGTATGTTGCCGTGCCAAAAGTTGTCAGCATCTCTTTTATGCTCTCAGAATAAGGATTCCTGAAACAAAGAAAACAATATTACAAATTAATTATTTTCTCCACTAGCAGCATAGTACCTCTAATGATAAGCATTCACTCCACAGATGAACAACCGGAGTTTTAAAATTTAGGTGACAACTCCAATATCCTTCTTTGGATCTGGTATTCTGTAACCTCATTTTTTTGTGACAGATCCCCAATTATTTGTTTGGAACCAATCTCATTTTTAGTGTTAAGAACATCTAGTCTTTAAAGACAATAAAGTTAAGGCTAAATTACAAGAAATGTGTGTGACATCTGTTATCAGCTGGGATAAGAGTCTTGCATTTTGTGTGCAGCTGGCAGACCAACATCTGTATCATGTAACGAGTTTTGTTACTTTCTCTTGAAGTGAAGAGAGTGTAGAACCAAATACAAATACATCCTTACAGCTGAAATTACATATTAACATACTCTCCATTTCATAGTCTTCCTTCATGTTTTACATGTTGTGCTGGCTATAATGATGAATCCTTCCTCCAGCTAAGAGTAGTACAAAACTTAATCTTCATGCCATAATTTATGTAACTGCAGCATGTTTCTGCACAACGACTTAGCACATTCACTTCTGAATTCCTACTGCATTACTTAGGACTTATGGGCTGGACTTCAATGTCATCATCATAATAATCTTAACTTTTCTAATTAAAGTAAAATTCATATATTTGCCTTAATTATTGAGAACTTCTAGCACAGAAGTTACACTCTTTTCACATTATGATTTCATGATGAATTTTTAAGGATTATTTAAGATGTAAGTACATACTTCAGTTTGAAATCTGGTCTAAATCCTTCTGGTAATTGCAGCTGATCCATTTTTTCTGAATGACCAGAATGGCCTGTACAAACAAAGAGTAATAAATCACTGATTATTCACCTATATGTAATTTCTATATTATAGAAAGGTGCAGAGGCACATCACGAGAAACTGAAACTCCAAGCTGTTCTTGCCACTTATGCCATCATCTCTCTATCCCACTGTGGCAGAACCGAAGTGCTTGGTCTTTTCCATGAATATTATAATATTTTCACATACAAATATACAGATTTCTTCAGACTTACTTGCACAGTCTTCGTTTCGAAGTAAATGCAGGGCTTTTACTTGCTGGGATACAGTTTTGATCCACTGAGTCAGGTTTGGTTGGCCTGAAAAGTCTAACCTGTCAAAAAAACCCCCAAAAAACTGTTAAAACAATCTGTAGACAGAATTAGTATTTCATAGGCATAGACAGAATAGTATTTCATTCATCTGTTTCTCAATGAGCTCTTTCTCTGCTGCCCATGCATTTTTTCTACATTCAGTTCTTTTTCTGCAGGTCCTATGCTTTCCTGTCCTTTCATACTCTAAAGTCCATAATATACAATGACAAAGTAAAATCCATAAAACAAAATAAGCAGATGGGCAATCCACTCGAGTCTATCAAAACAGAAAACAACAAACATTCAGGAAGGTTTCCTGGGGTGTAAGCTGGTTTGGGATCTTGGTTTTTTACATTTATTGAGGACATTTATAAACCAAACTGACCTGTTAAACAAAACTCTTGGTGGAGGAAGCAGAGGAATAACAGTGTTGCTCAAGCATTCACAAAGTGGGCAAAGGAATTCACCATTTTCTACATCATAACTTGTGTGTACTCGTAATCTTTGTTGTCTTCGCTGCTCTTTTGCTTGGACTGCATCAAAATACCTTTAGAAAAGAGCAAGGCATTAGTGGCAAATTACTAACACTGAACATAGAAATTCAAGGCTTCTCAGGAAGACAGTTTTGCCTTTCCCCAAACAGAGGTAAGAGAATTACCTGAAGGAAAAAGCTCTGCCCTCTGATTGATAAAGTATTAGTGCTTTTGGTTGCCAAAATCTACCCTAAAGTGCTGAAGTTCACTGGGCTGTTAAAATCATGGTTAAGTCTGAACATTACATTTAGGAAAAAAGAGGAAAAGGTGAGAAAGTTGAAGCATTAAAAAAACCAAAACCAAACCAAACCAACCAACCAACCAGAAAGACCCAAGCAAAACAAAATACCACAAGCAAACAAAATCCTCCAAACAAACAAAAACCACAAAGGAAAAAAAGAAAGAAACAAACAAAAACAACAACAAAAGCCCCAAACCAAACAAAAAAACCCAACTCATTTTTACATAATTTTTTTAGGAAGATGCCATGAGCATTATCCTTGGGCATTTTCTATTACTGGCCACAACCCAAACAGCAGCAGCTGGAGAAACTGTTGGCTGAACCCTCTATGAAAGGAACTGAATTCACTGCTTTGCTAAATGTAACTGCTATTCCAGAAGCCTCTCATGTGATTTAAAGCATGCCCAATGATGACCCCAAAATGATCTGAATACAGGCACCTAAGGGCATTTCCAGGAGATAATGACAACCACAAAGGACTGTACATGAGCTACTCAAGAAGATTAAGAACCTATCTTCAGTGAGCAGTGACATCAAAGACCGCAAATGAAACCTGTGCGTGGTAATAGCCACAGAATCTCTGGGAGCTCCTAATACTCTTCACACACAAGGCAGAATCTGAAATTAGGCACTTCAGAAGCCATGCCAAGGAGCAAAGCAAGCGCCTAATCAAAGTCAGAGGCATGAATGGTTTGAATTTGTCACGTGGCACTGGAACCACACAGCACTAAGCATGTTTATATGCCTCCAAAAATCAAAGAATAACTGCAAAAGGCTTTATTAAAATGCTAAGAAATAAATGATAACATTGAGTTTATGTTGAAGATGAACTTGAAGTAGAAACATCTGTGACCTAGTTCAAATTAAACCTGTTGGAGGAATTAAAAGGGCAAGGGATGCGCTGTCATTTAAAACCTCAGTAGAGAGCAGAAGAAGTAGCAAAAGCATGTCTATCAGTGAACTGCAAGAAAACCCCAAAAGATCTGAGCTTCAGATATATGTGCACCACAGGGAATTACACATCGGGATGAACAAGCAAAGGGAATGAAAGCTGCCATGTATGGCTTTGGATTTTCCTTTATGAAGATGACAATAAACGAAAATTATTTTTAGTATGTTTACAGCATTTGATTTCTGCTCCTTTTTTTCCAACAGAAAGCTGTTTTAATCACTCCCTGAAATTCCTTTACAAGTTTACTACATGGCAGGAATTTTGCCATTAAAATTAGTGCTATTAGGCAAACTGATAACATAACACGTTATTTCAACTAAAAACTTAAATATAGCCTTTTACCTTTGCCAACAATGAGCGTGCATAATATGTCCACAGCTACCCGTGTGTGTTCCACAGGACAGATCTGGGTGCATGAATAAGGGGTCATACTTCTCTGTATTTCAAAGAAAAAAAATCAGCTTTGAAATCAACATTTATCAAAAGACTGCAGATTGTTACCATATTTTCATTACTATTTAACTTTATCACAGAAGTGTAACTCATTTGATGAAGCATAAAACACATTACTAATCCACAACAACCTAAACTATCTAAATCATTTACAAGTACCACCTTACTTTGGTTTGAGGGTATGTACTGTACTTAAGGCTTCAAACCAAGTTTTCAGAGGTGTTGGGCCCCGGTAGAAGTCCCCAAGACCAACCTGCAGTTTTGGTGGTTCAGCACCATCAAACAATGAGTCCAAGGACATTAATCCTCAGAGTGAGGATGCAAAACAATTCAGTGCAAAGATTTCTATCTGTTTACACATACACAATCCAGAGAAACCTTTGTGGCAATGCCCTTGCTCGCTGTGATCTGTTTCACAAAGGACCTAAATCCAAGATTTTTTTATTATCACTAAGAGGCATTTCAGATGATATAACTGAGAGGAAGAAAATGTACATCTTGTGCTTTTACTGCACTACATTAACACCTCCTCTCTCTGATGTTACAGACATGGTTTAAGAACCAACGCTTCTGATTTTAAGAGATTTTTCAACAGTTATAAATAATTTGTCACAAATGAACGGCAGAACATTGAGCTCATGCCTCACAGTAATTTACATTATTCAGCACACACATTTCTACCTCACTAAAAATATGGGAGTTTTGCCACTGATTACAATGAAGCCATTCACAAACAGTTAACATAAGAAGGCTGTGTCACTGTCTCAGAAGAACAAATGCTGTTGTCACAGTGATCCCAACATTCTTTAATATTTAAGACAACTATGAACAGTACTTACCAGGGTCTGGAGTAATTTTGCTTCTGTTTTTAGACAACACAGTTGATCGCTGAATAAATGCTGCCAAGACCATAGCCCTGCTGTCCACTTTAACTTCTTGCTCTTCCTGGCACAATATACACATAACAACCTGTCTGGGTTCAGCTACTCTAGTTTGCTCTGGACCCAAGGCTGTGAGTTTTGCATCCGAAACTACAGGGCTAGAATATTCAAAGAATATTAGTGAGTAAATTATTTGAAAAACATTATAATTCAGATCATGACTTAAGTGTGTTTAGAGTTTCCTAAAGAGTTTCCTAAAGACTTTCCTAAATTTATGATAAATGCTCTCTGACAAAAAATAGCATTGGCATTTATGTAACAATTCCTATTTGCCCAGAAGTAGCATGTATTTTCCAGAAAAAATTCATACCCTCCTGACAGTACAACCCCCTCCAGTTCAACACAGAAAATGAATCTGCAGCCCTCCAGCATCACCATTCCTTAAGTGTCTGAGGTGAATTTTGAAA
Organism: Edolisoma coerulescens; assembly: GCA_013397115.1. Taxonomy (NCBI): domain Eukaryota; kingdom Metazoa; phylum Chordata; class Aves; order Passeriformes; family Campephagidae; genus Edolisoma; species Edolisoma coerulescens. The sequence goes on from VWZW01005671.1 coordinate 2,205,748, forward strand.
GCACTCTCCACTTCCCCACAAAACTATTAGCATTCTCTAATTCATATTTCCAACTACCAAGCAGATTTTCTTCCAGACCTTCAACAGACATATAATCAGCTATTTCCAATTTACTGTGTTTAACAGCATAGTCTCTTTAGCATTATTAATAATTTACTGGGTGATTTTGTACAAACAATTATTTGCCTGTTTATGTTTATATTTATCCCACAATTTTGACAGAGAGGGGGAGGGAAGCATTCCATCTACTGCTGGTTTTTTGTCTCAGAAACTAATGAATAGTTTTCCATCAAGATTGAAAAAAAAAAGAGCTTTTGAAAGCAGTAACAATCGGACTATCTCATGTAAACATTAATGAGAAAAAATTTAAACAAGATGCCTTTACCTATTTTCATGGACTCCGGAGGTTGAAGTATCCAGCTCCTCCAGAGTTTGCTGAAAGAGTTCTTTGTTTTCATTAATGAAGTGCCGTTGCATCTCAGACATCTGGGCCATGATCTTTTCCCTGCGCAGTCTGGCAATCTCAGCTTTTCGCTTCCTTTCAGCTTTGTCTTTATCACGTGAACTCTGAAATTGTATCGTTCACTCAGTCATTTTTAAAGTCTTGTAACAACAGATTATTTATTTTAGCTACTGCTGTGTGTAACTTGTACTAACGTCCAAGCAATGAAAATCTCATAAAAGACAAAAAAAAGTCTACCAAAGAGTTATTTTGTGCCCTCTTTTCTTTAGCTCATGTTCAATGCCAGGCAGAAATGCAGATCCAGAAGGGGAACTTCTTCTCCTCAACTTTTGACTGTAATTTGTATTTTTGTATTTCTCTTCCCTTTAAGAATTCATAGGATAAAAGGGTAAGAGAGTGACATGTCTCATCTCTGGTGCTGCTCTTCCTCCACAGCAGCTGCATTCCTAAATGCACTACAGTGCTCCAAGGCCTGTGTGCAGGACCTAGAATGTCATGTCGAGCTACACACATCAGCAGAGCTTATCTGGAATGACCTGCATGGTAAAAATACATAGATACCATTTCTTTTAGCAACTTTCCATGGAGTCTGAAATTATGTGAAGAGCAGAAACATTTAATGCTGTGACTGTACCACAGACAATTCTATGGAGTAGAATTGCAACAGATTTGGATACTACAACACATGAAACAAACAGTCTAGGGACTCTACCAATAGGTTTTTCAAACAAATGAGTTTGATCTATAAACTGTGAGACAGATTTTCAGAAGTCACTGATTGTTTCCCATGTTTGATTTAGAGCTACAATTAGAAATACAGTCCTTTGCTGGTCCCCACCCAGACCTGTTCTAGATCAGCTGTTACAGACTGCTTTTACCTCCTCCATAATATTTCCTTCTGTCTCAGCCACAGGACTTGAAGAAGAGCTTTCTCTTAGCTTTTTAATAGTATTAAAAGTCTGTAAGAAAAAAAAGATAGCCTTTAATTTCTTTGTGACATGAGAATGTAACTGTGTATACCATAATGCTGATCATACAATGTGCAGTATTGGAATCCAGAAGAGTAAAACTGTAGGTACAACAAATCCACATGGGAAATAAGGAAATCATCCCAATGTAATTAGGAAAGTTTCAAAAATCTTATTTCCATGATTTTCAGTGGTGATATAAAATATATTTACCTTCAATATCCATCTGATCATGTCCTTGTGCACTTCCAGATGAGGTGCATTTTGCAGTGTTTCTAGCATAGCTAGTATGCTAGGGGAGTTATTGGGTGCCTCTCCTGGTTCTGAGAGAAAAATTACAATAAAAATTTATTATAATGTTACTGACAAATTAATAATTCACTAACATTAAAAACAAGAAACCCCAATGCTTCAGCAACTGAAGAATTCCTTCAGGAAATAGGCACAATATATAACTTTTAATTCCCTCCCCACTGCAAACCTTTTTATGAATAACCTCTAAATCCTCAAAAGTTTTGCTCACTGACTATATTTCTTACAAAAGAAATGCACTGTATGTGCTCCCTGGCTGTTTTCATCTTGGGAACTTCCAATATTTTATTTCCCACTACTTTAAATGGAACCTTCATGTCTTAGCAAAACTAGAGGCATTAGTCAGAAGATACAAAGGAGAGTCAAGATTAAAAAACTATTTAAGAAAGCAACTATGATTTTTGCAATTGCATCTGATCATGTGCAGCAATCTTTATTGAGATGCTACTTAAAGATATTAAGAATCAGATCTAGTGGGAGTTATTCAACTTCTGGATTACTCCTCTTGAAAACACCTTCAGTATTGTACCGTCAGATTCTACACATGTGTAAAGTGTGGATCTATAGTCAACTTGGTAGTATTTTGATGGATAAACAAATATACTCTTCTGGTAAATACAGTTTCAGAAGAATAAAATATGAGATCCTGGCATTTTCAGTTATTTCAAATTTGCTATATATTTGAAAAGAAAGGCATACTTGATATTTTCTGAGTGAAGGTAAATGTTACAACATTCTCCTCACTGAGATTCTCCAGATGTTGTTTTTCTTCTTGTAGTGCCATTCCAATCAAATGCAAAACCTAAATAAAAATTACAAATTTTAGTCCTTTTCTTACATAATTCATATAATCTTGTTATATAGTTTGGATAATTCATTAAGAAACAGGAAATTCATATAATACAATTATATATTAAGAATATATTTGAAGTTATTTCTATATACAGAATTTCAAAGCTACATTACACAGGAGCAATAGTGTTTGTCTGAAATTTTGCCACCTAAAATCCACACTAAATACTTGCATCTTTCTGTTTGCTGTCCTGAATAGTGAGTGAGAAGCCAGTACTTCGTATCTTTCTCCCTACCCACTGCATGTTATTACTGCAAGTCTCTGGACAGAAGAAGCATGAAGCAGACTTTAAGTCCTTTTTATACAGAAAGTTTAGTGACAAAAAGTTAAAAATTTTAAGTTAAATTTATTCTCTCTAGAAACGCATTTTAAAATAATGTTAATTTTTATGTCAGTGAAGAGCTGTAATCTCCTTGAACTTAAAAAATGTAATTACCCTATTTAGCACTATGGTAGCCTGAATGGCATTTTGAAGCTGAAATACTTCATTCTTGGTGGTGATCTCTGTTATGCCCTATCAGCCATTTTGCAACCCTATACAAATTGGCAGGATGCTCTAGACACGAAGCTTTACTGATGTCTGGAATCAACACTGACACCCATGTAAGGAAAGGATAATCACCTGAAAATCTGTGACAGAACTGGAATGCAACAGACCAAGTATCTAAAGAAAAAGTGGCCAAACACGATGAGAGTCTTGAAGTTTTTAAAATTTGTTTTAATAAACAACAGTTAATTTCACCTCAGTCTATCATATCTATTTAACAAGATCTCATTCGATATGGGCCACCTTTTGCAGATGTCTCATATCCACCTTTGCAAGTGCTTCCAAGACAAAAGTGGTTGACTTGGGAAAGATGCAGTCCAACTGCATGGCACCATCACAGACAAAGTGCCATGAGTTTCTCAGCAAGTGATACGTCCCTAATGAATTTCAGTTTTGAGAATGGCTGAAGACATTTTAGTTCAGCCAAAAAAAAAAAGCACCAACTTATTTTATTCAGTTACTCCAAAGCCTAGAATTCTTACATTACCTAATATAACTACATTGTTGTGATTTATAATACCAATATACTGTTCCATTTTCAACTTTTTTTGTGTTATACAGAACTGCTTATGTTAATTTACACTTAGCTGTAAAAGGTAATATACACTCAATAAGACTGGATGTCGAAAAATTAATACTTAGTTTCAAAACTGGGGTTTCATTGCAAAATGTTAGTTAAAAATCCATCAATATTTTTGAAAAGTTTGGAGTTGGACCCTAAATCAACAACCCTGACTAATATGAACAGCCCCTGGATAGCAGTTCACGACTCACTTCTGCACAACCCAGAAAATGACAATCATGACACCAAAATCTACAATAACCCTCCAGGTTTCTAAAGATCACTATAAATAGCATGGAACAAACAGCTCAGTTAAGTTTTCCAAAGCTGATACACTTTCAAGTTAGAAAATTCTTTTGTGCACTTTCATAATTTTTTCCTAAAGTGATTTAGCCTAAACTGAAAACAATCAAAGGAACATCTAGAAAAAAAAAAAAAAACAATGTCTGCTTAATATGCAACAACTCAGATTAATGGGTTCTCTACCACAATAAACATTACTGCCACTGATTCAAGCAGAATTCTTCCCTCTCATGTGCATCCCACTAGAAATCTACCCAGGTCTTCCATTCACTTTTAAAAATAAATTGCATCAGAGGCAGAGGGGTTTCCCTAGTTTTGCATATCAGGAAACACCACTTATTTCTCATTCAGAGTATTCTGGATATTTCAGACACCAAGTAAACAACTCAAATCCATAAAGTCATGTTAAAATGCTGTAATGAATATTGCATAAGCATTACTTTAAATAAAAAACCCATACCCTTTGCAGCATGGACTCTGACCAGGCATAGCCGTTGTGTTCCACTGCCCACTGCAGTATAGTTCCCATAATGCACAGCATGACATCAGACTGCAGGATATTAACCAGGCTGGCAAAAAGCGGGCAGAAAGGAGGAAGAAATGGTGGTGGAAGCGCTGAAAGGGAAATGTGTGTGTTTGACATTTCTCCAAAATTTGCAACACCCATTTAAAATGTCTGATTTAACAGCTCAACCCAAGGCAGGGGCTTGGAACCAGATGATTTTTGTGGTTCCTTCCAACCCAAACCCTTCTATGATCCTAAGGCAGAACACAGCTGCTCGATGAACAGTGCTACCAGTACAGGCTGCAACATTCAACATGGCCTGTGTGTAACAGAAAAGCCAAAGGAATAAGCTGTTCAGAAGGCTGGTTCCATGACAAATCAGATCCCTGACTATAGCCACGGAGACATAAGAGAAATTGCTTCATTTCTAACCAACTTCTACTCTAGCCCAGGAACAGGCTGTTAGTCTAAAAGTCAGGGCAATACACAGCTTGATATGTGATTCCCTCTTCTCCCATCTTCTCTCAAAAATAAATACCTGTGTCTTCTCTGTTCTGTCTTTTCAGCTTTCTTTGCGCTTCCTCTGCCTGAAATAGAAGAACAATGCCAGCATTACTCAAAATCTGTACCAATATAAAACTAATAGAAAAAGCATTTTAATAAAAAAAGCATTCATGCTTTACTACATTGTTACTGTTTTTTCCCAGCCTTAAATAAACATGAAAGCTTTCATGTCTTTTCAGTTTGTCTTATGTTCTACTTGTAAAGTAGGGCATCCAACTTCAAAATCAATCTTTCCTCTTGAGCCAGCCTGGATTCTTCTCTGAGCATAAAACTTTAAGGCACGTTTGAGCTAAAATGGCAATTTCCATAAAGGTAAGGGAAAATACAGATTGTTTTAAATATTTTCAGTAAAATAAGATGCAAGGAAACCCACAGACAAGCTCCTGAATGCCCACTGATTTCAACAGCTCTGTATACAGCACAGGATCTAGTGGCACAGAAATCACTAAAAAACCTTGGGCAAATTTTGTTAACATTCTCAAATACCCAGCTGACAATACTTCACAGAAGTAAGCTTTGGAAAAAGGCAAACAAAAAAAGAGACACTAAATAAACCCCAGGAAGTTAAACTACTAGTTACCTTTGATTGCTCTGCCCTTGAAAAGTGATAGAAATACAGATTGAAGTTCTTGGCACATTCTGGTTTTAATTCATACAGCCCTCTGCCTGTCAATCCAGGTTTCCTACAAAACACCAAAGCAAACAAAACACTTTATATCCACTGGTTCTTAACATCTGAGAATAAATAGTTAACCAGAATAGCTAATAAACACTGCCTAATAGGCATTCTAGAAACAAAATAAGTAACAGTATCAAGAATTCCGCACACATGAGTAAAGCCATGGGAAATCACCATGACTCAGCTCCCTTTCTTTCATTCTCTCATTTTCACTAATTTAGACATTCCATTTCTAAAGCTGAATCATTAGAATAAAGGGAAACATACTTGAAACATGCCACTTCTTCAATCACACTTTCCATCCCTGTCTCTCTGTTCTCCTACATGAAATGAAAAGGCAAGACAGTGTGTTATCGTAGTTCTTGGAATAAACACATTCAAATATCATATAACACTAGAGCAAGCATGCAAAATGAATGTAGTACAAAGTTATTTCACTGGCACTCAAGAGAACACTAAACCACATAACATGAAAATACATTCAGGAATACCATCTCTGCAAAGGTATTTTTTAAAAGTCATGCCATTCTAAGTGCTCAATTTGTACTGCTTCTCCCTGTCATAATAAACTCGGATGTAACAGTAGCAGAAGAAAACTCTAAGTTACCTAACTCAGCACATTTTTAGAACACACAGCCAGTATTTCTGGTTTGTAGGCCTTTAAATTGAAATAAATACCAGAAAGCTAAAAAGACCAGTTACTAAAAAATGGTAAAACAACCACAAAAGGAAGTATGAGAGATCAGCTCAAATGTGTAACACCACATCATACACAATTTACCTTTTAATATTCCCATCCCCTCCCTGCAATACATATTCACAGCAGTTAACAGGCCAGGGAAAAAGTATTTAGGACTGACAATATAATTCAGAACTCCAGCTTAAATACCAGTTTCTCTTCCGTGCAACCCTAAATTATTCTTAAATAATTTTAAAATTTGACTTTGCAAATTGTTTCAGTTTAAAATATTTTTAAAAAATATTTCAAAATTTATCATTAAAATTACTACCAGAACAGTAAAACATTAGCTTTGGAATTTTGAAAATTTGTCTTCAGAAATAATTTTGAAAAGATTGCTTCAAAAATATTAAAAGGAAAAAGGAAAGCAAGCTTTGCTGTCCTACAGGAGTACTCAGAATTCAGATAAACAATTCTGTTCATGTAAATGAAGCATTTATGTTACACAAGTCATAATACAGTGTCTGATTCCATGTCTTTTCACTTATTGTTAGGCTTTAAAATATATCAGCTTGTATTTCTGGATAGTTTTAACAACCCACTTCCATACATCTAATTCAGGGTGTACAAGCAGCCTGCAGAGACTGCTGGCCAGATGGCCTCATTAGAAGCAGTATTAAAGAGAAAGGAGCTGAAGAAGCTCTCAGATTCCTGCCTCTTTCATATGTTGTTGTTCCCTCTGCCTCTTTCCTACCTTGCCACGAGAACTATTACTCTGTAATCATGCTAACCTTGCTCTTAGCATAATCATGCTGCTCCCATTCCACATTAAGTGACATGAACTTGCATAAGAAAATTTTTCAGCAATCAGCCTTATCAAGTTGAAGTTGGTTCCCCCCTCCACGCCCAGTTACTTACATCTTCAGGGAGTGCCTTTACCAATTCACTGTGAGCCATTGGCCTGATGCTCAGCTGATGGATGATCTCTCGCTTGATTTCATCTGTTGCATTTACCTGTCCTATTCCAGGACTGAACCTTTCGCCTGTAGAAATAAAATACACCTTTTTTTTTTGGATTTTAAACATTTTTTAAATCTTTTTCTCTAAGTTAAAGGCTGGAAAATAAGGCGCCTTCTGTGAAATCTTGTGTTCACCCACCAGTGTTCAAAAATTCATTCCATTGATCTAAGCTAGTTTCCAGGCTTTTCTCCTAGGAAAGAAGTCAGAGCTACAGGAAGCTCACAACAGAACTGAACCTGAGATGACAATAAAAAATTGTCCAGACCACGAAAGAGCCTAAATTTTAAAAATTAATTAAATATATTCTGAACTTACCAACAATCATTATAATGAGGTATAGCATCTCTTCTATAAGAGTGTTATTTTGTTGAACAACATCCTGAAGTAAAACAATTAAAAAAAAATTACATTTTTCAATAATTATTCCATATGCTGAAAATACTTTTTCAGTGATTCAAGACATTGACTGTTTTCACCCTTAGCACCCCCAAATTGAGCTATGCTGAAACACAGTCATAAGTGCAAAAATTATACAGCATTTTCTGACATTTACCAGTTTGACAGGTAAAAACATTCATGCATGTTTCAAACTGGCCAAATGAAATTAAAATAGCATAGGTTTTGCTTTTTTATCAAGAAATAGCTCAGTCTTAGTACAACAGCATCTGATACACTTTGAAAAACAAAAGTGCAGATTTTCTATTGCAGTAGTACATAAAATACCTTGTTAGTATTTTCTGTGCTAAATCTTTTGCCATAGTCTGGAGTACTAAATATCTGATAAAGTTCAAAGCGACTCAGCATTATCATCAGGAAGTGATTTGGATCCATCATAGACACACCTGTCTATTAAAGAAAAAAAAAAGATTATAAACAGAAAACAGATTGGGTGTTATCATATCATGTTTGTATATTTATATATGAATGTTCACTGTATATTCTTTATAAAATTAATTCCTCTCTCAATCCTATGAATGAAGACTTAATATTTAAGTTTACTCTCTTAGGACACCAAAAACAGAAGTGTAAGCCCATTTGACAAGCAGAATCCTATGCTTTATCAAGAATTTCTGATGCCCTTTTAAGGGTATCATGTAAAATATTCAGGGTTACTCCTTCTATCCCAAATAGTCTAAACAAACTTCAATTAAGGACTTTTGTTTGGTTGTTTTTATCTGTAGAACTTTGCTCCTGCTGGCTTATCTTCTAGCAGGCATAATATTACACAGTATATACCACTGAAGATTTTAACAATGAATTCCAATCCTCAAAAGAAAGGCTGAAGATTGTAGAGCAAAGCTTCCACAACCTTCTTGGAAAGAAAAATACTAAAGTTTCAATGCAGAACAAACATTAACTCTCAGAAATTTCCACTTCTGAAAACTACTGGCTGAAGTTTTTACTGTTAATTAAACAAGGTATCTAAGTTTGCCAATTATAAGTATTTGTTGTTGGTGTACTATGGCTAATGGGACCATCTTTAAAACAGAATAAATTTCCAAGAAAGCTATAGGCTATCTACCCAAATGGGCAGCTGAAGATGATCTTTAAAAATCAGTGGCAGACCAAGCCTCGGGGAAATACATCTGAAAGCAGAAGTAACTTGGGGCATGTTTTTCCTATTGGGTATTGCTAACTTTAAGCAAGATGTGAGGGACTTCCTGATAAAATGTTTTGCTGTCCGGGTGAATTATGCACCCCTAGCTGCAAATTTTAGATTATATTGCTCTCAATGAAGAAGTACTGCATCGGTGACAGAACTAAATAGACTGCCACATCTTGAAGATGAGGCATAGATGCACTACACAGAAAATTCTGCACTTTTCAAATTATAGTTAAAAAACAAGTATTACAACAACAGTTATTTCCTTTACAAATTATTCCATAATAATACAGATACAATAAGAAAACTGAAGTCCTTCCAAAAAAAAATTGACTTTTTTCCTTAAACAGGTTCTGATGAAGATAAAAACAAACACACACACATATCCTGAAAATACTTGAAAAAATGCAAACTGGTATACACGGTTACCTGAAGCATTACTATGTCTTTGTCAAACATCTCCCTCCTGCACTTCACATTATGATAGTAATAAATCTGAAAAAAATACCCAAAACACCACAGTCATTAACAAAGACAATATTTAATATAAAATTATTTTACTTCTGAAAAAAAACACCTTACTATACTGTGTTCATAAACAAAAAATGAGTCTGTGATTTGAAAAAAAATTATACAACTACATCTGTATGCAAAAAGCTTTTTTAACCTAGCATAAGACAAGCATAGTTGCTGGCTGGGTTGTAGCAATCTCATGTCTGGCTTGCATAAACTTACAAGCAAAAATCTTTTTGACCTCTTTAGTTTATGTTTTAATATATTTGTTTAGCAATTAACTGTTTGAAATTCACAGGAGAAAGCCCTTGCAGTTGGAGAAATGTTTTTTCTTCGCTCCATGAATTGCTCTTTAATCATTTGAGATACAATCTTTCAGGAACTGCCAGTGTCAGCAAAATGTTAATATTGTGACAGAACTATACTTAACCCAAACCATCCCGGTAAGGAACTCAACAGGACTGATCCAGGCAGCAGCAACACCATAACCACTGCATGGCTCTGAAAGGTGGGAAAGTTTGATTCTACCACACCAAGGAAAAATAAATAGAGCTGACAAGTTTCTACCTAGGACTGGGAACAAACTTCAACGTGTTAAAGTCTCCTCTAGACATACCATTTCCACCAGAATTACATGAAGATGGCTAGGCATGCCTTCCCTTTCTTCTCTACCCTAATAATCCACACATATAGACGTCCATTCCTGTTATCTGGGAAATATCCAAAAGGAGCTGGCTGAACACGAGCTTTCCATAGCCAAAGTAAAGAGAAAGGACTTGCAGACTGTGGGAGTTACGTTATCTCAACTAAACCAAGCTCTTAACTTCAAGATCCTGACAACCAGGGGAAATTAACACAGAGACTTATTTCACTATCAAAAGCTACGCTGAAATTCCAGATTTGAATGTGTGTCTACAGCACTATGGGCACTGCTATAATTGTACATAACTAGAGCTCTTTTTGCTTTAATGACAACAAGGACACCACCTTATAAAGATCCTTCAAGAGTCAGCAGCTTCTTTCAGTCTCCTAGTAAATATACATTGCAATTATCTAACGGAGATGAGGGCTGATGGGACTGAAAGAATTTTCCTGTAAATAATCAGGGTAACACCTCACAGAATTAAACCCTATCCCTGTTGTGATCTAAGTCTTGCTGAGAAAATCACTTGAGACAATCACCCTGGTGGGTGGTATTGACACCACAGTACCCATTTTATAGCTGTTATGCTTGAAACGCCTAATTTATACAAACACCGAGAACATAAGTTTAGAGATGAAAGGAGCCAGTCTCCAGAAGTATGAGAGCTAAAAGGCAAGAAATGCTTAGTTCTACACTGCTTCTAATACTGTGGGGTCTTTGGATTTCAATCATTTTATAAACATAAATAGCCATAATATCATAATGCGGCATATTTTTATATTTGAGACACTTTTATGTGGAGGTGATGAATGTATTACCACAGATGCGCAGATCTAATTTTGCACTTCCAACTGCTGCTGGACAGTACACAGTAAAAAAGCTAGGAGTCATTAACTACATTAACTAAAACTTCTTTACACACCGAGCACTAAGTTCAATGGCTACTATAGCAGTCCTGAAACAAAAACACAATTTCTGACTAAAAAAAAAAATCAAAGACCAGTTTAAAAGCAGAAACAGTCAAATGATGTCAGTGCTGATAAAAATGCCTATCTCACATTGCCTTCTGTAAGACTGACATAAGTAAAATTTCAAATCATTGCAGAAAAAGGTTTTGAGGTTTGAAAGACCAAGAGCTCCCTCCGTACTCAGCACTGGTAAAGTCCCACCTCTGTGTCCAGTTGTGGGCCCTTCACTTCAAGAAATACACTGAGGTTCTTCCAGGCAACCAGCGACAGGACAAGAGAACATAGCCTCAGGTTGTGCCAGGGGAGGTTCAGGTTGGACACTGGGAAGAATTTCTTCATGGAAAGGGTTGTTAAAAATGTAAATGGACTGCCCAGGGAGGTGGTGGAGTCACCATCATTGGAGGTGTTCAAGAAGTGATTGGACATGGCCCTTAGTGCCATGGTCTAGTTGACAAGGTGGTGTCTGGCCAAGGGTTGGATTCAATGATCTCAGAGGTCTTGTTCAACCTAATTGATTCTGTGATTCTGTGAAATTATCCTGAGGGAGTTATCAGAAAAGAGTGATTCTACAACTACTATGCACTTACCTGATTAACAAGAGAGAAGCCATTCCTTCTCCACATCCCTGCATGCACTTGGGCACACAGGACTAGGCATCGTAGAGGATGTTCTATTAACATAGGTGGGCTAAGTTCACTCTGCAGTAAGAAAATGCAGTATTTTGATGTATACAGAGAAAATAAAAGAAAATGGGACTGAAATGAAGGAGGATGATATTTGTGATCATTAAAATATTTGGGCACTACGAAAGACAAGCAAATCCAACACAAAAGTTAGATGAGCCTATTCACAAACTTTCAAATCGTTGTTAACCACCCCAGAGACATTCTGTCTTTGCTCCACACAACTACTGCATAAGGGCTTTAGTTTATTCCTAAAGACACCAGCTTTCATCGTATTTCAAAACATCAACACCAGCAATTTAATAACACTGTAATTTCATTTCTTTCACTCAAAGGTTAAGTACTACTTCTTTCCAAAGACACTGAGATTTCTTCTCCCAGTTAGGTTTTATCCTCTTTTATTCTACTTTTTTTGAATACCCCTTAAAGAAATAGCGTATCAATAAGAACAAGCAGAAAGCAAGAAACAGCTGGGGAAGAAAATTAGAACCCAGCCCAAGGAGAAGGAATCAGATCCTGCCTGGGGTTCCTAAAAACATTTTCTACTACAAAAAGGTTATGCAACCTGAGTCTTAGTTACTTTAGAGAGCAATACTGATTGCCTATGCTCCAGTCATGAATATCTAGATACTAATCTTTTAAGAGGTAATTTTACATACTAAAGATATTCTGTCTGAGTAGAACTCATAGTACAAAGGCTCTTTGTTTTATTTAATAATACCCTACGCTTACATGACCAATTTCACATTCAGCATTAATTATATTTAATGAATCTACTACATTTAATTACCTACCAGGGGTAGCAGCTCTGGAAACTTATATGCCACTTCAGTTTTACTCAGCAAAACATGCAAGCCTACATAAAGACATGAAAAAACCATACAGAATATTACATACAATATTTTATGGAATTCAAATATGACAAAAAATGTCATCTAATTTACTCTCGGACCATTTTCTGGACACAGCTCTGCAAATTTATCACCTTGGAGCTACACAGCTATTTCCTGAAGAAACATGTTACAAAGAATACATTTTAAGAGTTTTCCCATTACATCTGTATAAAACTTGCAGCACAAGTGTGATTTTTGCCCTTTTTTTGACTCTGTCATGTCCCCACAGTGAGAGCCAAGAGTCCTTGGTCTGTCAAGACAAACAATCAACAGCAGATACCTCATCCTTTTTATCAGTCCTCGGGGGGTTTATAAAATACCTCACGAACTAGAATAAGGTCCCTCCAAAATACATGAAGGTTTTCTGGGTTGCTTTCTTTTGAAGTTACGAGGACTTTGCTGAAAGATTCAAATACTTTAAGCTCTTTCACACTGAGCTGCATGGCACTTTACCTAAGAATTACCTTTTTCACTCCATTACTTGTGAATTTATTTTTATCACATCTTTCTGATTCTGTAAACTAAAACTCACAAAGCTTTTTTCAACACAACTGTTGAACAAGATAGGCACAACATGAAGAGAAAGGCATAGCTCAATTTTCTGGTGACACATCTGTTTGATAAATCTGTTCTCTAACAGAATGTTGATTAGTCCATTCAATCTGACAGTAAAACATATTCCAAAACAGTCAACCACAGTCCATATTTTGTTGCAGTTCTTTTGCATCACTCATGTGGCAAAAGCAGCAGTAGCTGCCTATAATACAAATCCAGAGGCATGAGACAATCTCCACCAGCCTGAATGATAACAAGTTCTCTGGTGCTTGGGAACATCTGGCCTGCAGGGTACCAAACAGCTAGAAAATGGCCAAAATTCATCCTACTCAGGCCTTAAACAATGCTTGTGTGCCTGTTCATGTACACACAAACACAAATCACATCTATAGCATATTTTTCATTTCCTGAAATTTTTTACCCAACTGTTCATACCTGCAAGTAAACGAGAAACTGGGAGATGAATGCTAACTTTTTCCTGAGAAACGCAGTATCTGATGGTCTCAACGGAATGTCCACACATACTGAGGACAATAGGCTGTTCTCCATCAGTAAACCCACTATGACACTGCATCAACACAGTCAGGCATTTCTTGTAAGCTTCAATCAATACTTTTTCCTAAAAGAAAGATTGCAGTTTACAGAGGTTATGAAAAAAGACCACAGCTCTGAAAAATAATACAGACAATGTAGAAAAGACTCTGAAGGGTTTGAGATTTTTACCTTTAACAACAGTCCTGCAAAATTAAGATAAGGAATCCAACAAAAGAGGCAAATTAAGGAGGGCACAAATTGCAAAACTCATACTGGTATGCCTGATTAGAAAAACACCCACTAGTATGTTGTTTGGGTTTGGAGTTTTTTTGTAACTGACATTATGGTAACTTTCTGAGCAATGATCATGCTAGGCTAGTAAAACCTGCACATTAACTACCAGTAACAGATTAAAGCCAGCCTGAATGTTCAGGTATTCCAGGATCACTTATTCCACCACCATATTTTACCATACTCAAGTTCTCTGATCCTGAAACTTGAAACACTTACGGAGCAGACACATGATTTACAATCAGGTGGTATTTCATAGATCCAGGGCCTACTCCTTCATTCCCTCCTCTTTGAAAATTCTAACCTGATAGTGTAGTGATAATCACAATCTTCAGATGTGTGACAAAACTCTATGCAAAATTTTATAAAAGGCTTAACCACATTCTTATGACTCGGTCAGTACAAACCATACTTGTGTTTAAATACAGAAAATATCAGCATTTGCTCATAGAAGATGTTCCTGGCTTATCGTGAGGTTGTGTTTAGGTCAATTTTTACATGTATTAATATTTGGGTTTTATCTCTCTTCACACAGAAAAACAATTCAGAAGGAACTTACATCTAATGCACACCAGTCCTGCATCATTGAAATAACTAGTGTTAATTTCATCTGTAGTGTAAATGCTGCTTCCCACTCTGGTTCCATTTCGATGTGCTGTCCTACTTGACGAGTTATTGGATCCATACCCTAGAACAAGAAGAATTATGCATTTCAACAATGTATCGCTGAAATACACTGACAGCAGAAGTGTGAGACAGTGGTTCGCTATCCTTATAAAGATATTGTTGCTGCAACAGGTAAAAAGAACCTTGGGGGAATGAAAGGGAATGAAACCACAAGTGAAGAGGTCTATTTGTGTGTCAGGAACAATTTATTCCTCAATACAAGGAGCAACTCTGCTGACACCTATGATGAACCAGATTTTGCTCACAGAATTAATTGTCTGCCTCTACAACTGCAAAATATGCCCCAAATTACACTTCTCTTTTTGAACTGCTCTTCCTTTTTATTGTCTTCTACAACAAACTTAATTTAAAAAAGTGACGCAGGATGTTATGTTTTAGGAAAACATGACATGGCTCCAAAAGTGATGCTACACTGAAGTTATAAAATGAAGAGTAGATCAAATTTCTTCTATTTTGACATCAGGATAGCTAACTTCCTGATTAAATTTTGCCAAATTTTGTAACTCATGGATTTACATACCTGCATACATTTGAGTAATTCTAAGAAGGCATCAAAACCCTCCAGGAACTTGCGTCGCAAGTCATCTGACCACTCCGTTGGCTTACTTATCAACACATACCTGGGTAGATTAGAAAGATGCAAGTGTTCATTTTAGATTTTTTTTAAACTCCTCAATTTATCAAATCAGCACATAGTTAGTATACTTACTTGAGATCCAAAATAAGGCTCTGGACACGTCTGAATTTGAAAGCCTGCAGAGCAGTGTAACGTTCAAACTGAAACCTGCCTTGGATGTCACGGTGCCTTAAATGGTCCATGAAAGTTTTGATGATAGTGGTCATGAGATTCTCTTCTGTTATTAGCATTCGAGCCTAAGCCAAAGTACATTGAAATTTGCTGTAATTAACAAACACAGCTAACAAGATTTTCACACTGCACCATGACATCTATAAAATACATTTTTTTTATCCAAAGTAATTACATCAATAATTAGAACAGAACACTGAAAACCACTCTTTTCACGGAATCACAGAAGACAAAAAAAAGGAATCTAGTCAAGTATTATCATAAGCCAGATTTCTTTTTTCAGATCCTTTCTGTACAGAAGTCTGTCTATGGTAAGGCTCCTGCTAACCTATATAATTATGGCACAAGACATGTTATTATGTGTCTTACAGTTAACTTGTACCTCCCTTTAAGTATGTGTTGTCTCATCTCAGATAGTTTAAGTACGAACCCTTTAGGGGAGTGACAGCTCTTCTGTTTTCAGTTTACAAACTGTCAAGAGCTGTGGTGAGCAGAGCCTCTTCTGAACTGGTAAGGAAGTGCATGTGCAATTTCCACATGAAAATTTCATGAAATTACCTGTAATTTCCCTCAAGGTCTACTGCATGGATCTATGTGTCGTATGAAACAGATCAGCAAAGTCTGACAAAGGTTGTCTTCCACACCCAGCCTAACCTAACGCAACTTCACAACAGAGGAAGGGGCGCTAAACAATTACTGCCAGCTCCTGCTCATGAATACTTCCACAACTCCCCCATTCTGTTGGTTCTCCAGGTTAAATGGGATGAGCCTTGCAGTTCTCAGATCTGGCTGGTAGACTCAACAAGACTGCCCACTCTGATGTATCACAACGACATTGTGGCTCTTGACTAGAGCTTCCAGTAGGAAGCAGGTTCTACAGCTGCTAATGATAATCCAGAACAGTTTCTAAAATGCTACTGCGGGGGAGAAAAAGAACCTAATGATTAACATTCTTCCCCCCAAAAAATCATCACCTACAGAGCTGCCCATCCACCCTCAAACCAAACAACTTCAGTTCCTTGAGACCCCAAACTCTTACATTACTAAGATCAGTTTGAAAATGTTACTGGAGGATGGTAGGGTGGTTTACATTCTTCAACTTATTCATTCAGTTAAGAATGAGTGGCTATAAATATATTAAAAAATAATACTTAGTTCATATGATAGAAGCTTATCATAATTACTTTCATGTCATCGGTCTATTCTATCATTCTGCAAAACAGTCAAAATGCATTTGTTTTGCTTTTTTTGCATGCTTTTAAAACAGACCACATATAAAAGGGGCACTGCAATTATTCTGCCTCGGGAAATGTTTGAAATGACTTTTTTAAAAAATATGTGTTGATACACGTATTGTACCACCCCATCTGCCAAAGGGAAAAATACCATAACCATCTGAATAATATTAGCTGGTTAAGTCTAACTGTAAGTTGGAATATTGGCAACATTCTTATTGAAAACACCAAAATTAAAAGAGGCAACACAATATTGTCCTGAACCATGGGAACAAAATCTTGAGTTCCTGATGAATTCCCATGAATAACATCCATCCCTAGGAAACTGAAGAAGTTTGCTCAGTATTGTGACTGCCATGCTACTATTGAATTTTAGGGCTCAACAAAGCTTAATAAATTTGGGAGGATTCAGAAGCATTCATTTTTTAAACAATTCTGGGTATGAAAATCAGACTTTTATTCCAGTACAGCTCCAAATTTTAATTTGTCTAGTTCATAATACAAGCAAAGACTTAAATGGAGACTGGAACAAAAAAAAAGTTTCCCAAACAAGCTGGTGAAAGACCAGCAGATTTAGTGAGCTGGGAGAAGCCACAGTGCTTGTAGCACTGAAATAAAACTTGAAATCTGAAAGAAGGCATTGTCTTCAGACTCAAAGTACCAAAGGAAGTAGGGAGTATCATAAGACAATTTTTGCTTGCACTTGTGTTGATTGGAAAATGAACATGAAGTGGATCACTTACAAAACTGCACCAGAATGGTGCTCTGAAACCATGATATGCAAACCATAATATCGATTTCTACGAACAGGAACTGTGGCTCAGTATGATGAGGAATTTAAATGTTATGTGTGTGTATATCTAAATAAATATGAAAGCACCCTTCTAAAAAAAAGTAAAAGAAAAATGTAAAAAGAAAAAGCAGAAATACCCAGCCCACTCTGGGAAGCCAGACCGAAACTTCCCAATGTTGAATGCTTTAACTTCTAAACCCATAGCAATGTATGCAAACAGTCTGACTGTTCTGCATTTCCACAGTAATGTTAAAGAAATCTGCAGCCTTGATTTATGAACCTTGAGAGGCTTTTAACAAATAAAGATTTCCTTTTTTGGTCTTTCAGTACTTACAAGAGAAGGCACTGTGAATATCTGTATCGAGAGGTCAGCAATTGAGAACTCTCTGTCGTGGTCATCTTTCATAAAATCACTCTGC
This sequence comes from Edolisoma coerulescens, assembly GCA_013397115.1. Classification (NCBI taxonomy): domain Eukaryota; kingdom Metazoa; phylum Chordata; class Aves; order Passeriformes; family Campephagidae; genus Edolisoma; species Edolisoma coerulescens. The sequence continues at coordinate 2,223,828 of VWZW01005671.1, forward strand.
AATCGCTCATAGTTCTATTAAGAAGGAGGCAAAAAAAGGCAAGGAGTGCCAACTATCAGTTTTTAAAAGAAAGACAGGCACTACTCACCAGAGTAGGTACAGTGAAGAGTTGGACAGACAGAGCAGCCACCGATACTGCCCGTTCGTGATCATCCTCCATATAATCTCTCTGCAACTGCCGGTAATTCTAAACAACAAGGGGAAATTCACCTCTAATCCACACTGACCTGATTTTTTAACTTAAATGTCTGCTCTGGGGAACTTTAATGCCATGAAAAAGGGAAGAGTAGCTCTAATGGATTATTATATGGGCATTTTGTACAAAGAATATGACAACTTAATCTGCTCACATGTGAGATCTACTCACCCTCATTTTCACAATAAAGGCTAGTATTTTATTTTCTACTCAAGAAAGTTATTTGTCTGCAGCAGAGTGAGCAGAATTTAGCAGTGCTGATTTAAAGCATTTCAAATACAAGTTACTGCAGAAATACTAATCAGCATAACTGAATTTCAGCACTATTTCTGAGCAGTGCTATAACAGCTTACACCTCAACAATGAGCAGCGATTAGCTCTTAAGAAGTGATAGCCTACATAGCTGATGGTGAAGACAAAAACATCTGAACTGCTTTAGTTCTGGGGCGTCTAAAAGGCCATTTCCTTCCTGGGAGATGAGATGCCATTAGAACTAATATACTGAAGAGTAAAATAAGATTTCCAGCATTTCATTTCAAGTTTTCACTTCCATAAAAAGAAAAAAAAAAATCGGGTAACAGTTCATTTAAATCACTGTATGCTAACTAGACTCTCTTCACTAGACAGTTTAGCATTTAATGGCTCTTTGTAAGAAACATACTTACTCTTGCAAAGCGGATAGCAAAAAGTTTCTTGTATTTCAAATCCATAAGAAGACTGCTCATGAATAACTGGTGATACACATTTCTAGCTCCTGTCAAGAAAAATGAATGAAATATTGCATGTCACTATTTTCTATCAACATATTATGGAAACATTTAGGAAAGTAAACTTCTACAGAATGAGTTAAATACACATTTCAGAGTAGAAGCTGCTTTGATTAAGTCTGTCAGGTGGTGGCAAAGGATGAAGAAGAATGCATCAACCAAAATTCTTCAAGAGGCATTATTTATTACTCCTGTATAAGATAACACTGTTGAATGGGAATGTACATCATCAAATATAAGGGAAGTCAGCAAAACAAGAACAGAACTCTGTTCCTCCTCAGGATAAACAGGGGATTTAGATGGCCCAAGGAAAAGAAGAGAACACTATTATGAGAAGTCTTAGGAACTGCAACAAATTTGCCTAGTTATGAACATTTCCATAAAATAATCAGCTTAGCTATCTCTGAACTTCTAGTCTGTCTGGACAGCATCCCAGAAAGTATTATCAATACAAATGAAATTCATCTCTGTGTAGCTTAGAAACAAATGCACATTTGCATCATTTCTTTCTGTGGGTCACTTTTAAGTCAAAAGCCATGACACTATTTCCTTAACGGAGAGGAGCTATGGAATACAAGAAAAAGTAGAGAGATACTGGTGTTGAAATAGAAATGCACAAGTTACTCATTGCTTACATGAAAGACATTAACCTAACAAAACCTGTATTAAAAATGTCGTAATGCTCCACAAAACCAGTACCTTTCAGATTAAAAAATTTGCAGTGCTATGACCTCATTCTTGAGATAATGGAATTAGATAAACAGAACCTAAAATAAATATTGTCTCCATACTACATCCACTTTCCACCTTACTTCTTATTTTATTAGTACTCCAAGAAGTTCCCCAGACAGGCATATTGCATCATTCCCTACCTGTCCTTTGAGCATCTCTTTCTTACACCTGGCCTTACATGCCCTTTTTTCAGGATATCAAATCAGACATGGAATCAATGAGGGAATAGAAATTAACTACCTCCCTTTCCTCAAAATTACAACTTTTCTAGCTAATTCCATTATATCAAACAGCCTTTCAAAGTTTCAAGAGCTCTAAAACAACAGAACAGTAATTTTCACTGAATGTTCTCAGAACACTTAAGAATACCTCATGAACACAAACAAAAGTCAAAGCAGAAAGACTCTGCCTTATCCCTTAAAAATACATATTTTGGTAGATATGGAATGGATGCTGAGATCCTATAAAGCAGACAAACCCCCAATTTCTCTATTGTTTACTCATTTTCCCTTAACTATCACTGTCATTTGCATATTCAAGCCAATCTTAATTTCAGACCACTTTGAAAAATTAGACCTAAAACCAACCCCATCTCCAAACAGTCTCTGTATGTTCTTGTCTTAAATATACTTGGGAGTGTATCATGAAGTGAGACATTATAACAAATTAGGCAAAATTGTCCATAATACACCACAATAAAAATTATCAAACATTAGCAGATACAGTAGAAGGAAAACTCAGGCATAGCATTCTTTAGCATTTTCCAGAACTTTGAGAAAACTCACCTTTCCACAGTTTAGAATCATACAGCATCAGCTTATCTACAAGAGAAGAATTTTCACCATCTGGCCCTTCTTGCAAACCAACCTGACACAGTATTCGGCGAAGGCCGTCTTAATGAAGAGAAATAGTGCAAGTTACTTGCAGCTCAAACACAAATGTATGTTATTTTGACATACTGAAATTTTCATACAACACAGAAGCCCTCACACTGCCCTCTTTTCCATGACAACTGAATAACAGCAGTCATATTTTGCTGATATAAACACAAATATTTCATACCTTGCAAGTTTCACACTAGCCTTACGGAACATTAGGAACACAGTGAAAATTGCCAAAAGCAATGATTTGGTTTAAAGTCATCAAATAAAAATGTGCTTCCCTAAAAATGCTGCTGGTTTACTAAAATTAGAAAGTTATGCAGCAGGCTAATTTTCTAGGTTTTCTTTTTCCTGTTTAGAGTCCTATCAAAAGGAAAATATAATTCATATATGACATGATGCATATATTCATGTAGGAGCTTTTTGTTTACACTTAGGAGCTCCTATCATTTTAAGGCTTCTATGCATATTTTTTCTAAGGGAAAGAAGCAATAATTGTAATTATAAGAACGTGCTTGCAGACAAGCCTGCATCTGCAATAGAGCACAACCCAGACACGCTCCTATTAATAATGTTCAGCCTGGCTTTGCACTAGAGGTAATGCATATTCCCTGAGAACTGCGGGACTTACAGAGCCCTTATTTCCACACTCTGCTTGGCATCTCAGCTCCCCAGGCAGAGTGGGCAGTGGCTTAGTGCCGTGTACACCATATCATGTGCTGCATGGTGCAGTAACATACACTCTGAGAACCCCTACAGCAGTTTGGGGTTATTCCTTTTTTGCCTTGCAGAGTTCAATTCCAACGACCGTTATGAAGGATAACAAATTAATGGAAACTACTGCATTGTTCAGCAATTGTCAAACAGACACTTATTCCTGAAGAAGCGACATTAGCTAGGAAGGATGTAGTGGTCAAACTTCTGATGAATTTCCATAGCAAGGTTTTTTCTTTTTTAATGACAGGAATTGGTCATTCCTTTCACAGCAATCATCCAACCTAACATCCAACCTAACTCTGGCACAGCAGAAGACCCCTCTCTCTACCTGTCACTCAGCCTTTGTTCAGGGACATTTCAGTGTAAACACCTAAGCAGTGCAACTGTATTACCCCATTTTACAGATGAAGGGTAACAGACTGTTGAAAAGATTGAGCAGAACTTAGTTGTTTGGGTATGTTTGTTAAAAATCTAAGGGAAACCAACTCTTTCAGAAGTGCATTTCACAAAACCAGACTCCAGAGTACAAGACTGCATCCCAAGACATGGAAGGCAGCTGAAGCAAATGAGCACACTGGTCACAGACAAAGTGTGTGTGTGTGGGTGCTGTTTACAATCAAACATGCTTTTTGTCCTTCTGAATCATAAAGAACTCAGCACCTAATGAGCTGAACTCTTCAGAACTTCAGAAACACTGCACACACAACTCAAACAAAATTCAGTGCTTTCTTCTGTAATTTGAGACACCCTTAACATATTCAAGTTACTTTTTTGCAACTGTCATTTAATGCTGAAAATTAATGACTGTGGCACCCGGCACAAATGATGTGGTACAAGACTGGGCTTTAAATGACAGCGTCTGCCTACATCTTTCACTGAAAGGAAAATATACCACAGAAGGAAACTATCTTTATAACTTCTTTCTATTAATACCTACTGTTTACCAGAAACACTGGCAAATAGTTGAACAAACTGCTACCATAACTTTTGTTCAAAGTTTGATTTATTTATCTTTAACACTTAAACATAAACTACTTACGTTTCAAAAACGAGAACACGTTATAAATAAACATCCCGTGCCTGAAATCTTGGCTCATTTTCCAACTATCAGTCTAATAAAACATACAGTCCCTGAAGGAAGGCTCTATGCAGAACATAGGTGCAATATGACAGCAGAGCATGCTTTGCTAATACTTCTTGCTAACATTTCCAGATGAATAAAATACAAATTGCAAGGGGGTCTGTATTTACATTTCTCCATATCAGCAGTTTGTCACTTTTCCTTTTATTTCCCATCATACCCTACATCTCCACAATCTTATCATTTACCAGGACAAAGGGGGAACCAAGTCAAAACAAAAACTGAGCATTCCCATAAAATCTGATACTGTGCATCTTGATTCCTTTGAAGAAACCTCTTTCAAAAAATCTGATTAAGACTTTGTCAGCTTCTATACTTACCAAAACCTTCCACAATTCCTTGCATTTTCTCTGTTCTACTTAGCAAAAAATCTGAAGCAATCACTTTCATCATCATTCATCAAATTACTTCTGAATAATTTTGTTTTATCTAATCAGACAGGGTATTTTCAGCTTACTGCATACATTTAAAAAGAACTAGGGATTGAAAAAATAACTTTTTGGCATACTGCATTTGACAGTGAGTCTCAGCTTCTGTTCAACAGCAACTAAACAGAAAAGACTACATAAGACTGGTAGCACTTTCACACGCAAGTTAGAATTCAGAACAGCACTCCAGTTGGAGAAAACAGAATGAAGTCTGACAAGTTATTAATAGCTTTGCCTTATACATTACATATCTGAAATAAGTAGACAAAATTGCTTCAGAAAATCAGCTCCTCTCACAAATATTCTCTAACTTATCTCAAAAAGGTCAATTTTGCCCACCTGAATATCCAATCACACTGCCAAGCCAAGTTAGGAGCTTCAGACCAAAGCTCTGATGGGCAACAATAGATGAATGCATAACTTGTACTTTCAATGGCTTTGTCTGACGACTGGTATTTCTCTTAAAAAGAAAAGGAAAAAGGAGGCAATGCATATTTAAGTGAGGACTGGCATATACTTCTATACAGAAATGCAGCATTTCTATGATTAAATTTGATAATTTATAATATTAATACATATTCTAATTACTAACACCTACATAGCAAAAAAGTCTGAACTGTGTTTATCCTATTAATATTTGAAGGACCTTCTTATGCAATATCACCATATTTAGGTCAATCCATTTTCCACTCTTGGCCTGTTATCAATGCTCACACTGATCTGCTGCATTTTACTGATAAGCAATCCCAGGCTCAACCCAAGACAGCCATGCATGTTTGTCCCTCTCAACACAACATGCAAGTCACAGAGCAGCCCCTCACAGAAACTGACTGTCCACAGACTATTTTCAGAAATATAAATTAAATACACAGAGTTAAAACAAGAAAGAATTTACCCTCATCTATGTGTTAGAAAGTGTAATAGTTAGATGTTACACATAAAGGGCATTTGTTCTTTGTCTGCGTGGGCAGCAAGTTAAAAATATTGCACAACATTATCTTTAAAAATATGCTAATGCTTTCAAAATACTATAAATAGTTAAAGACCAGTAACTCTAGTTGCAGCATTTGTTTTTCAATGGTTGCAGTATCATACATAAACTATTTATTTCATGTGAAATAAAAACTGCAGCAGTTTAAGAAAAATTAACCAGAAAACATTATTCTCACATTTTTACATGGAAGAATCTTGCCATATATAGATATTAATACATAGACACATAACTGCAAAATGAAAGTATTTTCAGTTTCACGCTTGAATTCAATCAGTAATAATTTCCATAACTGTTGCTGTGAAAGACATAAGCAACTTCACACTATGGGAGAAAAACTATAATAATTCAGCTTCACTGATCTGAATTGGCATGTAATTCTAAACTATTACATTTAAAGTTCCTAGACATATCTGTTTTATGAAGGAAAAAATTGTCTATAAACTTTTTTTTAGAAAATTATTTTGGGTGCCAGGTAGGCCATACTAAGAGAAACCCAGCAAAAGACCACCACCACCAAAAACCCCATAAACCAATATTTTGATACCTCTACTGTGCATATTGCAAATAGTATCTCCAACACTTTGTATCATTAAAATATAATGACTAATTATGATAACAGTATCACAAACTGTGTAGCAAAGCCTCTTTTTGCTTAAGATGAGGCAAGTAAGTAGATAATACCCCTTACCACCATTACTTACCACTATTACTGATTTGGCCTGATCACAGTACTGGAAGTCTCCGTATCGAACAGACCTACGGCCCTGTAAATTCAGAAAGATGTAACATTACCACCACCTCCTAAAGAAGAAGTCCTGATTCTGTGTTTTACATTTGTCTAAAAAACACAGTAAAAGCTTCAGATGCATTCTAACTATTCTGCCTTTCATGCTATTTTCACTATTTAAAGTACTGTATATAGTTACATACTGGGATTTCCCAAATGCACCCTGTACTTTTTAAAAGAAGATAAAATTGTATCACATATTTAGTTACCTGTTACATTAAATTTTCTGTGTATAACATCGTTCTTCAGATGTAACTACACTTTTTTTACTAAAATACTGAAAACATTAATACAAAGGCATTAATCATTAGTTTTGACGTAACTTGAAGATATTTCAGATATTTCAGTGCCTTTTAAAAAGCAGATACTAATGTTAATTGGTCTTTTAAACATACAGTTGAAGCACTTGTTTTATTCCAAAAGGAAGGTTTTCAGTCTTTCTGCATTGTCAATCCATACACCAAAATAGATAGTTGATTGAATTTATAGTGTATTACAGACAGGAAAATTCACTGGTAATTTAGATCTGATGCCAAATCGCTGCTTCAGGCATAACACTGTTATTTCTTTCATATACAGGCTCATGTATATATGCACTCACGTATGTATTTACAAATAAGAGGATCAGCAGTAGGGAAAAATCTGAGTGTATCCTACAATACACAGCATGTGCTCAGGTCAGTTCATATTCAGGGATCAGATGTGAATCTTTTGGTTACCAGTATCACAAAAAATATAGTGACAACACAAAACCAAAATCTAATTCAGTATTAAGTAATATGAAGTGGTTATATTTCCTGCTCCACTGACCTCCTTGAAGTATTTTAACCACCCAAAATGACATTCCCACTGCCATTTTGAAAGAGATTTCCTTCGCAGACCACCCCCCACAAAAAAAAAAGGCACGAGCCAATAAGCCAAGTAAAAAAGACACTCATTTTTCATGTCAACTGCTTACAGGTTCATTGCAAAGATAACAAGGTGCAGTTGCCCAATGAAGTGTCACTTTCTTCAAAAAAATGCACAGGAGCCACAATACAAACAGAGCTGATAGAGTGCTTCTGAAACTGAAATACTTGTTACAATTATATTTAGCATATAGTGATTCTGAACTCGTTGTTCTTCCTAAAAACTGTGTTAAATGCTTTTACCTCTTCCTGCCATAATAATCTGACAATTATGAAAAAGAAAATTGAATTAAATTTAAAAAAGAAACCACAAACCATGAATAGTTCCACGAGCACCAGAACAAAAGCAGTCCGTTATGGATTTTATCCCTCACACTTAACTGGTGTTACTCTGAGAAGCATTTCCTATGTTTGGAGCACATTTAGGTGCTCTTTCAATGTCAGCTCCCTGGTTCAGTAAGGGAAGGGCCAAAGCTGCCGCCTGTCCTTGACAGAGGAGTGAGAAACACCTTGGTATTTACAATTACAAGACTCACTGGAATACATTTACATTGAAATATATATATGTTATATTCAGTATCAGATCTGGTTTGGATTGGCCAATGAGTACTTAGGCACTGAGACATTTAGAATTCAGTATAAAGGCATTTTAAGGTGGTGTGACACACAGGACTCACAGACTCACATTAACCACACACTTTGGGAAAGCAGACTGACGTAAGTATAGTCATAAAACAAACATTAGGTCAAGGAAATTAAAAGTTCTAACAATTCACTTACATCTCTATCTACTGTTGTTGCAAAGCCAATGGCTTCCTTCTGTGTGCAGTTGACAGCCTTCTGAAGAGTATAAATAACTTGTTCATAGGTATGGACTTCATCATTAAACAGCATGCAGTAGTAAGTGTCACTCTTCTCACTTCAAAGCAAGGATTGAATTTATGTCATTCAAAGCAACGTTAAAAGCAAGAGCAAAGTAAAAAATACGAAAAATACAAATCTATTACAATTATTTTGTACAAAATATTTCTGACAATTTTAGGAAAGGAAGAAAAGATTCTTAAAATCAGAACTTGTATTTTCAACTGTAAATATCTGTAAGCCTTTAAAAGGCAGAAGACAAATATTATACTTACATCATTTCTAGTCCAGGCAATTCATTTTCCTTTTCCCATGTTAATATATCTACTGCATATTTAAATGTGATAGCAAAAATATTATAAGCTCTTGCTACCATATCTTCTGGTAAGTGCACAAGAGGATCCTGGAAAGTAAATATAAATAGAAAATGAGAAATTAAACGACATTCAAAACAAGCTGTCAAATTTGCACCTCTCTTTATCCAAAGATGATGTAAGCATCTTTAATGATGTCTTTCTTTAAATGACTTTTCAGTTGAAAGGAACAGAGTCAATAATCATCCTGTTTTCTTTTTCCAGTTCTACACTGACAGTCACCAAAGCTCTAATTTAACATTCAATACCTGAATATTAACTTGCCTCTAATCACCCATTTACATTTTCACACATTCTTCCATTCTCACTCTCCTTGTTCCCACTCCCGCACACCTTTTAAGATAGTTCTTTGGAAGAACTTTCAACCTCTGCTTTATTAAAATCTGCTTCTTCTGCTATGCCTTCAAAACCATAATTTCAAATCCTTGTATCTTTTGTTCCACTTATCAATATTAGTAAACTGCAGAATACAAATGACCATGCATCTCTTGTCCTGTTTTATATGCAGCATGCATTAAAAGGCGTAAGTCTTATCTATCCAAGCTTATACAACACGCAGCACACTGGCATCATGATTTATGATGCATGTCTCTTATATGCTGTGGTACATAAATAATTAACTGCTGAAATGCAAATAGGTGTTTCATAATGACCTGGCCACGTCTCAGTCCTGCTCACAGAGAGCAGCTCCCCTTTTGTCTGTGGACCGTGCACCCATCTGTGCCCATTCTGTGCTCTCTGTCTGACAACTGCAGCAGCCCCTACAAACTCATCCTGCTCTCTGAGCCAGAGCAGAATGGAGGCTGCTGCAGGTGTGGGAATGGGAATGAGGAGGGGGAGGAAGACGAGAGCTGCCTCAGTCTGCCAAATCAAATGGACTACTTTTTGAAGCAAATGAGAACCACTGGCAACTCTGAATAAGATGGTGCAGGTACAACTGCCATTTCCCTCCAGTCCATTTCAAGGATTGTGAATAGAAAACATTAAAAAACTCTTCTCTTAAGGAAGCTGTCTTTTACTGGATCAAAATTTTGAGAATTACTAGTTCCTCTTCTATAAACCTGGAAAGGGAATGCTGCATGGGCTACAGGACACCTGGACATATACTATACACTGGGTCACTGACTCCATTCACCATTTGATAATCTGAAGTATGTGTAATCGTTAGCCAATTAAAATATTTAACAGTGGCCCAATTTCTGGTTTAGGATTACCTAATACTAAATTCCGTGTTTCACTATATCTTATGTTGTATAAAAATGGCCACAATAATCTTTTCTCAACTTAAGTCTGCCTCATCTACAGGAGGCTCTTGACAGTCAGCAATTCATCTCTACTAGTAAAGTTTATCCCCTACACCCCAAGACTCTTTGGAAGCTTTACAAGAGCGGTAACAACTGCCATTTCTCTTTTTTTTTTTCCCTTAATTTAAAAGTTATCCAGGGTATGGAGAACTATCAGCCACCAAAAGCAAAGGCAAACCATAAGCAGCAGCTTTCCCTCCATTTCCAGCACTTTCAACGAAGATATATACCCGGGCAAGGCAGAAAACAGGCTCCAATAATGCGCAACAAACCATCCTTAATCTGTCTCGAACACAACACCGCATAAGAGATCTCAATCTCCATGGCTTATGGGGAAGAAACACAAAGCCTGCCCAGAACCTTGATTCTTCTGTCAGGCACATTCACTGTTTGAGTATCATTGGGCACAGAAGTAGCAGTCCACCCAAGATTTCACAACAAGAGTTTCCTACGGCCGCTGACTAATGTAAACTGGCATGTAGACCAAGTGGTGAGTCCAGCAGCATTGCTCAAGTCTTACAGCTGAGAGAGTGAGAACAGATTTTAGAAGGACCACTGACCACTGTCACTGAAAACACAATTACAGTTGCTTCACTTAAACCATCAGATCAGCAAAATTACTACAAAAGCTTGCCTTATATTTTCCCTTTTAAAAAATCTCACAGAAGTTATACTATGTAAGAAGAGATGTGAGTGGCTAGGTCAGAAGCCCAATTAGCCACACTCATTCCTGAGATGCAATAACAGATAAGAAGAGTATAAGCAGAAGACAGAATGCTTCTCTAGTCTCCAGTAACTTAAGACACACTTCCCACACCAAATATGGTATCTACAATTTTAAATAGCCATTGGTAATTTTTCCCTCCACAAACATGTTAAATTTCCTTTTGAACATATTTAAAGTTTTAATAACAATAGTGTTTTGCAGTGGTTAGTCCAACAGCTTGAGTTCCTCCTCTAAGATGTGGCATTGTCTTGTTGCATTTAATATGTCCCAGTTGTTCTGCTATGATTCTGTGGTGAAGATGTGTTCTCAATTTACCTTCTCCATACTAAACAAGCTTTTAGAGACCTCTGCCTTACATCTCCATTATGACTTTCCTGTGACAGCAAGGTATTCTGATTTTAAAAAATCTGTGCACTTTACTTTGGTAAGAATCAGAATATTTGTTGCACAGACAGGTGAATTTGGCTTCTTGGTGCACATGATTACACACAGGTTTTTCTTTTTGCATGTGGCAGAACCCCTTGACTTCTCGGAATATACAGAAAAACAATGAAACAGAACTAAAGCTGCAGAGGTAACCAAGAACATACAAAATGAAGCCTTTAAGTAGAAAATAAAATTCCAAGGAACTTCCTGAGACATTAATTTTTGTCTAACGCTGCAGTTCAAATATTACTATTGAAATTGCTACAGCCTCTCATGCAGAGTATACAAGACTAAAAATAACCTCATATGAATGACTTATATATACACACACATATACAAAGTTCACAAAGTTTTGAAACATGATGCCTCAATTGTAATTACCTCTTCTTCTGCAGTTTCTGAAGTGTTAAGTTCATGCTTTTGACAGTAAGGACCTTCCTTCCAAGCTTCTGTATCACCACAGTCACAGAAACCTCCTCCACCTGATGTTGTCATCTAAAATTATTTAAAAACAAAGCAGTTCATGGGAATATGCATATACATATATGCACATTAAAAAATTAGTAGTCACAGCTACACTACAAAAGCATGATCACAACACCTGATAGCTTTAGACAGTACTCTGCTAAAATGGCAGTGAAATCATGTGTACTTTTATGACAGCTGAAAGCCTCTCTACCTCATCAGTGTGCCTATGTCAAAAGAAAAAGAAAAAACCCTAAACAATAAAACACCTTCAAACACCTCCATTCTGCCCCACCTGAAGGCTGTGGGCTTTTTCTAGTTTTCAGATTTTCTGAATCTATTACTTGCCATGGCATCTGTACTATGCCAAATTCTCACATTTTTAATCTGAACAAAGCTAAATCATTTCACATGGCACTATCACACAGTGAGTAAAAGATGTGCTTTACGACAAAAGGAATCGAGAGACGTACATTTTTCACATATGTAAGCACAGAAAAAAAGCATTGGAAAAATTTAATGCTATATTTACACTGTTTTAATAAAATTTATTTTAGAGACCACCTCAAGTTAATAAGCATAATAATACTCTTTTTGAATCACAACTATTAACTGATTCATAGAAGAATTCTTTCACCTCTTTTTTGCATACCTGATATACTCTACACATACAGGTACATCTTAGAGTACCAGCAAAACAAGATGGACATTTGAAAGAACATTCGCTTACACCTTTGGATGTTACCTAGACTTGTTAATACAATAGACTTGAAAACTGAAAACCTACATACAAGAAGTAAGCTGATATCAGCAAATCTGGCTGGGTTTCTTGATGCAAGTTGTTGTGCTTGGAGTTTTTTCCGGAATCCTACTGTTCAGTGTAACCATGCAGTAAACAGATTTACATTAACAGCAGTGCAGTATTGTAAAAAACAGATTTACAGAAAGGCTCCACTGGTAGTTTTCAATTAATTTCTTAGTTTAAAAACACACCAAGGCCTTCTTGGCTTTGTTTGCAGGGTTTTTTTTAACTAATCTGTACTACTAATAGTAATATATTACTAAAATAAACAGCATTTACAGTTTTAGTTTTCTATTTTAACTTTATGTTTAAGCTTTAAATAGAAGTGGCTTCTTAATAAAGTTTTTTCAATAGCTTTTAAAAACAGTCAAACACAGAAGTCAAAACAATTCAAAACCCAAGTCTAAAGCTGTAAAACTCACTAAAATGCATGTGTTAGAAATAACATACATTTGTAAGCTTAACTGTTGCACATAAAATTTAATTGCTCGATATTTTAAAGTGTTAACTTGCAGAAGTTACACTCAGATCAAAACACTCGAGTTCACATAGGATTACTGCAGACATTCCGAACTTCGTGTTCATTCAGCATTTGGAAATAAGGTACACATTCTTAAACTTGAAACTGTTTCACACACACACAAAGTCATTAATAATCACTAACCCTGTATCGGTGCTCTCTGTGAATGCTTCCAAGAAAGCATTCCATGCACAACACACAAGTTGGGTCAACTGCGCAGTCTCTGAGAACAGCAACAACAGAAAGAAAAAAAAAAAGCATTAAACACTTGCTTTTACCTTTAATTACACATTTTACAACAGGTAATTTTCAAATATCACCAATATAAACCTTCCGACTAACGTATATATTACTCTGAAAGAGGAAAGGGATGGCTTTCAAAGAGGGGAAGCAAATTAAATAGAAAAAAGATCTGTCCTCACAACAGAAGAGGCTTTAAAATATTGTGTGGGAAGTATGTCTAGTTGGGTAATATAGACATTGCTTTCCAGAGTATACAGGCAAGTAAACAGAAGAATTACAAAACCCAGAACAGACAGGCAAACAGTACAAACCCAAGTAAGTTCTCTCAAGTACAGAGCACCAGCATTAATGATCTCCAGCACTCAGAGAAGACACTTTTCACTGAACACTGGGAAGAAACATCCCACACAACAGACTAAATTGAACCTCTGCTTCCAAGTTCAGCCTTACGAGCTCACGGAAGAGCTGCAAGAACACAAATTTCTCAACCAGGAGATTAGAGACCATAATAAGGTCCTGTCTACAAAACACTGCTGTATTAGACAGAAGGAATATTTCTAGTCAAAAGGGCCAAACAAATTAGACAATTATGCATTATATATTTAACTGTGTCCCTGAAAAACACTGAAAATACATGAACTTATGTAATGCAACTGACTTCAAGGCACCTCAAGATTAAGGGAGCCTGGTTTTCAATGTAAAAATAAATAGCAAGAGTATGTCTGTCTTATGATGACTACTACTAAAACAAGAACTCAGAGAAACAACTTATTTTGCTTAAAAGAAAACACTAGAGATCACATGAAATCTTACTATCAAAAATTCTCCTAATTTCATTTAACCACATAAACGATGGAAAAATCATCAGGCAATCAATCATGACTTACTGTGCATGACTTACTATGCACATTTGTTTTCTCCAGAGGAGCCACTAAAGGTGAAAACATCAAAGCAAAATTATACAAAGCTCTACTGTTTTAGAATAGTTTACGTTCATGGCTTTTTTTTTAATTAAACGAAACAAAATAAAGAAAAAACAACAAACAAACAAAAACCCCAAACCACCACTTAATGCAACAATGTGCCTGATGTGCCTGCAGGATTTGGTAGGTCCGTTCTATAATACTGAATGTTGATTCTTCAGACCTCTAAACTTGTGGCAGTGTACTTACAAATTCAGTACCACTTGTCGAGTAATTTCTCAAACAAGTAACTGTGCCTATACCTAAAGCAGAAGCAGACCTGTAAGCGGTACAACTACACAGAAACTCCACTGCTTTTAACGTGGACTTGGAAAATAATTCTTTGCTATATTCCACAAAAGCTTAAATTAAACTCTCATTTTTCTTCAACACCAGCTCTAAGTTAAAGAAAATTAACACACAATAAGAATCAAATGTTTCCTGATCAAAAAAAAAAAAAAAAGAAGAGAGGGACTCCATCCTTAGTATGTTAATGATCAAATACTGTTCACATAGAGCAATTAAAACGTTGGGAATTCTGTAATTTTCTTCTAAACACACTTGCTTTTTCAAGACCAAGAACTCAATACGTATCTAAAGTACCCACCAGTTTAATCTTATCCCTCTAATTATAAAGAGGTCTCAAAGCATTTTCAAGCCCAAAGGCCAGTAAGGTATTATGTTTCTAGAAGAGGAGAGCACTATAAAGAAAAATTCTTCCACAATCATTCTCTCCTTGTAAATGGAGGGGATGGAAACCCAGATAAATAAACCCTTGAAATTAGAGAGACATTCAGTCCCCATGTCACCTCGCCAAGTGTTCCAGTGAGTGGTAGAAAATACACAAAATGAGAGGAATCTGTGACACAAACAAAACTTAAATTACAATTGCAGTTCAGAAAATAGAAGATGAAAATGAACCTATAGCTAGTAATACAATGGCTTAAAACTGAAGATTTTTTAAAAATACTTGTAATTGGTTAGGAACTTCCTGTTCTCTTTCAAGTAAAAGTATTTTTAGAGAGATCTAGAGATAGAGGTAGGGGAGGAACTAGAAGCTGGTATGCTTCTTTTAGCATCTGATAGATTGGTTTAGCAGGTCATGGAAAGAGGTCTAAAATACAGGATCAACACTAACAGCTGATATTGAACACCCGAAATACACACACATGCCCACTTAACTTCTGATTAACGCACTTAAATCCCTCTGACAGGTCACCCCAACTTCTTTCTTAATCTTGCATTGCTTTTGCATAGATAACACTTTACATTATACTAATTAGTATTTTCCCATTTATACATCTGTAGCGTGTTAATTTTCCCCTGATCCCACCTGTCATGAAAAGATTGCAAGGTTACTTTAAAAATACATTTCAGCTATTAACTTTTCATTAGGACAGTATATTCTTATTGAAAAATGTTCCAGGAGTTCACAAATTATAAATATTTCACAATGTAAAGTTGAACTACCTGCAAGAATACGTAGGCTCTCCCACTTTAAAAACGCGGCCACAGAGGTGGGAAGGTTTGTTTGCTTGCTCAAGCTTTGGAAAACCAAATGCAGGATCTTCACCACAAAGATACCATTCCATTGGTCCCAGCAAAACATGTTGTGCCAGCATGTCTTCTCTCTGAGGGGCAGGATTGGGACCCCTGCAGTAAATTTTTGGTACATAATAGGCCAGATGCTGGTATACTTCTTTCTGAAGGTCATTTGCTTGCAGCCATTTCTTTCACATTAGAAGAAATGAGAACACAAATTCTTCATTAATAAAAACACCAAACATAGTTCTATCCATTTAGATTATTTTATTTCTAAATGAAATATTTAAAATAGCATTGCAAAACTAGAAAGCAATGCTTCCTTCTAAGTGTTAAATCTAAATGATCACAAAAGACAGACATTAGGAAAAGAATAATTTGTTTCCCTGCTCACACATTTTATCCTTTTGACATATAAAATTCTTCTGAAAAACACAAGATTTAGGAGAAAAAGTCATTATAATTTTCCTCCAGGATGAATGACCAGTAAAATGTTGGCAGTGACTTTTAGGATACGGCCTAGACTATGTTGGTTGCATTTCTCTGGAGTGCAGACAGATGCTGCCAGCTTGGGACACCAAGGATCAGCAGGAGCCTGGAGTTGGCAAGGAACAGAGACAAAAAGTACATGGAGTAAAGCAAACACAGCATTAGGTAACAGTCTCTTTCTCATTTAACTTCAACAAATCACTTGTGAAAATGAGGGAGTTTTGGTTTCTCCTGCTACCAAAATAACTCATCTGAATTACTATTTCAAGTGTGATGTTAGATCCATGAATTCTTGCACTGGGTTTGTGAGGCAAGGTTTTGGTAGCAAGGGGGCTACAGGCTGGCTTCTATTAGAGCTGCCAAAAACTTCCCCCATGTCCAAGAGAGCCAACACCAGACGGCTCCAAGGTGGACCCACAGCTGGCCGAGGCTGAGCCCAACAGAGACAGCAGCAGCACTTTGGGGATAACAGATTTAACGGGGGATAGTGTATTTAAGCGGACAAAAAGAGAGCAATAGCAGCTGAGAGATGTGAGTAAGAATATGGGAGAACAACAGCGCTGCAGACCCCAAAATCAGTGCACAAGGAGGGGCAGGAGGTGCTCCAGACACCAGAGCAGAGATCCCCCTGCAGCCCATGTGGAATCCCACACCAGAGCAGCTGGATGCCCAAAAGAGGCTGTGACTCCACAGTAGGAAGCCAATGTTGGAGCTGGCTCCTGGCAGGACCTGTGGCCACATGAGGAGAGGAGCCCATGCTGGAGCAGGTTTGCTGGCAGGACTTGTGACCCCATGGGGCACCCACACTGGAGCAGCCTNTGTGAAAATGAGGGAGTTTTGGTTTCTCCTGCTACCAAAATAACTCATCTGAATTACTATTTCAAGTGTGATGTTAGATCCATGAATTCTTGCACTGGGTTTGTGAGGCAAGGTTTTGGTAGCAAGGGGGCTACAGGCTGGCTTCTATTAGAGCTGCCAAAAACTTCCCCCATGTCCAAGAGAGCCAACACCAGACGGCTCCAAGGTGGACCCACAGCTGGCCGAGGCTGAGCCCAACAGAGACAGCAGCAGCACTTTGGGGATAACAGATTTAACGGGGGATAGTGTATTTAAGCGGACAAAAAGAGAGCAATAGCAGCTGAGAGATGTGAGTAAGAATATGGGAGAACAACAGCGCTGCAGACCCCAAAATCAGTGCACAAGGAGGGGCAGGAGGTGCTCCAGACACCAGAGCAGAGATCCCCCTGCAGCCCATGTGGAATCCCACACCAGAGCAGCTGGATGCCCAAAAGAGGCTGTGACTCCACAGTAGGAAGCCAATGTTGGAGCTGGCTCCTGGCAGGACCTGTGGCCACATGAGGAGAGGAGCCCATGCTGGAGCAGGTTTGCTGGCAGGACTTGTGACCCCATGGGGCCCCCACACTGGAGCAGCCTATTCCTGAAGGACTGCACTCCCTGTGAGAGACCCAGGCTGGAGCAGTTCATGAAGAACTGTAGCCCATGGGAAGGACTCCCACTGGAGAAGTTCACAGAGGACTGTCTCCTGTGGGAGGGACCCCATGCTGGAGCAGAGGAAGGAGGTGAGGAGTCCTGCCCCAGAGGAGGCAGGAGTGCAGAGACAACATGTGAGGAACTGACCACATCCCCTACTCTGCATCCACCTGTGCTGCTCAGGGGAGGAGGCAGGGAAAACCACCCTTGAAGGGAAGTTGAGCCAGGGAAGAAGAGAAGAATGGGGGGAAGGTGTTTTTTAAGATTTGGTTTTCTCTCTCATTACCCTACTCTGATTTGTTTGGTGATAAACTAAATTAATTTTTCCCCAAGTCGAGTCTGTTTTGCCCATGACAGTAATTGCTGAGTAATCTCTCCCACTCCTTATCTCGACCACAAGCCTTTTGTTGTATTTTCTCTCCCCTCTCCAGCTGAGGAGGGGAGTGAGAGAGCAGCTTTGGTGGGTACCTGGCACCCAGCCAAGGTCAACTCACTACAATTCTCTTAGTCAATCAATTGTAAAAAACAATGTTGGCAGTTTTTAAAAGGCATCAAACTACTGAACTGCCCTAAGCCACTTAAAACCTCACAGCTTCTCCTAGGGTTTTTTTTCCCCCCTGGTAAAAACACAGAGAATAAAAAAAAATCCTCTAGGACAACATTTGTTTTGTTTCTGCCTTGTGGATTACAAATTGAGAAAGGTTTAAACTGTAAATTAAGACTGCGAGGTTTTTATAATGAACAAATCGGAGTAGGCACATACTGCAAGTGTCCACTGATTAAATCCTGTGTTACGTAAACGGCCTCAGCGTGCCATTTCTCACTGCAAATGTGACAACCAGATACCCCCTGGCAACTTCCGGCAAAGAGTTCAGAATCAACCTAAAACTCTATATAAAAACCCAGAACTAATTAAACCAAAATAAATGGGTTTGGTGATCAAATGTTAGAGCTTGATTTACTGTGAATTATTTATAACTTACTCTAAAGAACTTATGTTTGAGATAACACAGTTGTAATAAGTTCCTCAGGATACAGACATTCAGAGTCAGCTGAGCATCTGTGCAGACTGGCTGCATTTCTGCCTTTTTTTTTAAATATATTGTAGTAGTTTCACTTACTAGACATGTTTTTCTGAAGTGGAACTTGATATTTAAAAAAACCCGAATTTGTCAGGGTGCTTTCTTCACTTCTCTTTTCCTAAGTTTGACTTCTTAGTATCATGATTGATCTGCTAAATCTTTCTATATTCATCTAGCTTTGATGGTCATAAGCCCAGTTTTTTTCCAAGGAAGTCCACAGGAAAAGGCTGCCAAAAAGCCATAGCCAAGAATCTAGAAGTTTACAGATAATCTCAGCATTCCCACCAGGATTCAGAGAATACCATAGAAAAAAAAATTTAAAAGTATAATTTTCATCAACAAGAATTTTATTTTTCCCACCAGTTCACTCATCTGTTCCTCTCCTTTCATCAGTTTTGCCAAATAGCTACTACTGCCAGGAACTGACCCAATCACAATGGCAGTGACTTAATCTTTTCCATGATTTCCATTTAAGAAGCTTGTTTTTACATTATTTTCTATAGCACATACTAGTTATTAAACTGCAGCATTTTTTAAGCAAAATATCTTTAACTTCAGTGTTTTAATTCAGCAGTACATTACTAATTTCTGTCTAGAAAATACACAGTGCATATGAGCTACACTACAAGCTCAGACAGATACCTAGGCAGAGAAAATTCTTGTTCCTCGAGTAAATGGCTTTCCCATCCCAAAAATCCTGGGAGTAGTTGCCTGAAAGTTAGGTGTGGCAACG
This sequence comes from Edolisoma coerulescens, assembly GCA_013397115.1. Taxonomy (NCBI): domain Eukaryota; kingdom Metazoa; phylum Chordata; class Aves; order Passeriformes; family Campephagidae; genus Edolisoma; species Edolisoma coerulescens. The sequence goes on from VWZW01005671.1 coordinate 2,243,400, forward strand.
ATGAATGTCATCACACCTAAATCTGTTTGTGGAGCCAGTTCTATACACATAACTGTGCATACAGTTTTGAAAATCAGATCCTGGATGAAATACTATCAGAAGGAAATCCAGGCTACTAGGACAAGGAAACAGATGTGACTCCAAGAGCTGCCAGGAAGGCAACTCACAGGTCTGTTGTGCAAGTAAGACCGTTAATAGAAATATATACATAGGTATACATATGTTGCGCTGCCTTTCTAAATCGCTACCTGAGGAGCACTGAACTCCAGAAAAACTACTCAAAACTTTGGAATTTGTTCTTTAGCAAAAGCATTCTGCATTTAGGCAAGTTTTCAATTAGTATTTGTCTATCTTCTAACCTGAAATCAGACAAAAGAAAAGCCAATATTCTACTCTCCCAAGAGAGGTTTTTATTAAAAAGGGAAGTATATTCCCCTTCACTTCCTCCCTCCTCACACTCACTCTCCTGCACCAACTTTAATTGCCCTGGGAAAAAAAAAATGTGCAAAGCATTGATCAAACAACACCTTACGTAAGTAGATACCTAATGGTTCATCAAGGTTTCTCTTAAATTCACATCTAAGTAAGAGATACTAGGAGAACAAAACGTAGAATACTAATAAGCCATAAAACAACTCACTTCTCTGTTTCAAAAGCTAAAAGGTACAATTTTTGGTTTACATACACAAAAAAATACTTGCAATGTAGGTTCATCTTACGTCAAAGAGAATTCATTTTTTTATTTGTGTTCTTTGGAAGTTTATCATTAAGTTGCTGCCACGAGAAACAGAAGCCTTAAGTGCTGCAACTATTGCTTTGGGATGGCATTTGTTTTGTTCATATTGGGCTATCAGCAAAGGAGGCAGAAAAACTACACTGTAGATTTGAATGATAGATTTCAGAATTGGAGCTTCTGCAGGTGATGACAGATAAAAAAAATGAGTAGGAATTGACTACATCTAAGTTGGCGCTTCTACGTATAGCAAATTCCTAAATGCATTCCACTGGGTGCATGATTGCCCTGAGTTTACCTACGGCGTGACCCAAAAAAAACATCTGCTATTCACACAGACAAGGTAATTTGGGCTCAATTTGGAGCCTTTTATAAATGTTTGATGGAATTATTTGGTTTGCTGTAGAGAGGAAGACTAATCCTGTAGCTAAACTAGCTAGGATATGGCTAACTGTGCACATTTGACCATCTAATCATACCTTTGTCTGCACTGGAGATATACAAGCATAATCTGAGGATAATCTGAATTATAACAGTCTTTTATTTTCATTTGGAAAGCAGCCAATTTAATTCCCATTGAGACACACACAGACAGCTCTTCAAGGTTTTATCCTACAGATATGCACATGAGCAGTCTCAATACTTTAACATATACACCCAGTTCCTCAAATGCCCAAATGTCTAAATGGACAAGCATTTACGCCAGAAACAAAAGTTCCTCGGAAGACTTTACCCTCGAGACTACATTCCTCTTCCAACTACCCTTTGTAAGAGCAGGAAAAGTATATAAACAGAAATAGATTTCTTCAAACGTTACACTGATTTTACTAATATTTCCTCTACAAATACCCCATTCTAATAATCCTAAGCTTAACTACTGCAAGCTTTTGCCAGAACCGCATCTCAAATAGTGGGGAGGAAGGAAAAATCCTGTAATGGCACTTCAACACCGTAAAGCGCATGTGGGATCAGACATCCACCTAAATTAATGGAGAGGGGGGATCTCCTCAGGTCGAGGTGTGATTGCCGGCAAAGAGAGGCGAAAGGGCAGCAGAGGCCGAGGAATGTAACTTCAGGAAGCGGCTAAGGAAGGGGCGAGATGCCCGGCCGCCCCCGGCAGGGGACGGCCACGTCCAGGCGGCTTCCAGGGAGCCACCTGCGCCAGCCGGCACAACAGGAAAAGCTGGCTGGTGGCTGCCATGGATTTCGGCTGCTGCAACAGCGACGCTGGCGACAACACCAGGCTGAGGGCACAGCGGGACGCCGCTGCCGGCCGGCGGTGCCCTCAGAGCCAGCCCCGGCAGGGACAGCCTCTCCCGGAGAGCCCGCTCGCCCCGCGTAGCGGCCTCGCCCCGGCCCCGGGAACGGCTCCCCAGGCCGGTGCCTCCCGCGGCCTCCGAGCCCCCGCTCCCTCCCCGCGCCGGGCCCGCCGCCTCACCACGGCGATCTCCTCGGCGGAGCACTCCAGCAGGCTCTTGTCAATGGCCTGCACCTCCGCCTCCAGCTCCGCCGCCATCTTCTCCCTCCTCCTGCCCCCTGCCCCGCGCCGCCGAGGCCGAGGCCGGGACAGCCGGAACGGGGCCCGGGCGGCCGCCCAGCCCGGGGAACACACACTTCCGCCCCGCCTCCCGCACGTCACCGGCCGCCGCGCCGCGTTCTGGGGGCTGCAGTCCTTCCCCGGCACGGCTCGGCCGGGACACGGCGCTCCGTGCCCGGGGCCGTGCTACGGAACCTGCGGGGCCAGGCCGGCGGTCGGTGTCCGCCCCCCGACCGCCTCCGCGGGCCGTCTGCCCCTCTCGCCTCACAGAATCCCAGGATCACAGGATGGGTCAGGTTGGAAGGCACCACAGTGGGTCATCTGGTCCAACCTCCCTGCTCCAGCAGGGTCATCCCAGAGCACATGGCACAGGATTGCGTTCACATCGTTCTTGAATATCTCCAGTGAGGGAGACCCCACAACCTCTCTGGACAATCTGTTCTAGTGCTCGGTCACTGCACAGTAAAGTTCTTTCTCATGTTCAGGTGGAACTTCTGTGCATCAGCTTCTACCCCTTGCCTCTTGTCCTATTGCTCAAAACCACTGAGAAGAGCCCAGCTCCATCCTCCCTTCACAGATTCATAGACATTGATGAGGTCCCCTCTCAGTTGTCTCTTCTTGAGGCTGAACAGGCCCAGCTCCCTCATAAGAGAGATCCCCAAATGTGTCTGTCAATCATTGTTGCGCCTCCACTGGACCTGCTCCAGGAGCTCCATGTCTCTCTTGTTCTGAGGAGCCCAGAACTGGACACAGCACTCCAAGTGTGGCCTCACCAGGGCTGAGTAGAGGGGCAGGATCATCTCCCTCGACCTGCTGGCAATGCTCTTCCTAATGCACCCCAGGATTTTGTTGGCCGCTTTGGCCACAAGGACACTGCTGGCTCATGGACAGTTTGTTGAACACCAGCACCACCAGCTTGTTGACCTCCAGCTTGTTGCCCACCAGTCTCCCCCAGTGCAAAGTGATTTGTGCGACTGGGGGCATCTCCAGAGTGGATGGCAAAGCTGGGTGTCTGCCTCAGCTGAAGTGCTCTTGTCAATGCTGCCAGTGGGCAAGTGGGCAGTGTGGGTTTCCTGGGAGGCTCCCACATCCCATGCAGGTAGAAAGAAAATGAAACGGTAAATTACAAGCACCTGGCAACTATGGCTTTAAGACAAATGTTACTAAATAGCAGAAGCTATAAATTCTGTTGCTCAGCTTCCAGGGGGCCACCTAAGCTGAAACATGGCTTGCTCACTCAAGCAGGGATGCAGGTCTGAATCTCAAAAACAAGTCACCAGCACCAAAGCCAGCAAACAATCATCCTCCATAGCTCCACTTCAGCACATACAGGCTCGGCATCTTACGAGGCCTTTCTGAAAACCTGTTGCACCACTGCTGTACCCATGGGCTTGCCTTGCACCTCTGTAATTACAGCTGGGCCCAAACCAAGCAGACGTGTCTGGCCGTGCGTGCAGCCACGGGGCACCTGAGCGTGCTGAGGTTTAAAAACACACCTTCCTTCACTTGCTGGCAACTTCTGCATGGACCTAAGTGTCGTGCACAAACTGAATACTATTTCTACCTTGCACCTCCTGTCAGCCTTCATGGCTGAGATAAGGACCCACCCAGCAGGAGCTTAACCCAGCAAATTTTGCTGAGGAAGTCTCTGCTCTGGAAAATTTACACTTCCAAATCTAGACAATGCATGGGAGGGAAATAAAGGAAAGGCAGACCAAGTTGTAATTGCCTGCAGTACTAGCTGAAGGCAGCTATAAATGTTACCTTTCCCAAACAGTGCTAAGTTACAGTAAAGCTGTGCATTGAAAGTGAATGCCACTCCACATCTTATATTCCTTAAAACTTTGTAAGCATTCTCAGAGTGAGTATGCAGAATTGCTTCTTCCCTTTTTCATCCCCTTTTCTCTCCCTTCTCCTCATTCTCCCCTCAATTAATAATTTACATATTGAGTTTCCCAAGGGAGATACGTTATCTCTGTCCAAGCAGTAACAAACACATCTATGGCCATACATTGACATAAGAAGGAAGGTGGGCTGTGTGCCATCATCCAGTTCCTCTTTTGGAGAGTGAACATTCCCTGCATCAGAGGGCAGCACCACGTGCTCGTGTGTTACTCACACTTGTCTCTGAAACCTCAAGGGTTTATACATCATCTCACTGACTTACATATTGGGTTCGGGAGTTTTGGGGAATTTTGAGATTGAGGGAACACACACATCTGGAAAGATTAACTGCAAGAACCAAAAAAGATGGGTTTAGCCAGTGCTATGAGGGAATCACAGAATGGTAAAAGGATGGCTTTGAGAATATTACTTTCACCTCCTAATATTCTAAGAATAAGCATCATTTCCTTTTGTATGTACCCTTCCAATATGCAGGGTACATTTTTACTGTATTTATTTTTATCTCCTTTGCCACTTCTTAAGTAATTGTTCTTAAAACGCAGAAAATAATTATATATTCCTTAGAAGATCAGTAAAGCCCACACTGTTTCTCATTCATGCGCTGTGCATGCCTAAGGAATACAGAATATGAATCTTCTTTGGAACATAGCACAGGGTGAAGGAAAGCTGTATGACTTAATTGTTTCTCTTTCTGGACTGCATGAAGAAAATGTTAGAAAAATTCTGGAGTTTAGTAATGTGAAAGGCATCTTATTCTACCTAGCAAAGTGGGCAACCCAAACAGAAATTAGCCTGCAAAGCCATTATTTCAATATGAACATAACAACTTCCTGAGTATCATTTTTTACAACTTCGGGAAGAATTTTCCATTACTTTTAGCCTGTGCCATTTACTTCATAAGCAAAGACACTATTCAAATTAGGATAAGGTTGAGGAGACTGCCTTTATCTTCTGCCAAAAATCCTAACTCTTACCAAGTCTATTATCAGATAGAAACTGAAAAAGAGAAATCTACACAATTTTAATGTTTCAGCAGGGTTAATAGTAAACCTTCATAGCATTTCTCTGCTCTAGCTGAGGTGTTTCTGGGTCTCACCATGCTTTCAACACACAACATAGACCACAGAATGCTACAGACTACGGTTATGAAAGATGCAGATGCCATCTATATCTCTTTCACCTCCTGACCTGTCTGTTCAAGCACTGCTTGCCTCTGCCATTAAAAAAAAAGGAAAGGAAAAAAAAAAAGCTAAATGGTACTTTGACTGGGGATCAAAGAACTTAACTAAGGTCCAGTATTTTTAATAAATGCTGCATCTGTTAAGAACACAATGTAAATAGGTGCCATGGTTTAACCCCAGCCAGCAACCAAGCCCCATGCAGCCACCTGCTTACCACCCGACCAGTAGGACTGGGGAGAGAATTGGAAGGGTAAAAAGGTAGAAAACTCGTGGGTTGAGATAAAGACAATTTAATGGGTAAAGCAAAAGCTGCATTCACAAACAAATAAAAACAAGGAACCAATTCACTGCTTCCCAAGGGCAGGCAGCCATCTCCAGGAAAGCAGGGCTCGATCACGTGTAACATTTATTTGGGAAGACAAACACCATCACTCAAAAAGTTCTCCCCTCTTCCTTTTGCCCCCTATTTTATATACAGAACATGACATCCTATGGTCTGCAATATCCCTTTGGTCAGTTGGGGTCACCTATGGCAGCTGTGTCTCCTCCCAACCTCCCATGCACCCGCAACTTCCTTACCAGCATGGCAGCACGAGAAGCAGAAAAGGCCTTGGCTCTGTGTAAGCCCTGCTCAGCAATAACAAAAAACATCTCCATATTATCAACTCTGTGTTCAGCACAAATCCAAAATCCATACCAGCCATTGTGAAGAAAATTAACTCTACCCCGTTCCAAACCAGCACAATAGGCATAATTGAGGTAATATTAATAGTCACAGTGAAGAATGATGGTTCCTTTCTAAAATCCGTTTTAGAAGGTACTAATGAAACACCCAGTAGAAGACTGCTTCTCAGTGCACCAGAACTCACCCATGGCAGCCCAGCTGAAGCCCAGCTGGTTTGGAAGAGAAAGGACCTCCAGTAAAGCATGCTCCAAAGAGGGCTCAGCACACAGTAATTATTGTCATCCTGGCTAAATACTGCTTGAACGTGATCATCTTCAGGGCCTGTTGCATTTGCAACTAGAAATGGATGAAATCAAAAGGTAAAGGAATGTTGGAGGGAATTTTTAAGCAGCTCTGGTGTGTTCACTGTACCTTAGATGCAGTTGATTTGACATCACTGTATTAATTTGAATGTAAATAGAAAAATACTGCATATCTAGACTGCAGGGATAGATGTCTTCCTTATAGACTCAGAAAAACAACATGCTATTTAATGGAGTTTTCTGGCAATCATTATGAAAAGTGAGTCTTGTGAGAAGGATTCAGGAATGTTTCTATTCTCTGTGAAAGGTTTCCTGATACAGTTAAAAAACATTTTAAAAGCATTAACTTCCTTGGCTGTTCACTAAAACAATGGTGCAGTTGCAACTTGAGGTTTAACTATTAAAGCAAATGATCAGCATTTTGCTGCATGAAGTTGATAATACACACCTGTATCTAAAAACATCACTTTGAAAATACATTTGTATCTCTTAAATCCTCCCTAGGTAAGCAACCCTTTCCACCAAATACAGCATGTATCTAAATGTAGGATTCAGGTTTGTATTTTCAGTGACAGTAATTTTGACAAAACTGTTTGCTTAGCAGATACTGAATGACCAAAGTAGTGATTTTTACATAGCAAATACAATTTTTAAAGCCATTATCATTTACATGGTTTCTCTCCCTTCCTCTTCAGTGCCAGATGAGGTAGGTTTGTAGTCACCATCTCCTCCATCGTCTTCAGATAAATTCAGATGGTAATTCTTTTATTTCTGTACTGCCAATTCCAATGACAAATTATGCTGACCAAAATAGAATTTTGCCTGTGATAATGTTAATTAAAAGATGAATTGTGAATGAGGTGAACAATGACACCCAGTACTTGGTGGATTGATAAGACATAGTTCACTAAGCAAGACATTATTCAGAACAAAAGAGCACATGGTAATCTGCAAACACAGGTTATTTTAGGAATTTGGTTCAGAATTAGAATATTAAAAATACTATCTGACAAACTGTAGGCGAGTCTTTGTTCCTTGGAGGCACTAGTGCTATAATATCAGCCCTTTTAGCAATAAATCAGAATAAGCTTATTTCTTTTCCCTGCTCTGTCTTTGCATGAGCTTAGATTATAGGTGTATAATATTCTACACATGATGTCAAGGAAAATTATTTCAAAAAAGACACTGAAAGCAGAGCATATTGCATAATAACAGCGAACATACGAGGCAAAATGAAAGCATAAAGATACTGTGGCCATGTTCCCGTCTGGTGAATGCTCTCTGCAAGTCTAGCAAAGGCAGTTACATAACTGATTTTTATTGCATTAGGCAACAGCAATATTGCTAAGCAAACTGATGTGCAGAATTAGACAGCTTCTTCCACAGTGGAAATGAAGAAAAAAGACGAAGGAAGGGCTCTCACTTAACATCCAGTAAGCAGGCAGGGCAAGAGGATGTGCATCTTCATTAGTGGATCAGGTCAGGGTGACAACATGATTTATTCTCATCACGCAGTGCCTCAGAAAAAATACAGTGCCAACTCAGTCCATGATCATTTCACTGCTTTCTGCAGCGTAACGTGTCAACAGTCTAGAGCTCAAGCTGGTAAGTTAAAACACCAACCTCTAAAAGAGATTTAACGGGAGCTAAGATAATTGTCTCTAATGAGTTGCACAGGGGGAAAAATTAACATGGGAGCAAGGGGAAAAAAACTGCATATGCAAAAATGTGCCTGATCTCATCTGTTTTCACTGTAAATTCAGAACACTGCTAGTGTGTATTTAGACACAGCAGTTAATACAGGCTGGGGGATGAACAGACCAAGAGCAGCCCTGCTGAGGACTTGGGGGTGCTGGTGGATGAAAAGCTGGACATGACCCAGCAATGTGCACTCACAGCCCGGAAAGCCAAACGTGTTCTGGGCTGCATCAAAAGGACCCTGGGCAGTAGGACAAGGAAGGGGGTTCTGCCTCTCTGCTCCCCTCTGGTGAGCCCTGTCCTGCAGTGCTGTGTCCAGTTCTGGAGTTCTCAGCACAGGAGGGACAGGGACCTGCTGGAGAGAGTCCAGAGGAGGCTACAAAGATGGTTAGAGGGATGGAACACCTCTCCTATGAGGAAAGGCTGAGAGAATTGGGATGGTTCAGCCTGGAGAAGTCCTTGGGGTGACCTAATTGCGGCCTTCCAGTACCTGAAGGGATCCTACAAGAACAATGGAGAGGGACTTTTTACAAGAGCCTGTAGGGACAGGACAAGGGGGAGTGACTTCAAACTGAAAGAGGGTAGGTTTAGATTGGACACTGGGGAGAAATTCTTTATTGTGAGGGTAATGAGGCACTGGAACAGATTGCCCAGAACACTTGTGGAAGCCCCATCCCTGTAAGTGTTTAAGGCCAGGTTGGATGGAACTCTGAGCAGCCTGGTCCAGAGGAAGGTGTCCCTGCTAACAGCAGGGGGTTTCAAACTAGATGATCTTTAATGTGCCTTCGAACCCAAACCATTCTATGATTCTAGGATACAAAGTGGTCTGGGAGCTGGTACCAAGAAAGTCTATGTTTGTGGGGCAGCGATGGTCAGCTTTAACACCTAGGAATGTGCAAGAACCACTTGAAATTAGTGCGTAGCTAACGCCCTTCCCCTGCACTTACTGATGCCAATGAACATACAGGTTTATGTCGCAACCTTCCCCTTTGCAGGACTTTCTTTCACGTGGTTGACTATTTTTCAAGTTGGGACAAACAATTATTCTTGAGACTTCTGCCACTTGTGTTTGCGTGGCAAACAAAGCGTCAGGAAGGGGGGTATACAGAGAGGCAGTCAGCCGTGTGAAGCGTATGAAGTGCAGCTGCTGACGCTGTGTTGCCGTAGGACCAGACCTTTAGAACCCCTGCACTAAGAAAGAGCAGTCACAGTATTTAGCATCCACTGCCGCGCAGGGAAGCGCACTGTCAAAGTTCGGGCCCTCAAAGCTGTTCCGGCGGGAGTAGGATATGGTAAGGTAGGCAGATTGAGCACTCCTGAGCTATGCCCGCTGAGGTGGCTCCCTGCAGGAGCCGCCGGCGGGAGGAGAGAGAAGAGCCCGGTTCTCCTTGCTCTTCCCGCTGTCGGCGCCAGGTGTCGGCAGGCGGCGCGGGCGCGGCGGTGCAGGAGCGCCCCTCTCCCGCCGCTCCCAGCCTGCGCTCCCAGCTCCCGCTCGCTCCAGCCTGCAACCGGAAGGGTGTGGGTGGGTGGTGGGGCTGGAGCAGCCATGCGACTTCACTTTTTTTCCTTTTTTTTTTTTTTTCCCCTCTCAAATCAAGCTTTAACTGCTTAGTGGCTGATACTTCGGGAAATTCAAGGCAATTTTGGAATGAGTCAGATGTTTGAAGAAGAGACGTGTGCTGTGCGATGCATGGGGTCTGTGGAAAGGGCTTTGCGTGGTAGGAGAGGCAGGAGAGGGAGAAAGCAAAAGTGGCCAAGGAGTTGCCTGCAGAGATGGATGGCAGGATGAGGGCTGCAGTTATCCTTTGGGTGAAGAAACTGGAGCAACCTCCTGTAGCAAAATCCCTGCCTCAAGCACTGCAGAGAAGCTTCTGAGTGTTGCGAGCAGCTGGGCATCCGATGGTGACACTCGGTGACACTGCTTGTTCTTGGCTGATGGAGACCAGAACTGATACTGAACCGCTGGAGAAAGAGTTCTTGACTCCATCTGAAGCCACATTTATGTGCAGTTATGCAGGGGATGCACAAAGGAAATGGGAACATACAGCCCACAAGCAAAAGCAGAGTGGATGAAAGATTTATCTGGGAATATGAAAATGCTTTGAACAAGTGAACTAACTCTTCTTCTTTTCCCCTTCATTCACACAACGGAGCAATTTTAAATTAGAACAGGTTGTAACAGATTTAATTTAGATCACCATGGTGCCTAGTATAATGCTACAGCATATTCTAGTTTATCTTTCCTCCCTGATTTTAAAGGGCTAAACAGTTTTTAAATTGTGGATTTGTTATAGAATGTATGGCTGCTAGGCAGTCCTAACCAATTAGAAATTTTTTACTGCACCATGATTAATTTTGTTAGATAAAACTACTGAAATACAACTGAAGGTAGAAATAAAAAGCATTTAAGTGCTCTACAGCCATGATTTACTCTTCAGAGATGCATTTAACGCTGTCTCCGGCAGAACAGCTTCATCCGTTTTCCAAACATTCATTTGTTTATTTCAAGATTAGTCTCAGTTATAAACAGACATTAAATCACCTCCAGGCCCTAATACATTGTAATGAAGTATTGTAAACCATGTAGTATGTTGGTTTAAACAATGTAATCAGAAAGCAACAAAACCATTTTCTCCTGGTTGTGGCTGGCTCCCTGACTTGTGTCTGTTCAAAGAAAAGTTCTTTTTAGTCTGTAAATGTCAAGGTCACTCAGAGGTCAAGTTTGTGCTTTTGAGCCGTGGTTCCTTTCAGGTTATTGGCTTTGTTTTATTACTGAAAGGAACCATCCATTTTGGCATATAGAGCAAAGAAGTCATGTAATCCTATTAAATACAAAACCAACATGTACAAATAATGGTGAGGGTTTGACAATTGCACAAAAGCCCCCTTTTCTGCCCATAGTTAAGCCTGCACTGAGTAATTAATGGTCCTTCCATGAGCCTGTCTACAGTGGGAAAACTGCTTAACTAGTTTTCAAAACACTTGCTCAAAAACTGGCCAAGAGCCCCTTTTGGGCAAGCTGGCATCCTTCTTCTGCGATGCTCAGGAATGGGAGGGGGACAGAAGTGGCTACCTGTCGCTTTCCATCTCAGAGCAGAACACAGCACAGAAGGAGACAGGCACAATCCTAGGCAGAGGATCCTTGGAAACAGAGAGAATTAATTAACAAAGAAGGAGGAAAGCATCTTTAGAGAGTTAAGGATAAAAGGAGGTACTTTAAGTTATTAGAAAATAAACTTGCTTTGTTGGCAGCAGAGAGAAGAAGTGGAAAGCAGAGGTTACAGCATGCAAGTTGAGATGTAAGTGGATCATTATGTACTGGGCAGAAAATCTAAGACATAAAAAATTAACAACAAATAGCTCACTGATTTGCCTATGAAGAATGTTTATGCATAGTGCAAGGTCAGTAGAAGAAAAAATTAGGAGGAGGAAATAAGGTATAATCAGAGTTTAAAATGGAGCAAAGAAAGTGTAGAATGATTTAATGAAAACTGTCCTCAAAGTGGTATCTATATAGAGGCAACTGAGGGAAAATGCTGAGGATTTTCCTGGTCAGTTAGTTAGGATCAGATGTGAATGATGGGCTTGCCATGCTGTCTATTCTGCTTGTCACTTCTTTGAGGACAGTCAGCTACAGTATGTGAAAACAACTGAAGGTTGCAAACCCCAGTTTTCATAAACAACATTCATAACACTATTTTCACATCCCTCAGACAAGCATATAGGTTATCACAACTTTAAAATCTCTGTCTGCTGGCAAGACAAAACATTACCATCCTAGAGTGTATGCAAACATAAGAACTGACTGGATCTATTACTAATAAAGAGAGATGAGCTGATTGAGAGTACAGATAGCAATTGCAGATAAGACAAAGAACTGCATGAAACTGCAGAAATGAACCCTAGGACAGACATACAATTGAATATAACAAACATTACAAAAGTGGAAATGGGAAACAGAGAAATCTGTATCACCCAGAAACAAGCCTTACAAAAGGCCAGACAGTAAAAGTTTCTGGCCTATCATATTGCAAGGACAGATAGACAATAAAGATGCTTGGAGTTTAAGTGTGGAACAGGTCCAAAATCTTCAGATAGTCTTCTAATAGGAAGGGAAAAACACTGGCACACCACCAGGGAAGGACCTTCACGCAGGACTGCTCCTTAAACACAGACTCAAGAGGTTTTTGGCAGACACTTCAGCGAGAACAGCCTCTCATGGCACAGTCTTAAAACAAGTCTGGAAGAAGTCTCACTCAACCCTGGGTTTGCTTCTTGGGTTGAGCACATTTTAAGAAGGCCCCAAGTTCAGTATGAGTAATTAGGGCTGAATTCATTTTTTTGCCCTCCTTTGTTCCCAGCACATCACTCAAGTAGTGCAAAAAAAGTGAAATACACCCACAACTCCTCATTTGGGGATTTCCTCAGCTGATATACAATCAATATATAATTAGCTCCTTTGCCCCTGTCTGGGGTGCAGAGGAATTATCAGTGCCTCAATCTTCAGCTATTGCTAGCTGCTAGATTAGTCAACTGGCATGGGACTCAAAAATCCATGGAGCTGTACTTGTCCTCCCAAGGGGGTTTAGAGGATGTGTTGGCATGGTAAGAGGACACAAAAGCTGTGAAATACATACCCAGAGAAACACAAATGCATGCCTTTTTGTTGTTAGAATTTTTGAATTAAGTGAAGTAGATTCTGCAGACCAACACATCAACTAAAGCAAAAGTTGATTTGAGAAACCTCTTTTCCCTCCCCATATTTCTTCAAATTTTTCTAGCAAGCTGGAAATGCTGTGGGTACTGCAGACTCCAGAGATGAGCCTTCTGGTCCTTAGGTTTTCCAGTCGTTATTGGTGGGTTCCCAGGGAGCTCTCAGACATGGGAGGACCAGCTTGTACCACCCATGGCTAGAAGAAAACTTTGGAGACTTTTATTGGAAAATTCCACACTTCAGTGACTCAGAAGAAGGTCTCTTCTTTTTCACCTCTGAAAAAAATCTCATGCCCAGTTGGCACCATTTCCTCTTTTCTCAACAGAACAGACACAAAAAGTCTGAGACCTTTAGTCTCACAGACCTAAGCTTGCATCAGGAGCACTACAGGAGATTGTTTGGGGGATCCCCTGTTTAATTTCCCAACTTCCACATTAATTTGGAGATTCACAGGCTATGTGAATGTGATGGAGGTAGTGTCTTCTTCTCTAGAAGCAAAATTTGTCCATTATGTGAAATATGTGAAGAAAGACTTCACATATTTACACATGCCTGGATTTGTCATCTGCTGCCCTTCAGCTGCTGCTGGCAAAACTCTCTCAGGTGTAGAGCAAGTTGGTTTTCCTCTACTATTAATTTTGTTTACCTGCTTTATAGGGATTCCTTGCAGTTCCCTGTTTCACTGCAGCTGTACAGTAACTCCACTGCCTTTCCTGCTTTCTGTTTTTCATCGCAGCTCTCACCTCCTCAAGTGTTTTGGGGCCACCAAACAAAAACAGTGACACAGAAATGTAAAGGAGCTTGTCTTCTACTGTAAGTGCATTCCCATCACTGTAAAAATGTGAAATGATACAGCTTATTTCTATTTGATGATGTAAAGTGCCCTACATCACTATAAACAGAATATACTGTGTATATATATAGGATATAGAGTATGAGTCTAGCCATGTGAGTTAATAGCATTTTAAAATCTTGACAGCTGTATCCCTACAGTTTAAATGCATATCTGCCCACTGTCACATACGTAAGAAACAAGTAAGTAAGACACAGTGAGACCTTGAAGTAACTGGTATATATGACTATAAAAGACTTGTATAAAAATTCAGGTTACAGTTCTGAATGGGAAAGTTCAGAGCAGAAGATGTGGATGGCTGTTTTAAACTCCTTCAACAAAACCTACACAGAGTACATTCAACTTTGAATTAAATCAGCAAAATAATTTTCTTCTGTGCTGAGGAATATGAAATAGAAAACAGAAATGGCTGAAAGTAGGGTGACGGGATGACAGGGATAGTTCTGATCAGAGGTGACTGTACTCTTCCACACAATATGTAGTGTGCTATTGCTGATATTGCATCCACTTCCAATAGACAAAATTCTGAAAAAGGAGCAAAACTTTAATCTTGATATCAGTTGTCAGTGTGGACTTAGACACATTGCACATTACCACAGTGACTTAATCATATCTGTATTTAGATATTATCCTTCTGTTATAGAAAGTTATTTAGATTAACTGTAACTTAAAGTTAATATGCCAGGCTTCCTTCTACTTTCATCATACATCTTTTCTATAACCTTTTATTTTTAGAAAACTTTTGATTGTAATCAGCTCCTTTTTTCTTCCTGTACTCAAAAAATAGTATTTTTCTTGTTCAACAAACACATTAGAAATTAATTACAGCTCTCTGTAGCAAGCTGTCCTAAAGCCTCTTTTTTTGTATATCAATTTTACCACATAACAGTTTTTTAAAACGAAGAGAAAACAATTCAGAAAGATTGGTGGGGGCATTCGACATAAGTAGTAAGAGACAGTACCTTAAATCTGTCATTTCCATGGATTTCACTGGATTTCAAGTTGGTGGTGTCTCTGTAAAGGCAGTTTTCATCAAATAGTGTAATTGAATTGAATCGTTGTCTGCAAGCAGGACTATGTATTTCTTTCCAGTAGTACAACAGCAGCACATTTAGAGTAAGGTGTGCCTCTTCGTAGAGCAGTTTTCAGCTGTTACCACCGGGAGTGCATACAAAGCCAGTGGGATAAAGCTTCTTGCATGGCAGCCAAAGCTCCAAACATTTCAAATTGGGCATAAGATTTACGTGAACAATACTGGTCAGTCTTCAAGACGTAACAAGGTGCAAAGACTTATGAGAATTTTTTTCATACTTATCTCTGCAGCTACATTCCTGGATGGCACGGGACCACCTCTGTTCCCTACTTTACCCATCTGTAAAATGGGGACAGTATTACTGGCCCCTGATTGTATTTCCAACTCAGATCCACAGTGAATGGTTTTAAAGTGTAGAATAGCTCAAACCACACAATCAACTTAATATCTGGAAATTATTGAAAAAAAAATTTACTCATGTTAGTTTTATAAAGATACATGAGTTTTGTATGTTTATGCATTCATAATTTACAAATGCATGTAATATAACTTATGTAACATGTATATATTAAACAAATTTGTAAATTTACAAATACATATGTCAGTGTATTGTATAAAATAAAACATTTCCTCTTTTCTGGCATGTGAAAAAGCCACACAAACTGGAGCATTGCTCACTAGGACAAGATCCTGCAAGATGGCCCATGTCACTGTATCTCTTGTGCACAAATGTACATGCCCACAGATTATTCCTGACAGCATGATAGTATAAGCAACTCTTCCAAGAGGAATGGGAACTGGCACAAACCAAATGAAGCAAGAATGTCTCTAGCTCATTTTCCTCTCTAGGGTTCATACACAGTTGCAAAACACTAATAATGTTACTGAAAAAAAAGTCTTAAAGTCATCACTATTTCTCACTTGCTATCTGTAATTTCTTTACCAAAACACTCCTAAACACTTTACATGGTTTAATTTGCTTCAGGGCATCCCTGTGGTGTTGTATCTCCTGTGTGCCCAGCTGCAGGGAGATGCAGAAAGGTCAGAGCCATGTCCCACCAAGAGCTGCCAGGAGGATCCCTCATCCAGCAGCACCCGGCTCCACCAGCACTGGGCCAGAGTCCCAGGGGCTCAGCAGCTACTGCAGGTTGTGCTGAAGGAGCAGCTCAGTGGCCCAGTGACTGACTTATAGATGGGCAGCCCTAAGCTTTGCTAAAAGGTTCCTGAGGTTGAAGTTGAGAGAAAACTAGTGCTTCTGGGTTTCCAGAGCTGACTGCAGTGCAAACAGCTGTGCAGGTTCAGTTTTCTTTTTATTTTGTCCACTACCTGGACTGACCTTGTTAGAGAGCATCTTATCTGCCAGATGAGATAGTAGCTGTGGCTTTGTGACAATTAGAGGCAATTTAAATTGGTGTGGCTTCAAATCCCACTTTTGAGCACACAGTCGTGCCTCCTTTTTTTTTGCTTGACTGGCTGACTCAGCGAAGCTATCTATGGGAAAAATGGCAGGGCATTTCTGCCAGCACTGGGAGGTGATCTGGCTCACCAGGGAAGCAGTGTCAGCGTTGGGTGCAAACAGGAGGCAAACCCATGCAGCTGGAGGCAGCAACTTGCATAAGGGCTAGCAGGACCCTAGCCATCACAATTCACTTTTGTTTTAGCCTTCATGGAAAGACTCATAGCATCATTTAGGTTCTAAAAGACCCTTAGGATCATTGAGTCCAACCATTAACCTAACACTACCAAATCCACCACTCTCCCTTAGCACCATATCTTGCATATCTTTTCAATCCCTCCAGGGATGGTAATCACCACTTCCCTGGGCAACCTGTTCCAATGCTTGACTACATTTTCCATAAAGAAATTTTTCCTAATACCCATTCTAAACCTCTGCTGGTGCAACTTGAGGCCATTTCCTCTAGTTCTATTGCTTGTTACTTGAGAGAAGAGACCAACCCCCACCCTGCTACAGCCTCCTTTCTGGTAGTTGTGGAGAGCAGTGAGGTCTCCCTTGAGACTCCTTTTCTCCAGGCTAAACAACCCCAGTTCCCTCAGTCATCCCTCTTAAGTCTTGTGCTCCAGACCCTTCACCAGCTGTGTTGCCCTTCTCTGGACATGCTCCAGCACCTCAATTTTTTTCTTGTAGTGAGGGCCCCGGTGAGCAGGGCTTTCACTAGCAGTCTGAATGAAAGCAGCATGCTTTCCTCCTCTTCCCTCCTTGGCACATTTCCTGCACCATGCCTTATGCTCTGCAATCAGCGAACCAATCTGGCTGAAAGAGAAAAATAAAGTTAAAAAGTCTTACTTCCAGGATTAGTTTTCAAATGGCAGCAGCATGGTCTGAGATCAGATTAGGCTGCCAGTGAAATCTGTGACTTCACCTCATGTCTGGAATCAGAGCAGCCACTGGACAAGAGGCAACTTGGACCACCAAGGCTGGGATGTTGCTCTTCTGACACAGGCCTGCTCCTCACCTGGGTGGTGGAAGTGGACAAAGGGAAGTACGTGGTAGTTTGCAGTAGCTGGGGTCCTGATGCATTTCTACTAAAAATTATTCAGCTCCATTTCAACCCTTGGCCATTTTCTCTAACTTAAAATGGATGCGGTCAGAAGTGACACCGAAGAGGGCAAGATGTTTTACCCTGGAAGCTCTCCATTTCCTGAGCTTCCCGGTGAGAGGACCTAAGAGGAAGAAACACCATACTCCACCACACGTGAAGGAAAGAGCAGGGTTGCTAACACTACCTTGAAACAAAGCAGAGACACTGTTTCTTGAGCACAGGGACAACCTGGAATCATGCATTTGCTGTTCTCTGAGCAAGCCCATCGCCAACTGTATCGTATTTTTTTTGTGTTCGGGTTATGGGAAGCTGTGACTGCTTCCCTTTTGATGCACAGGGAATGTGATCACAGAAAACCCACGTTTGGCTTTTTAAACTATTCTGGCCCTGCCAGTGTCACTCCTGTAAGACCCCAGTGTGTCTTATGCATCTAACAGGAAAGTGACAAATGACTGACTAAATCCAAGGGATTCAGATTATACTAAACTGATTTAGAATGGAAAGAACCAGCAATTTCATGCTGGAAAACTCACAAATTGAAAAGAAAAATCAAGGTCAAGCATTTAACCAAGGGGTGGATCAGTAATTACACCAAAACAATAGGTAGCAAAGGGCATATTTGTCATCTCTTGAAATTTCCATAATGGCTTTTATTTTTTCTGGAAAATAAGGTTATAATCTCAATTACAAATATAATGTCCACATTATGTTGAATGTCAGGTTCTGAAACTGAACTTGCTTTTAAACCTAAATCTATCAGTACACTTTATGGCTCAAAAGCTCCCCCTTGAAACAAATCTAAGCCTGTCATTACTCTTGTTAAATGAACTCAGATAATTACGGTCTGATTATTTTTTTTAGGATAACATCCATAATTCAAAATTCAACCTGGCAACAGACATCTAAAACCAAGAAACTGGATGAACATACGTGTTTTGGCTGCTGCGACTTTGACCAGTAAGATACTTGCATAAATGTGACTTTTTTAAGGTGTATTAAGTGGTTCTATTTTAATGACTCCAGTTGTTGAACAAAGATACGTTGCCTCCTACCACAGCCATACTATGTTTTCTTCAGCATTGTCTTTCTTGGAAAGCCTACAAATTCAAAGCAAAGCCTTCTAATAAAAACTAAGGCGTTTGGGAAAATAATGACACAGCAATTCTGTGCCAGAAAGGAATGAACCAGGAGGACGATCAGAGACCTCTGTCACTTCTAAACTTCTGTAATGCTTTCATTTCTGAAACAGCCCTGCTTAGAAAAAAATTAAAATGCATTAATTGCTAACAAGACTCTGACAGAGGGATGGCAGTTACCATAAGACATTTGCTGCTTTTGTGTTGTTTGTAAGCAGTGGGAGGTTTCGGAGGCAGCTGAGCCACCTTGCCAACTTGCTGCAGGGCTCCCCTGGCCCTCCCTGCCCCACGGCCCCCCAGCTCCCCCTGTGTCGACTTCCCAGGGAGCTCACCAAAATGGCAGGAACGTAGCCCAGAGAGGGAATAGTATTCAGGCTTGGCGAGCTGAACCAGCTCGGCGGGCAGGGAAGAGAGGGCAAGGTCTCCCTCTTCTGACAGTAGCAAGCGGGCGGCTGGGCCGGCCAGGACCTCACCTTGGCTTGAGGGCTCCCAGCTCACCAACTTGCCAGGTATCACTGCCAAATCCTTGTTGAACATCATCACAACAAGCCCATAGAATTATTCTGAGGTTGAATACTGTAAATAGCGGTCTGATTTTTTTTTTTTTTTATTCAAAAGTGGGAAGCTTGATACTCAAATCTTTAAAAGATTAGAAGAAGGATCAGGAAAACTGAGAACACAAATTAAGGCTTTGTGCTTTTGATGGAGACCAACTCATAACTGGCAGGATAAACACAAAGAATGCAGTCTGGCTATAGCCAGCCCACACAATTTCATGGAAATGTTGTCCAGAGCTAAGAATTTTGTGTAGCTAAACTTGTTATGGCAGAGTAAGATGGGTCCAATTTATAGCATGTCAGAAGGCTGCTTGATAATCACAGAATATTCTGAGTTGGAAGGGACCAACAAGGATCAGCAAGTCTGACTCTTAAGTGAGTGGCCCATACTGGGGGCAAACACACAATCTTGGCCTCACTAGCACCATGCTAACAAACTGAGCTAATGATTCTTTGTTCAAATTTAAATTAGACATTTGCTTCTATTTTGAGTTATAGCACAAACCCTTGTGTTTCAGGTAAATCAAGTAACACCTAGCTAATTCAACAGAGATTTGCTTGTATTGATTAAATGGACAAGTAGAGATGCTGAGACAAACCTAGAAAGACTGTTACAATCCATTGCTTATTTTCAGAGGTCATTTTGGAAATCACAAGTAATATGGGCTATTCTGGGTTTCAGACTAGACACAAAAAACAAACAGAGGCAAGGCACATGTTGAGTTGTGGTTTTAATTCTATTTTCAACATAGTTTATATAACTTAGAACTTCAGCAAGCAAACAAGCCAACCATTGAATCCAAAACTCAGCATAGATTTTGCATAGCTCAGCACAGAGAACTTACAATATCTGGATGGTATTTTTCAGTTAAGTAAAAATAAAATTAGAAAATTAGTAGCTGGCTGGGAATAAAGAAAAAGCCTTTCTCATATTTGTGTATAGTTCAAAGAAATTTAATAGCCAATGGGTGATATCATACTTTTCCACTCTTGCTCTAATCTACACTGTAAATCAAAACAATCTCATAAAAGGTTAAATTATTAAGAACAGTGGCCCGATGGAAGTGTCATGCAACCAGGAAACCAGGATGACCATAAAAAGAAAATGAGGCTGCTGGTAACCATTATAATGTGAGGCTGAATCACAAATGCTAACACCAAAGACCTTTTTCTGTTCCAGTTATAACCCTTAAGAGTTTTGTCTGTTGGGTTTTTTTCCCTCTTTGAAGGCAGAAGTAGGCCTATAACCATCCCCGTTTCAGTTTCTCTCTTCCCAGCTACGGTTTCTTACAGTCTGTCATTGTCCGTGAGCTTAAACAGAGCACTGCATAAGCTGTATGCATCACATATCTGTCCCCAAGATGTAAAATCTTTCCCTGCGAGGGAACATTTTGGTGCAATCTAATGCTGATGCTGAGCCCAGGGGGAGCAGGACCTATGAGGTATTTCACCAAAATATTTCTGTAGAATTTAAAAAAAATCCTTTACGACTACCAGTGGCAAAGATCAGTGACCACAGGAGCAAGTTCCTACATGGCTCGCTGTATTAGAGAATTAACTTCTAAATTAACCCAAAGCGGAGGAGCCGCCCTGGAGCCGGAGGCGGCCCCGGCAGGCGCAGCAGCCCTTCCCCGCTCAGGGCAGGAGAGCTCCCGGGTGAGAGAGAGCGCGCCTTTACCGCGGCCACTTTCCCCCTCCGGCGCCCCGGGGCTGGGGGAGGCCGGGCCACAGCGCCCGCAGCCCCCGGCCCCGACACGGCTGCCCCACTCCGCATGACACCCCTGGCGCCGGGGGAGCATCCCCTCCACCTCAGCCCCTCGGCGGCGGGACCCCCTCGGCCCCAGGGCTGGCGCGGTGTCGTCCCCCGGCGCCGCCGCCCGGGCGGGAGCGGGAGCGGGAGCGGGAGCGGTGCCCGGCCCCACCGCCCTGCGGCATGCGGCGGGATCCCGCGGCACCCCC